>CAWUFW010012124.1:0-562879 GCA_963921515.1 Calotriton arnoldi
GGTTTCCCGCGCCCCTGCCTCCTCTCTCTCCGGCAGGCACCTGGGCCTCCCTCTCAGGCTCCAGGTCCTCTTGAACACCTTTAGCTGCCATTGACCGGGTGGTCACACATGCCCAATCAGGCAAGCCCAACATTTCTAAATGCGCACTCCGCTCCACCTTAGCCCAAGGTGAGCTCTCCAAATCGTTCCCTAACAAACAGTCAACAGGCATGGCTGGCCTCACAGCTACTTGAAGAGTACCCGAGACCCCCCACTCAAAGGGAACCTGAGCCACCTTGCAGTGACTCTCTGTGTTGTCAGCGGCAACAACCGGATAGAATGCATCAGGGATAACCTGCTCTTTAGACACCAGGTGACACTTGACAGCTGTCACACTGGCTCCTGTGTCTCTCAGAGCCTCCACCCTATGGCCATTGATGGTCACCCACTGCCTGTATTTCTTAGTGTTCTCAGGCAGCGGGGTCCTAGGGACCATCTCAGAGTCTCCTAATGAGACAAGGGAAAACACTGTGGGATCCCCCCACCTTGGGCACCCAACTCCTCCCCCAGGGCTACACTAGCCAACTGCCGGGGGACTGCACTGGTGGGTGCTGGTTTTCCATGCAAAGGGCAACGAGGATCGTTTGCCTTGTGGCCAGGGGCGCCACACTTGTAACATACCAGTGGTCCCTGGTGAACAGGGGGCCTGTCAGGGCCACTGGCTTCTTCTCAGGGGAGGCTGGGAACCTTTCCCTTGGTTCCCTTGGGGTCTACTTTGGGGCCCTTTATGGAACTCCTTCTGTTTACCCTTGTCCCCCCACTCTTCTGCTGGGGACCCTGCCCACCCTTGGCGGAGTCTCCCACGTGACCCTTGTGGACCCGGGTACTCACCCAGCGGTCCGCCTCCTCAGCAAGCTGCCTAGGGTTAGTCAGCTTACTATCAATCAGGTGCTGGCGTAGCTCAGGAAAACAATTACCGGACAAGTGCTCCCAGGCAATCAAATCAAAGAGCGCCTGAAAATCAGTCGCTTTGCTACCCTTTACCCAACCATCCAAGGCTCTGCAAAAGAAGGTCACATATTCAACCCAGGTACTGCTTTCAATCTTACTACAGTTCCTGAACCTTTGCCTATAAAGCTCAGGGGTCAAACCATATCTAGTCATTAAGGCATCCTTCATGTGGCTGTACGAATTATAGACTTCAGAGGGCAAATCCAACAAGGTATCCCGCCCTTCACTGAGGAACCGTCCCCACAACCCCGCTCCCCAATCCTTCTCAGGGACCCGGTGGGAAGACATGGCTACCTCATAGGCTTTGAACCACTGCCCTATGTCGTCATTTTTAAAAACTCCTTCACCACATCTTTGGGAATATACACCCTAGCTTCAACAGGCACAGGCGGTACACTGCCACCAGAGGGAGTAATCTCTAAGCTCTTGGCCTTCAATTCCAACTCCCTCAAAACTTTCTCATGTTCAAACTGCATTTTCTTTTCCTCTAGGGCTAATTTCCTTGTTTGCATTTCGAATTCTAACTGCTTATTCAGCTTGAGTTTGGTCAGCTCCATTTCGTGCATCCTACTCTCTTTCCTGTCCTCCAACTCCTCTGGAGACAGTCCTCTGGCAGAAACACTGCTACCTACTGGGGAAGGTGGTCTTCTAGCCCCTAGACCCAATAGCCCCTCCAGCTGCCCTTCCGCATTCTCAGCCCCCTCCACAGGGGCACTCCTTGATTCGACCCAGGCCCTCAGCGCCTTTTGGAGGTCCTCCTTCCTGGAGATCCCGGTCATGGACACTTTAAACTTTTTGCAGAATTGCTTGAGCTGCTTAAGGGTGTAGCATTCTAGCCTCTCTTCTTCCCAATCACATTCAACAGAGGCTACTGATGCTGGTTTCTCCATAGTGACTGAACTTGGCATTTGCAAAAATAGGAAATCCCAGAAAAATGCTATTAAAGTATGTGGTTGCGTTTTGGTCTGCACTCACTAAGTAGTGTTCACCAATCACTGTACATGAGTCACAAATGCAAGTCCAGAATCCTCACCGCTGACCACCAATGTTAGATTTGGGGGTCTCTAGTTGGCAGAGGTATGTACCTTTGTCCAAATAGGGACCCTTGAGTCTAGTCAGGGAAAGTAGGTACACTCCCGAAATAACCCCTGCTCACCCTCTTGGTAGCTTGGCACGAGCAGACAGGCTTAGTTCAGAGGCAGTGTGTAAAGCATTTGTGAACACATACAGTAATCAAGTGACAACACTACAAATGGACACCACACAGGTTATATATTTATAAAAATAGGTATACTTTATATAGATTTATCACAAGACCATAAACGACAAAAATAATCCACAATACTGTTAAGAATACTTAGTTCTGATCAAAAGGCTTAATTCAAGGTTCTGTGCGAGTCGGTAGCCTCCTCCGGCTACGGCGATGTCGAGAACAAACAGAGTCTAACAAATCCAGCTGACCGCGTCGAGACGGGCCAACACAGCGTAGACAGACTCGGTCACAGTACCTTTACTTGAAGCGGCAGGCACGGGCGTGCGAGCCGGATGGCTGTTCGTCGCGGTCGCGATGCAAAAATGGAAGCGTTGCAGGACGCGTTGTCCCTCGATGCGGTGCAGGCAGCGGCTCGTTGACGTCGTCGAGACGGAGTCGGTGAGACCAGGGCCGTGCGTTGCAGGGCGAGACGGTGCTTCGATGCGGTGCTGGCAGGTTGCGGTGCGGCGGCGGAGCCGGATTCAGGAGCTGGCGTCGATCAGTCCGGACAGCGGTGCGAGTCGGGCGGTGCGTCACAAAGCGTGCGAGCGGTGCCCAACTCCGGTGCGGTCACAGGACTCGAACTCAGCAGCAGTGACCGTGTCGGTCGGACCAGTTCGATTCGGCGTAGCGAGCGTTGCAGGACGCGTTGTCCCTCGATGCGGTGCAGGCAGCGGCTCGTTGACGGAGTCGGTGAGACCAGGGCCGTGCGTTGCAGGGCGAGACGGTGCTTCGATGCGGTGCTTGCAGGACACCGAGTCGGTCGTGAGAGTCGGTCACAGCTCCCTACCTCTGTAGCCACTGAAACAGAGTTTCCAGCAGCAATTCACAAAGGGGTGAAGTCCAATGGTCCTGGGACTTCGGTCAGGGGGCAAGCTCTCTTCCAAGCCCTTGGAGATCCTTCACAAGTTGATGAAAGTCACAGCAAAGCAAAAGTTCCTTTCTCCTCTCTTTGGCAGTCAGGCAAACCACTGCAGGCCAATCCCCCAAGCAGCACTTCAGGCTTAGGGATAGTCTCTCCTCAGTTTCTTCTTGGTTCCGCTCCTCAGCAAAGGTTTCTTCTTGTTCCCAAAAGTGATCTAATTTTCCTGGGGTCTGGGTGCCCCTCTTATACCCTGATTCTCTTTGTTCTCTGGAGGCAGAGAGGCCTCTGCCTAGTCCAAAACCAGTTCTGGTCAGTCCTGGAGCACTTTGTTTTTCTGACTCCTTCTTTCCTTTCAGAATGTGGGGCAGAGTGCTCAGCCGCCCGGCAGGAGGTGGAGCCAGCATTGTGGAAGGCAGGCACAGCCCTATTCAGACCCAGGTGCAACTCCTCCCTCCACTCTGGATGCAGATCTTTCTATTCAGCCCTGCGCTGACTCACCCTGTCTCCGGTAGCCACCCCCAGCCCCTGTCACTCAATCTCCAGACAAGGAATACACAACCTAGCAGAGGCAGGCTTGGATAGTTAGGCAAGAAAATACCCACTTTCTAAAAGTGGTATTTTCGAACACAGAATGTTAAAACCAACTTCACTAAAAGATGTATTTTATCATCCTGAGTTCAGGCATACTAAATTCGTTTTTCTACCATGTTCCCTGGGTCAGTTCTGACTATAAGGTGTAATAGTCAGTCTGCCCATTCTGGCCTATGGGGAGCAGGTAGCCTTGCAATAGTGAAAAACGAAAATGGCTGTAATTCACTATTAGGACATGCCACACACACCAGGGCATGTCCTACCTTATACTTACAATGCACCCTGCCCTAGGGCCTACTTTAGGGGTGACCAACATGCAGTAAAGGGAAGGTTTTAGGGACTGGTAAGTGGGTGTACTCACCAAGTCGACATGGCAGCCCTAGGCTGCACACAGGCTCTGCGATGGCAGGCCTGAGACACATTTTACCAGCCGCTTCTGTGGGTGGCACAACCAGTGCTGCAAGCCCACCAGCGGCATTGGATTTACAAGCCCTGGGCACACTGAGTGCACTGTACTAGGGACTGACAAGTAAACCACTCATCCAATCATGGAGTCACTAATACCTATATCAATTAACGATAGGGAGCACTTGCACTTTGGCACTGATTAGCAGCGGCAAAGTGCCCATGAGCATCTAGTCCAGCAAAAACATATCGGCAACAGTGGAGGCATTACGAAAAAATGGAAGGGAGACCCACGCCAAGGATGCCAGGTCTAACAGACTCTCTAGGTACTTCCACTTAGAACATGAAGACTTAACTGGGCAAGGTTAGTTTAATGTCCCTACGTTTGGGGGGGGGTTGTGTAGGAGAGTAGGATCTGCTTCACATGGGTACCCCCACTTTTTTGCTGATGCTTCACTGTTTTTCGAGCTTAGTCTGGCTGGGGCCCTGCTAATCAGAACCCGAGCCTAGCTGCTTCCTATTTAAAATGGGTTCCATGTGCCTTAGGCACATCTCTGATTGGAATCTGGAGTGCCCTTATAAGTCCCTAGTATATGGTATACTATGTACCCAGGGCATAGGTACCTCAGAGGCCTACCAGGGGCTGCAGCATGTATTGTGCCACCCCTGGAAGGCCATCCAAAATGACACCACAGGTCTGCTACTGCAGCCTGGGTAAGGTGGTGCATGCACCCCTTGCTGTGATATGCTACCTATATCACTACATACATACACACATATAAACCTATAAGTCACTCCTATGGCAGGCCTTATCAATCCTGAAGGCAGAGTGCGTGGTTCCTATGTGAGAAGGTGCCCCTGCATGAGCTGGGCCCCTCTGCAGCGTTCGGAGACCCTTCTCTGATGCTGTTTGTAGTGCAGCCCGATCATATACTCTTAAGCGCATTATAACCTTGCGTTAAATGATAACTTTGGGATGGCTGCACGGAAACATGTCGTGTTTGGTGTCAAACATCTTAGAATACTACCCCCCCACCAGTTCTGGCGGCAGGGGTAGCATTCCACCCTTCTAGAGGGAGAGACATGTACACACCGGTATACCCGGTACTGACTTTCCAGAGCCCTGGCATCACAAAATGGATGCCGCTGCGACACAGACACGAGTCTGGCCTCCTGCTGCTGACCGAAACTCCGGCAGGGGAGGCCTGGACAATAGGTTTCCTGTCCCAGGGAGGTGTAACCACCTCCCCAGACAGGATAGTGTGTATTGGGGCTGGGCGGGAGCACTCTCTGGTGCTTTGAAGTCCTGCACTGGGGGCACATTTGGTGTCCCTGTGCATACCCCAGTGCAAACCGGCTCAGGGGCTTCCAGCCCCTGCTCTGGCGCGAAACTGGACAAAGGGAAAGGGGTGTAACCACCCCTCTGCCCTGACCCTCCCATAGGTGGGGCCACAGAGTATGTCCAACCCCCTACCTTAGTATAAGTATGGGATCCCAGTCCTTAGGACTTTAGATTTACCTGGACAAAACTCTGATACAGAATCCTGGACCTTCGACGCTCTACTTTAAGATTATAGGACTGAAGATTCTCCCTTGGGGTCAAGGAGTGACTCCCCTGCTTGGCAGGCACCAAAGAAGCAATTGTCCGGTCTGCATCGCTGAAGCTCCCGTCAGACGCCGAAGTCTTTGCATCACCAGATGTGGATTTCCAGACTTCCCCGAGGCTGCCCTGAGTCCCCAGCAAAGCTGAGGCCCGTAGCTGTCGTGGGTAATGTGGAACTGTGACCCCTGGACACCAAAAGCATTTGCAAGTGCATCCTCTTCTGGGTCTCCCACGAAGTCGTGCTTTGGGCTCCGAGTAGCCCCAGCCTCCAGCACCAACTGCACTGAAGATCACTGGCCTCCACTCCACGAGTGTCCTGTGAGCCAGCTCCACGTGCATCAACTTGAGGCTCCTTCGCGGTCGCTAGTCCGTTGGCTAGTAGGCCCTCCCGAAGGCCAATCTTTTTCTGCTTGGGCTCCCTGGTTGCTCCAGGCGTGCCCTGACTTACCCTTGCTGGGTGACTCCCCCAGACCTTGCTGGTCTGCAACATCGTCCTTCTTCCATTTCCACAAGACTTGCCGTTGCCAAGGCTTGTTGGGTCCAATCTGGTCGCCGACACCCCTGCAATTGACAGACGTCATGGGACAGCTCGAATCCAGCTCCTGGTTGTCGTCAACCCCTCCTGGACCTCGTGGCTGAAGAGTCAAGACAACCGTCAACCTACCTGAAGCACTCGACATCGGTGGGCATCTGCTCATCGCCTTCCTGGTCACTGGCTAGTGACCCAGACTCTGTCCCCTCTGCTTTCAGGTTCTTCAGATCTTCGATCCACCTTTGGATCCACCCGAACACTTTCGACTTGGCCGCCAGCAGCACTTTGCAGCAGATCGCCATTGAAAGCGACGACGAAACCCGACCCCGAAAGACACCTATGTACCCGGCTCCCCTGGGTGAGGTAACTCGAGTACTCCGGTGCTCCCATGGGTATTGACACTAGAACAGCCTAGTTCTCAAAGGGTTTGCTCCAAGTCCTCCTCTAAGTGTCCCTTTTCTTTTAAATTCTAATCGCGACTTTCCCCATAGAAGTTAACGGCGGTTCGCGGCTGTGTTCATACACTGCACGCGTCCCCCGTGGGTCTCCTGTGTCACTACCTTGGGTGGTTCCTTGTGGTCCAAGCACTTCTACAGGCTCTAGGCCTTGTGACAAGCTCAGTTGTGGTTCTTATACCACTTTATTGGTATATGGTTTGGTACGCCCCTGGGGCTCAAACGTGTATTTGTGCTATTACTGTAGATAACTAACTTATAATTTATGTACATCGAACTCTAGCCTCATAAAGAGACTAGAGGGGTGTGTTTAGCAATAAATACATATATTTTGAATATATACCTGGTGTGGTTCTCTTTCATTTGGTCACTCAAGAGATTATAGACTGGTAAAACAAGCTGCTTTACATTCCTTCAAGACTTAGCCTGAAGGCTGCTCTCCATAGCTACCACTAGGATAGCTTTCAATAAAGGTTGTCTTTAACCTATCTCCAATAAGGGGTTGTTTGGACTGGTGCAAGGTGCCTACTATAATTAGTGGACAACATATGCCAGGCCAACTTCTCACACCATCTACCCAATTTTTGTTCGTTGACAGGAACCTTCATGACAGTGGTTCCTATCATGGTATATAGATCACCACTGGGCCAGCAGTGAGCTCTAAATTCGGCAGACGGTAGTTTGTCAGGGTATCAAATAGAATGTTTTCCACCACCCTGATGGTCTGTACTCCATTTGCCAAACTTTAAAACTGGCCCTAGGTCCTACTTAGTTTTCAACGTTTCTCCCCTAAGTCTTTTCAAATACATCCCACTTTCGCCTCCAGGGGCTCAAATAAAAATTATTTCTGGGCATATATATTTCCAACCCATGCAGTTAGAAGCTCTTGATGGTCTGGCAGCCCTTTATCTGAAAGAAAAAGGGGCGTTATACAGTCTATTGATCTGCAGAAGTTTTTTTTAGGAAATGGCTTGAAGTAATTCAGCAAATCAACTCTTTAGAGAGGTGATGAGGTTTAAAAAACAGTGCTTAGCACTGAACCCTGGGACAGCCCAATTCTAAATATATGGAAACTCACCTCATTAAATTCTCGACTTTCACATTATGGTCCAGGGGCCCAATGTACAACCCTTACAATTTGCGAGTCATAAATTGCGTCATTTTGCGACTGGCAAAATGAAATTTACAACAGTGTCTCAGAAATCTGTTTGCTATTTCTAATGGGGTCGCAAATTACATGCCTCATTAATATTCATGAGGCAGGTGCAATTTGCGACCCCATTGGGAATGGCTAGCCCTCCCAGGGATAGTGGCCTTCTGGTATTAGCGGACCACCATGTCTGTGACTGCTTTTTAAATAAAGGAAAAGAAAAATTAAACATTTCTGTTTCATTTTGTAAGAGTAGTCATTGGTCCGTGGGACAACTGCCTGCCCTTAAAAAATATTTTCATATCCATTCACAAAGGGGAAGCGGTCCCCTGGAGACCCCTTCCCATTTGCCAGTGGCTTACCACCTACTAGAGGTAGGTGGTAAACTGCGAGTGTTTTGCGATTGTACATTGAAGTGCGACTCGCTATTAGGAAGGGACGCTCTTGGAACGCCCCTTCCTAATAGCGAGTCACAAACCCTATTTTGCTAGTCGGTATTAGGTTACTGACTTGCAAAATAGGGTTTGTACATGGGGCAGACCTATTTTGCGGTTGCAAACTGGCTGAATTTCTATTTGCGACCGCAAAAAACGGTTGTACATCTGGCCCCAGGTGTACTAAAGGTTTCTAAGGTGCAAAATAAGATTACTGCCACTATCGAGCATTGAAACCCTATATGCCGCGGGCAAACCAAACCCTGTAACAAATTTACATACAAAATAGAAAGTAACTGCACAAACTAAAATATGTATCATGTCTCTATTCTGAGAAAGCACAAGAGCACATTGTAGCCTCTTCTACTGTCTTAAATTGAACTATGTAAGCGGCTGCTTTTTCAAGTTGTTAACAGTCAATAAGCTAAAATGGATATCTCCTTAAATAAATTGAGTTATGGATTATTGAATAATATTGAGTGTCCCGCGTATCAATGCAACTAAATGAAACCCAGCTAAGGCACTGAAAATACATTTCTTTAAGAGGAACAATTCATAGTGGGAGATGACCAATGCCCCAGTAAAAACTAGAGAAATTAACCCGTAGAGGGCAGTTAAAGTGGAAGCAGGCAACAGATATCATAAAACACCGTCCTTATTGGGTAGAATAGCAGCCATTATAATAGGGGTCCTCCTGAAATTATTATACAGGCTCCAAATATACTCCTGTATATCCCAAAAGAGCGTATCACTGTACTCCGATCTTATTGTTCGGGCGTAATCTGGCAGGGTAAAACAGAAAAAATAAGTAGAAGTCGGTGCATAACAAAACCACTGGAGGGTGGGCTGCGGTTCCTTACCTTCTTAATTATTATTATGCCACCCACTTGCTCTACCTGATACATTCGACCATAAGAGAAACCGAAAAGCAGTGAAAGCAGTGGTGCATGATGGACCATACTTTGCATGGGGGACACCAAATTTTACATGCCACCAGCAAGGAGGGCTATGGTGCAGGTCTGGGATGGGTTGGCCGTTAAAAATGGGGTTTCATCATTTCCCTCACCTTTCACTCTGTTATGGGGAAATAGTGACTTTACACTGGGCCAAGATAGTTCAGCCTTTCATCAATCACAAGAGGGGCGATGCAAATCCCTGAGAGATGTAGTGATCATGGAGAAGTGAAATCTTTCAAGCACCTGAAAATGGAGTTTAGGGCGAGGCAAAGAGAATGTTTTCTATATACCCAACTCAGACAATGGCTCCAATGTCCTCAAATCATACTGGGGCGACTAGAGAGCTCACTCCTTTTGAGACATACCAACTGAGATGTGAAGATGAGAAACACACCACTTCTGCCAACCGATAGTGCCCACTGAAAACAAGTGGGTGGATAAACATGGTGAGTACTGAGAATGAAAAACGTTCAAAACCCACCCAAGGCAATGACTGTGATTGCAAAAAACATTGGGGCCCATTTTTGTTCTATTTTGAAAGACTTTAAAGAATTGTCATGCCTAAAGAGACTGATCACTAACCATACTGAATCTAATCGAGAGCTACACTATACAAGTCAATGAACCAGGAACTGGGCTGAAGGGTTGAGGGAAGGGGGTGGAAGGAAAGTTATAGTGTTTGCTGTTGTAAAATGCGAATAAACATGTAGAGAAGTACTGATAACCCCCATTTCAAATTAAAGAAGTGGAGGTACTCAGTACACGAGTGAGTGTGCCCATTTAAAGCACTGAATACAGAGTAGCTAAAAACTGCAATAATAAAACTAAATGGGGAAGCATACCCTGGTCAATGGATTTTTATTAGGCTCTCATGCAAACTATGGTCAAAATAATTGAGTACACACACCAGATCTATGTTTAGGTACTGACTACAAGAAATATTCAGGTTTTGGTGGTAAACGAAAATCCTCCACTTCGTAGAGAAAATTGTAAATGCTCCTTCGGTGAAATATACTCTCTCGCGATATTAACCTTTTGTCACAATATCCCAACACCAGAGGTAATTCTAACAAAGGAGTCTCCACCGTGAATGCACATTCTTATGTAGAATTTAGCACTTCCCCACCAATGAGATGGTTTTTACATTACCGCCCAAATCTAAATGAATTTTAGAGGCTTTTAGATTCTGTTTTACAGAAAAAAGTCATTATTTTATTACTAAATTAACGATTTTTTTTAGATCTGACATGATATTTCAAAAAACTGTGGGGCATATTCTCAAGGACTTATCGCCAAGTTAGCGGAACTTTATCGCAGCCAAAGTGGTGATAAATTCATCGCACCATTCACAAGCTGGTGCTAACAGCCGATATCACCAGTTTTCCCGCGATAGCAGCCACAAAAAACATCGCCACGGATGACACCGGCAACTAACGCTAATGAGATGCAGAGTAGGCATTCCCGTGCAAAAACCCGCGAAAACACCACTCCGCAACATTCTCAACGACCAGCCAGATCGGCGATAAGATTCAAAAATATGCGATAAGGCGCGTTAGCAGCAGGGATTCAACACCTGCTCCTACCTGGTGCTAAGTCGGACGACAACCTGCACCATAAAAGGGAGCCCAGCCCACAGCCACACCAGAAGAACAACAGATGCCATGGAGCTACTGATCATGCAGCTCGAAGCCCCAAGAGGGCCACAACACCCACCGCCACCACCTCCAGGCCCCCCACCCCCCCAGGACCCCCCCCCGGACTACCACAGAGGCAGCGCAGATAAAGACACCGGACCTTCCGAAAACGCACCAGCCTCAGAGACTTAACGCCAGAGGAATTCATTGCCCACTACAGGGTCAAAAGGACAATCATCCTCTGCATCCTGAACCTCATTGCCCACAGGGTGACGGCACCAACACAGCGGAGAACCAACATCCCTCCGCAGACAAAGCTGCTGGCAATGCTGCACCTGTTGGCCTCTGGGACCTTCCAACCAACAACTGCCATAGTCGGAGGAATCTCACAGCCAGCCCTGTCAAAGTTCCTCACACCTGTCTTGGATGCCATCATCAGCTTGGTACCCCAGCAACTTTACTTCCCACACACTGCGCAGGAACAGCTGGAGATCAAGCAAGGCTTCTACGCCATAGCTGGCTTCCCGCACGTGTTGGGGGCAATTGACTGCACACATGTACTCCTCGTGCCCCCTGCCGCCACTGCACACAATTACCGCAACAGGAAACACACGCATTCCATCAATATGCAGGCAATAGTGGACCACCGGGGACTCTTCACCAATGTCGTCGCCAACTACCCAGGCAGTGTGCATGATTCCTTCATCTTCCGACAGTCCATCATCAACCAGCGCTTCCAGGATGGCACCTATGGAAATGCACTGCTCGTCAGTAAGTACCAACGGAACACACCACACACCTCAACACCACAATCAGACAACTCACAACTCTGGGAATGCACACGTCACAAAATCACATACAACATGACAACCAACATCCCCACATTCGAAACACGACAACACAACTTACTGTGGCAACCTGGGCTAGCCATCTACACAAGGAATCAACGGCATGGCACCTCAGCCACACAATAGCAGAATGTGGGGAGAGGTGGGAACCCGGCATGTGCGAAGGAGGCAAGTGACCCATGAATGTGAATGTACACAATGCCAAGTGTGGCGTGGATGTGCTGGACAGACTGCAGTATGCAGACCACAGACACTTCCATGTCGACATACACTGCTGGTGTCTGCAGTGTACTGGACAGTGGACGCAACCATGTAACCGCAGCCAGTGGGGAAGAATGCGGAAATGTAGCTTGTCACGTCCCCCCCTGTAAGCGTGAGCGGAGTGGGCTGGCCCGGCATACGCCAGGCCAGTGTAGGGGTGAGAATAAAAAACCCGTTACTCTGGGCGTGGTTCTCTACCGGAATGGCCAACGTGTCTGCCAGGGCGGCGCCTCTCACCCCGCCACGAGGACGATGCCGTGAGCGGAGGTGCCTGCGATCCTGTGCGCCTGCCTCACCCCAGGCCGCTGGTCCCAGGACCCGTCTTGCCCGCCCTAGCGCACCCAGGCCTCACTGCTCACCTGCCGACACCAGCGTGTGTTAAAAAGGGCCCACCACGTGCTGGTGCAAGCTCCAAGCCCAAGGCCTGCAACCATGGCAGCCTCCTCAGACCATCACGGCCTCCGCGACACAGGCCCCCATTACTCCTTTCTCATTGACATACTCCACCGCTGCCTCCGGCCTACACTGCGGTCCAGTAGGTCACACATTTGGAACTGAGTCTTGATTATACAATGGCAGAGTACATACGTTTATTGCAGATTTTATATCACCGTACTCCCTACGATGTGGTGCCACCGACTCTGTGCATAGCATTTCAACGACACGTTTCTGTGGGCCCTTGCTGACTACTGCCTTCGGCCAACACTGCGGCCCAGCACCGCGGGGTCACCTGTGTACTGCCTACACTGCGATCCAGCAGGCCTCACACCAATCCAATCCAATCCGTACCAGGCAGGACACGGCATCGTCGGAGGCTGCACACACGCTCAGCTCTGGTGCTACTACCTCCGTCAACCACAAATCATCGCCACAGGGCATTCCAACGTCGTGTGTGAGAGTACCAGGAGGAGCTGCCTGAACAGCGGTTGGCTCGCGCTGACCGCTGCCTCCGGCCTACACTGCGGTCAAGTAGGTCACACATTTGGAATTGAGTCTTGATTTTACAATGGCAGAGTCCGTATCATTGCACGCTAGGAGAGGAGTAAGAGGAAGACGCGATTCAGTCTGGATGAAAAACAGGATCCTCGTTACGGAGGTGACAACACCACCAACAACTGCCCTGGTGCCACTAACTCTGTGCATCGCAAGCCAAGGACACATGGCTGGGGGCCCCTGCTGACCGCTGCCTCCGGCCCACACTACGGTCAAGTAGGTTACACATTTAGAACTGAGCCTTGATTTATTTATGGCAGAGTTTATACCATTGTACAGGCCTCATCGCAGACTGCATCCCCTTTCAGCTCTTGTGCCACTAACTCTGTGCCCCGAAATTCATGGACACCCTCCAGTTGAACTGTGGTGGTGTCTGAGTCTATGGCCTGGGGGTTGTCTTCATCATCATGTAGCTGATACTGACTTGGTGACAAAAATGAGTCTGTAGCATTCATCTCCTCCATATTGCCTGTGTCTGCTTGGTACTGCCCTCTGTATCATGCCCTGGAAGAACACCTTCCACTGTCCCCCAAAACCCCCGCGACATTCACCTTGTACATCGACGGGGACCCGCTCAGCTCCCGTGCACCTACCTCAGTGCACCAGTAGTCACCGTCCCGTGGCGGTGTTCCATTTGCCGGCCGCTGTGCATCCGGGGCCACTAACTCCATGCAGCTCAAGTCATGGACCCTTGCTGTTTGAACTGTGAACTTCTGATTGTCTGATCACTGTTGTAGTTGTTGCCAGCACCAACCACCCATTGCGGGCTGGCTCACACTCACCCCACACCCATCCAGCACAGGCGTCACTGGACATGTGACCCTGGCAATAAAAGGGGCCGGGCGCACGTGCCCGTAGCCGGTTCCACAAACTATCTAAGTGTGTCAGTGTGGTCATTGTGTATGCATGAGGGACCCGGGCCCTACCACATTGCATTGGGCTGTGTACAGCGGACGCAACCATGTCACCTCAGGCAGTGGGGGAGACCTGGGACATGCAGCTGTGTCGCACCCCCCTGTAGGCGTTGCCGGAGTGGGCTGGCGTACGACAGTCCAGCGTAGGGGTGTGGATAATCACCCCGGGGCTCTGGGCGTGGTTAAGTGTTGGGTTTGCCGATGAAGTACCTAAGGCGTTTGTCTCTGTTGTAGTGTCGGTGCCACCCGTCTCGCAATGGACAATGTTGCGATGTAGCATGCCCCCGGAGTGCGGGCTCGGCTGAAGGGATAAATGAATGAGCACAAGCCCACTCGAGGTTCGGGATCATACATGCCAACCGTTGTGTGTGTGTTGCTATTACCGCAGCATAGGCCAAAGGTATTGCCTCGACCGCATCGTGAGTTCAGCCAGCCATGAACTCTACATCTGTGTCCGCCCTATCCTTACCATAGGCCTACACACACGTGGCCGCCCACCTTCAATGCACAACATCACAGTGTCGTTGTCAGGCTTGTGGACATGCGCAGACAGGCATGAGGATGGTGTGCCGTAGGAGTGCAAGTGATGCAACCGGTCACACAAGTAAATGGGCTTGGGGGGAGGAAGGAGCAGCAGTGAGGCTACGTTGTACACATTGATGGCGCTCATTTGCTACAAGCAGTACATGTCAAACAGTAATCACTATGACACACATATCACACGCCAATGAACTAGTGAGCCTGCCTACACATCATGCAGAACCAACTGTTGACTCATGTCTCTCTGCACTGTCACAGGTGATCAAGGATATGCAGTCTGCCCTTGGATGATGACACCCCTCCGAGCCACAAACACACAGGTCCAGAGGCAGTACAATGCGGCCCACAAACGCACCAGGGGCATCGTGGAACGCACATTTGGCGTGTTGAAGTCACGTTTCAGGTGCCTGGACATCACAGGTGGGAGGCTCCTGTACAGCCCAGACATCGTGTGCAAGATGATCGTTGCATGTTGTGTGTTGCACAACATATGTGTACGCACCAATGCCCCATGGTTACGAGTGCCAGATGCACCGGACGATGATGAGGAAGATGAGGCAGATGGACCACACCCCACTGCAGCTGCAGCAGGAATAGCCCGTAGGAACACCATCATTGACAATTTCTTCACTTGAGGACGTCACATTGTGGCAGTCCTTAGCAATCATGAGACAGTACAAAATGACCACAGGCACAGCATGTGCAAATAAATTCTTTTCAACACACATTCCCTGAGTTTCTGTATGTGTGGTGCAGTGTGGCACGGGGATCAGGGACATGATCCAGAGTCATTGTGGGTGTGCAGTGTGCTCTACTTAATTGTGCATGTGTGCCATTGTGCCCATCTCCCCCCGTCCCCCAGTCCCTGGTCGGAACTCACCCTGTTGATGTTGGGCCTGATTCACAGAACTAACTTACGACAAAATCCTAAACTTACTACCATTTTGGTATTCACAGAATGAACTTACTCATTTTGGTATTCACAGAATGAACTTACTCATTTTGGTATTCACAGAATGAACTTACTACCATTTTGGTATTCACAGAATGAACTTACTCATTTTGGTATTCACAGAATGAAATTACTCATTTTGGTATTCACAGGATGAACTTACTACCATTTTGGTATTCACAGAATGAACTTACTCATTTTGGTATTCACAGAAGGCACTTACTCATCAATGAGTAAGTGCCTTCTGTGAATACTAAAATGTGTAAGTTACACAAAATGAGTAAGTTACACAAAATGTGTAAGTTACACAAAATGAGTAAGTTACACAAAGTGTGTAAGTTACACAAAATGAGTAAGTTACACAAAATGTGTAAGTTCACACAAAATGTGTAAGTGCCTTCTGTGAATACCAAAATGAGTAAGTTCATTCTGTGAATACCAAAATGGTAGTAAGTTTAGGATTTTGTCGTAAGTTAGTTCTGTGAATCGGGCCCGTCGTGTCAGGTCATGTTGAGCAGTGTCCCGATCCCCGACTCCTGGCACCGTATCCCGACTGATGACTGTGGCCACCATTTTCTCAATATCATCCTGCTCCTGGTGTGCTGCCGGTCCCCCACCTCCAATCTGCGTTGCTGCTTTCATGTTGGCATCGGGTTTCTTCTTGGTTTTGCCTTTCACATCATTCCAGCGCCTCTTGACCTTTTCCATTGTCCTCCTCGACACTCCGACTGCATTCACGTTGTTCACGATGTGTTGCCATATTTCCGTTTGTGTGGCTGATGACACAGTGGAGGTGACGGACAGTTGTTAGTAGTGTCCTGTCACCTCCGTGACGATGATCCGGTTTTCCTGCGGACTGCCCCGCCTTCCTCTTCCTCTTCTCCTTGCCCTTCCCCGACCCCGGGGGTCCTGGCTGGTCGTCTGTGGGGCTTGTGGGGTTCGCGTTGTCCTCTGCACTCGGTCCGGGTGCGTCCATGGTGCTACGCAGTTGCAGTTTTTTCTCTTTTTTTTTTCTCTGCTTTTATAGTGCATTTTCCCGCATGTCGCGTGGGAATCGCAGGCCTGTCGCTGGTTATCAATGCTTTTTGTTTCGCGATTTGGGACTTTGCAACTTTTTTGGCGTTTGTGTTTTGCATTTTTTCTGCGTCGTGTTAATTTTAACGCGGGCATTTGTCGCGTTAACGTGTGACTATCGCATGGTGCGGCCGGGTTGGGAATACTGCGTTAACACAGTGTTATTTTCCTGCGATAGACTGCGATGTGAGAAGTTGCGTTAAGCGAATTTGGCGATAGTTAACACACGTTCTTGAGAATATCCCCCTGTGATTGCTATATATTTAACGATTTCTTTATGTAATTTTTTGTAGAACTTCATTATGACGATTGCAAAATACTTATTTTTTATTCAATCCACGTGATTAATACAATACTATTTTTGTACTGTATTGTTACTCTAATTCAGACCCTTCTAGTTTTAAGGAGATACAAAAGAAATGTGATCTCGAATAGGGTATTTCAGTACTGATAGATAAACAATCGTGCCTTGGTAAAAAAAAAAAAAAGCAACATTAAAATACATCATTAAAAAGTGAAAGCTGGTTGCTTGAAGTTACAGGGTATAATTGTCAAACGACGGATAAAGAAACTAGCATGTGTTGAACTCTGCATGTTTTACATCCCGCTGATCGCGGCAGTGATGAGGTTTCTGTACAGATATATCATTATCCTCAGAGACAGGCAAGCACGCCTGACAGCTCCAAACAGCTTTCAGTGAGTGTCAGCCCTGTTATCATCGCAGGAGACAAGTGAACATCCCGGCGTGTGGGCTTGACTGTTCCTTGACAAGCTTTCACCTCCCCTCCAGGGGGCGGTAATGGTCGCAGCACTAATTGTGACAGGGTCCTGCTCTGCCTCCTCGTGCTGCGGTTCCCATGTAGTGTCCATCCAAGTGTCTTAGAAATAAATGGGCATACACTTTCATTATTTCTGGTTCCGAAGTGAAGTGTTCCTTCTCACTGAGGCGACATTGTCATAGCACGTGGCAGGGCAGCGACCGCAGGCCGTGGGCCAGCAGTAGCAGGACAAAAATATATTTTTGTGCCAAATAAGGGTTAACGTTCACAGTGGTCTCGCTCTGGCTTCTAATCAGCCGCCCTATATCCCTCATTGTCCCAGACGTAAAGCACTGTAGGATGTATAGCAACAGCTTGCACTGGGGTAAGTTCTCTAAAAGAAACAACAAAAGCAGACCGACTACCTTTCACTGAACAATTAAAATGGATTCCAATGCACGTGCTGTGAAATGATTTCGACAGGTTTTGGCATACATCTTGGTTGTGTAAAAGCGGTTTGCAAATCACTTTTCAGAGTCCCTTAACATCAGCATGCCATCAAAACCTGCAGACGATTATTCTGGCATTTTTGGCAAACGCGAGAAACCCAAAATGACGTACTTTAAAGTTGATAAAAGATTGCTCTTTATTGATGCAGGATAACACTTATAAACATAGATTAAGGGCAACTAGGATCATCAACTGCCATAATGACTTGTCTTTCCCTACCCTTGACACTGCTCTTGCTGCCCCTTGTGCATGATGTCTGCAGGGTCAGACTGACCTATAGGGCAATTAGGCAGGTCGGAGTGTGGGACAGTTTTTTCAACTGCTTTTGGGACCAGTTTTTAACTGCTTTTGGGACTGTTCAATGGTTTGCTGGGCCGGTTTGACTTTTGATTTTCGTGATAAAGAAGCAAATATTGGCTGCAGAAAGCTCAAATCGATGCTGTCTTCCATATCTTGTATAACACTTAAACAGAGTGTATGTCCAAGTTTAAAACTGTCTTAGGGCCTTATTACGACTACGGCGGTCCATGGAAATGCTGTAGTCGTTTTGGAAGTCCGACCACCGCCACACTGTGGGACCGCCCGCAGTATTATAAGTGTTGCAGTCGGACCACCACTGAACTGCTGCTACCGCCATGCATCAAGGATCCTGCGGCGGACTGCCAGCAGTTCGAGGCCAAAGTATGCCTCCGGTGCCGCAGTGGTACTGCCAAGCATATTTTGAGTTGCCTCACTGCCACCCTTTTCATGGCAGTCGCACTGCCATGAAAAAGGTGGTGGTGAGGCAACAAAGGGGGCCTGTTGGGTACCCTATAGTTATGCAATCCCAGTTCCTGCACGGGAAGGAATGCACAACATGGTACATTCCTTTCCGTTCAGGAATGTGCACTGGCGGTCCCGCATCGGTGCTGTTTAAGGCTCACAATGAGCCTTTAAACAGCACCGCCATGGGACCGCCACACCACCCAACCGCCAGATGACAAAATTACTTGTAATCTGGTGTGTGGGCGGTGGTGAGTTTTGGTGATCGCGGAGCGGTGGTGGGCCGCCTTCCCCAGGACCACCAGAACTCATAATAAGGCCCTTGGTTTGCAACCATGGGCCACTTTTTTAGCTTTCTAATTTACTAATGGGGGGCACTTTTATTTTGGTGCCCAGGCATATTTTGTCTCCCAGTCCAATCCTGTACATCTCATCCCCTCCCCAGGATTAAACTGAAAGGGTGTCCATACCTACAATAGCACATTTTAAGTAATTGGGTTATTAGTGAAGAGGGTTTACTACCCAACTTACATAGTAAAACTACCTTAAATAATAAATACAATACTTGTGAGGCTGAACCACTAAAGTCACTAGATTAATCTGAGCTCAACTCCTTGGTAACTATGGTGCAGAGCAGATTGGATAAACTTAAGGCAAATTTGTAAAGTAATAAAGTAAAAATGCAACACAATAAAAGCACTAAACTGGATTAGAAAAAAGGGTACATTTTGATAAAGAAAATAACATAAAAAGGACCTAAATCCAATTAGGGTAACCAGAGATATAAATTTTAAAACGTTTAATGAAAAAAAGTGTCAAAAAGCACTAAGCACCAACCACGGTCAAATGGTCATTGACCTGGACATAGGTGAAATTTGAGGTGGAACACAATGGATCAGATGCAAAGACCAATTTCAACCTAGTCAAAGGATTGTCCTTGAGACTTAGAGCCCTCATTATGATGTTGGTGGGACCGCCACCCATAGGCCATCGGTGGTGGTCCCACCAACATCTAGGGCAATGGTCCGACTGCCGGATTACAATACTTCAAGGGATTTATTTAGAATACTCTGTTCTATTGCTTTTGATATATATTTTTAACTGCAAGAATTATTGATAAACTCGCCAGAGAGATATTCTTCAAATGTCTTTTATCTAAGAAATATTTTTGTTCCTTGTGAGGACATAAGAACCAATGAACCAATCACAAAACAATAAATATTCAAAACACATTTAAGTTAATATGGAACCAGGCATTAAGTATTAATGCCTGGTTCCATATTAACTTAAATTTAATATTGACTCAAATTACATGTAACTTTTTTAGAATAAACTCCTTCAATTGAGAAGTTGCTGGGGACTGGAAATTTAATTACACCGTCCAAAAAGCACCAGAGTTCACTTACCTGCATCTTTTGACGATTATTCACCTTAAACAAAGTAGGTAAGGAGATTAAATGACTAATACACTTATGGGCAAAGATAAATAAACTCCAACTGATTTATTGTCTTTTTATTAATAGAGTTACAGAACGACGATCGATTTGACATATATGTATCAATTGTATTCTATAATTCTTGAATCTTTGGAAACACCATTCAGGTATTTGTTTCTTTTTTGATTAAGTCACATTTGTTATAACAGAAAGTATAGGTCCCTATTTTAATGAGTAAAATGGACAATACAACTAGGGGCATGTGTAAACAGGTTAAAAAACTGATAGTTAATATGAGTGGCTCTCATGTAACTATTTAGGCAGTCTATAATACCAGATCAGTAAGGATGGCTAAATATCACACTTATAATGAAACTTCTTGAGGATTGCTATTTGTATATTCATGGAGAATCAAGAAATAGGTTTTCTAAGTAATCCGAAATAATGGCAAGGCATTTTAAGATGGTAGTGAGATATGTGTATTCACCATTGCTCTGGCTCCACAACATAACTCTTTTATAAAAGACTTTAGAAATATACGATGTGGCTGTTTGAATTTGTAGTTGATGAATTATAAGATAAGATGACTTTCAATAATATATTCTCTTTGTTTCATGTACAAATCAATATCAAAATAATTTGTATGCAATACCATGATGTTTGGTTCTAGATTAAACTATAGTGCCTAATTAGAAAAGATCTATGAATATCATGGTTTTGATAAAATCAGACACATCAGAATCAATGTTTGTGCTCTTGTGGATAGAAATCTCTTTATGAGTTCTAAGGATGTTACATAATATATGCATCTTGAGATATTCTTAATTTCATTGATGTGAAATTTTGTGAATTGAGAAATTATCATTTTTTTGCACGGGTGTATCAATTATTTTCTGTAAATAATGGAATGTATAGTTTAAATTCACGCATGGTAATTATTATTTATTTCATGTTTTACTAGGGGTCAACTGTTAAATTTTTGATAGTCCTGAAGATGGTCTCATGGACAAATGCATAGAGACCGAAACGTCGACACTCACACTCTCTTCTGAAAATAATGTACAATGAGAAGAAGTGTTTACAATAGTGACATTGAAGGATTATACAATTGTATTTATTTTCCTCTTGTTACATTGTTTGTATAACTGTGTAGTATCCTTGATAAATTTCAAAAGATAAAACCTTTTTCTATATATACCCGTGTTTTGAATATTTATTGTTTTGTGATTGGTTCATTGGTTCTTATGTCCTCACAAGGAACAAACATATTTCTTAGATAAAAGACATTTGAATAATATCTCTCTGGCGAGTTTATCAATAATTGTTGCAGTTAAAAATATATATCAAAAGCAATAGAACAGAGTATTCTAAATAAATCCCTTGAAGGCGCTTTTTACCCATTCATTTGATTTGCCCAAGCCCTCAAGGGTATATTGGGTTTCCCATTATATTCAATTGGATTACAATACTGGCAGTCAGAGCTCAGTGGTTGGGAAGAAAGACTGCCGCCTTCGACAGGCTTAAAGAGTTCATCGGGGCAGCAGTGGGACACGTATCCCTACAATGGAGGCGGTGCCTGCGCAGGCACTTCCGTAGGGATTCGGATATCCCTTTCTGACTGCCTTTTAATGACGGTCCCACTGCCATGAAAAGGCAACCAGAAAAGGGCTTTGGGGGCCCCAAGCAGGGTCCTCGTGAGCCACTGCCAAGTGGCCAGGGCGGCACATGTGGTGCCCCCACAAACATCCATGCACCGTGTGCCAGGCACCACATGGTACCTGGCACACGGTGCATGGATGTTTAAAAAATACCTTTTTCTACTGCAGCTTGTGCAGCATCCCTTTTCAGGGCTGCAGCAGAAGCCACAGTAGAAAAAGTCATTTTACGACCGCCTGCACGGTGGTCATATCGTGATAGGGCAGGTGGGACCGCTGACTCATTGTTGGATGGGCACCTGCCCGCAGCAATGGTGGTCGGACGCTTGTCCAGCTCGTTACAGAACTTCCTTTCTTGGTTTATGTCAAACCTATTCGCAGTCCCTAAATCAAGATATTTCTCTCCAACCAGCAATAAATAAGTTCTGGATTTTCTTCTAGCTACACCTCTATCGAGATGAGGGGCATTCCCTCTCTGCTTCTGTAAGGTGTAGAACTGGCTTTCTCTCCTGCCGTGAATGGAGCCTGAAAGTCTAGGGTAGCTTGGTGTGTGGACAAAATATAGAGGTTTGAATATTGTGATACTGAAATATTTTCAAAAATATTGGTACTAAAAAAATATTGTGGTACAGAAGTTGTCAAGAGTAGCATTTTTTGGTAAGAAATATTTTTTTCAGAAATATTGTTGTTTTTTAATATCATTTTCATTAATGTAGTAATAAATATTGTTTTGTCATTAATTTAATCTGATTTAGTTATATACTAATTTGAGGTAGTAATATTGTTAGTATATTTGTTATGCATTTTAAAAACAAATATATTAAGTGTTTTAATAATATATTTTAAAATTTAATTTGTAATTTAAAGATTATAATGTGAGTTGTTGGGTGTTTGGGGAATAGGGTGGGACGTTAATTAAATTATAATTAATGTAAATTTTATGGCAATGACTTTTTATTATAAATTATTTATTTGATTATTAATATTGTAATTATTTAGTTGCTTCATTATATGTTTTTAATTTTATTTCCCTATTTTTAATGTATATTTTACATTTAAATATTAATATTGATATGTTATATGTTGGTAGTGGGTTGGGGTTATACGGGAATAGGGTGGGAAATTAAATTAATTATAATTGATTTGAATTTAATAGTAAGTATTGTTTAATTGCAATTTTAATATTTGATTGATTATTAATGATGTTAACTTTTA
The DNA here is from genome assembly GCA_963921515.1 of Calotriton arnoldi. Classification (NCBI taxonomy): domain Eukaryota; kingdom Metazoa; phylum Chordata; class Amphibia; order Caudata; family Salamandridae; genus Calotriton; species Calotriton arnoldi. Next base: position 22,786 of record CAWUFW010012124.1, read on the forward strand.
ATTGTTACATTATATTTTTAAAATTTATATAGTTAATTTTAAAATATATTCTAATATTATGAATATGAATAGCATGTTGTATTTTATAACTGAGGTGTTGGTTTTGTATTGGAATTGGGTGGAAGCTAATTAAATTAAAATGTTTTATATTACTTGTTTATATTACTTTACGTTTTAATTTTTTCATATAATGTTTTTATGTTGATTTCAATTTATGTACATTTTTTATATTTGTAAGGAGAATAGGGTGGATGATGTTAAAGTTATGATATTATGTTTTAGAATTGTTTTTTTATATGTGATTGATTAATTTATGATTGAATATGTTTAATTTCACTGCTGTATTTCTGTGTTAATTATTGTGTAGTTTCTGATTTATTGATTATTTCATTTGCAAGTCATTTTGAGATTTTTTCTGTGGAATGATTTTTGTTTCAAATATTGTAATTTATTTGTAATTAAGTTAGTTAATGATGTAAGTAATTTTAGTTTTTGTTTTTTAACATTTACAATGTATATTTTAAATTAATTTTTATTGTTCTTAATTAATATATTATTACTTTTTCTACATACTATAATTTCTTATGTTTTATTATGAATAAAAATAATTTTAATAAATGATTTGAACTTTTATTGTTATATGTAATTCTTTCAAACTCCAAAACGTTCTCTAGTGAAACTGATGGCCTTATTATGACCATCAGACTGCAGTAGCCATGTTGAATTTTCTAGGCATTCGAATTTTAGTGTAAGAGTTAGTGACCACAGTGTTTAGAAAACCAACTGCAGGGAACAGTATGTAGTGTGTGCTTGTGTCAGTGACTATAAAGATGAGTGAACCCATGTGCTAGTATCTGTATGAGTAATTGAGTGGGTGTGTTAGTGGCTGCATGTGTGAGTGAGTAGCTATATGAGTGAATGTATGGGTGAGTTAGTAGTTATGTGAGTAGTTGTATGCATGATGAATTCAGTGTGTGAGTGGCTGTATGGGTGTATGACTGGATGTGTGAATGGCTGCATTGGTCAGTGAGCAGGTGCATGAGTGACTGCATATGTGAGTTAGTGTTTGCATTATTAGCTGTATGGGTGAGTTGATATGTAAGTGGCTCTATTGATCAGTGAGTAGAAGGGGTGTGAGTGTTTGTATGGGCCTGTGAATAGGAATGTCAGTGGTTGTGTAGGAGTGGGTGTATGAGATGTGATATGGGTGTGTCAGTAGTGTGTAGGTGGGCCTGTGGATGATACCATCAGTGATGTCATTTGAGATGTCAGTGATATCATTTGAGATGTCATCAGTGATGTCATAAGTGATGTCACTTACCATGTCATGAGTGATGTAATATATTAGGTCATAAGCAGTGCATTGCGGGAGCGTAACCTGAAGTTAGCTCAGGGAAAACTATAACTGCTGAATTTCAGTGGTTTTGTACAAGTGAAATCAGAGCCTAACTATAACGTCCCTGTAATCTTTAGTTTTTTCAGTAAATTTCTACTGTTTTTTTAAAATATATTTTCTAACTATAACTATAACATTTATATAACATTTCTGAGTAGATTTGTGACTGTCTGTATGAAAGTCTCAATGGGTGTCTGAGTGACTGTATGAGTTTGTGAATGGGTCTCTGAGTGGCTATGAAACAAAGGGGCTCATTATGATGGCGGTTGGACGACGGTCCGACCGCCATTCTGTCGGGAACAGGAACGACCGACAGGGAGTCGGCAGTCCCGCCAGGGAAATTACGATCCGACCGCCGTGGAGGTGGTCGGAAACATGAGTCCTAGCATTGAAGCTAGTGCTGTGGCCCAAAAAAGGGCTGCAGCACAAGCCTCACTGCTAAGATGAATGTTTGTGAACATCCCTGCACCATGTGGCAGGCACCATGCAGTCCCTGCCACATGCTGTAGGGATGTTTAGGGGCACCATAGGTGCCCCCCAGGGCCCATATCAGAGGGCCAGAGGGAAGGGGTGCCCGCTAGGGGCCCCCAAAGTTAATTTCCACCTGCCGTTTCATGGCGGGTTAACTGCCATGAAACGGCAGGTGCAAAAGGACATTGTAATCCCTGTGGCTCAGACACCGCCACAGTTGCAGGGATTGCAGTCCCTCTGACGGGCTCCTTGAGCCCGTCAGATGCGTGGCAGGAGGTCTCTCCGCCTGCCCACCATCCCCCGCCATTATAATGCGGCAGGAGGTCCTGCAGGGTCCGATGGCGGTGGGACCGCCACTGACGGCCTGACAGAGGCGGTCTCACCGCCATCATAATGAGGCCCTAAGTGAGAGGTTCGGTTAGGGGATGCATGAGTGCCTATGTTGATTTGTGATTGGGTGCATGACTCTTTGAATGGATATATGAATAGCTGCATGTCTCTTTGAGTGACTTGTGAGTGAGTGCATGAGTCTGTAAATGGGACTGTGAATGAGGGCATCAGTTTGTAAGTTATTCTCTCAGTGCGTGTATGAGTTAACTAATCATGTAGAAAGCTACTCAGTATATATCTGAATGAATGTGTCAGTTTTTACTTGGGATTGTCTTTGCATTTTTAAGGAAGTATGTTGGTATATGAGTGCCTCGCTTACTGCGTTTATCAGTGTGCAAATGTGTGTGGAGACAGCTGCATTGATTGCTTGCTGAGTGTATTATAGAGCATTGGAGTATGAAAGTCTGTGCAAATGCCTCCATTACACCTAGTTATATAAGAGCTGTGTTTTCTGGTAGTGGATATTGTAGTGCCTCTGTGAATATCTTTGTTCCTCTGTAAGTGGCTGTATCCTTTTCTAGATAGGTATGTGAGTTGCAAAATAGGTGTGACACTGTATCTAAAGCTGTGCATATGAGTCTGTAAGTGGACAAGAAAGACACTGAAACTTTAAAGTATATATGTTATGTTGTTAGCACATATCATATTCCATACGACCAACTTATAGTCTACCTTAAGGGTGATTTATATGTAGTAGAAGAGGGTTTTTTAGTCTTGAAAACATGTTGTAAAAGTCAAGTCTACCTAGCAGTAACACTGCAAACACACACACTTTGCAGTAGCAGCCCCGAGAGATGTTGAAAGCGGAAGTGGTATGCATAGCTGGGTTCTTAGTGTCAGTTTGACAGTATTTATCTGTATAAATGTGTCAGCCCTTATTTGGGTCTCTCTTCGCATATTTAAGTAAGTATAGTAGTATCTAAGGGCCTTTCTTACTCAATATATGGCTCTGTAAACATGTAAAACTGGGCATATCAGCCTGTAAGTGCATTGGAAAGACACTAATACTTGAAAATATGTGCAATGTTTAAAGCATATGTCTCAATGTCTATGGTCTAGTTATAGTGTACCTTATGAGTGAATGTTATGTAGTATAAACCTGTTTTTAAGAATTGAAAAGATAGTGTTAGTATCAAATCTACCTAGCAATAACATATCCAGGCTCTTCTGTAGCTGGTCTCAGAAAAGTTGAAATGGGAAGTGGTCTATAGTGATATTGTAGTTACATTTGATATTGCAGTTAAATTTATTGATTTTTTTTTTTATAAATAAGACTCATGCTACCCCCAGCGCAGAGTACGTGACTCCCACGTAGTTTTGCTACCAGTAATACACATATATCGACAGTTTTATGGTTTACTTTTAGTTTACAGGTTAACTAATACAGTAAAGATAGTAGGGCAGCAATAACCATTTTATAGTAGTTTTTATAGATTTTAGTGAATAACGACACAGTCACGCACCATCCCGGCATGTATTTCTGTAGCCGGGCTGGGGGCGTGACACCAGTGTTTTTTTAAAATACTAAAATATATATGTAGACACTGTTATGGTTTAGTTTAAGGAAAGAGATATCATAATAATAAAAAGAAAATAGTATAATGCCTGAGAAAATTTGCTATGAATGCCGTTTTACAAAAAAAGTTCGGGGAAGCGTTTCCTGCACATCGATCCGTCGCGTACAGTTCACGGCCCTGGTGAACTTCTGGCGGCAGTAATAAATATATATTGACACTTATAACGTTTACTTTTTGGTAACAGATTTACAAATACAGTAAAGAAAATAGTGTTATAAGAAATAAACTCTATTTTTATGGTGATTTTAATAGCTTTTCAAGAGTTGCAACACCATCGCACACCGTCACAGCACATATTTTCGGGGTTGCGCTGGGGTCGCGACTTTGACGTTTTCTTAGACAGTAGCAAAATATGTACATAGACAGTGTGAGATTTTTTTAACGGGAAAGAGGTTCAGTAATATAAGGAAACTAATAAAAGTAGAGAGAAATTTTGTTATAAAAGCCTTTATAATGCATTTTACTGAATCGCGGACCAGGCATGACGGACCACACTGTGGTCACGCATCCCACACAGAAACAAATGTATTTGATTGGGGTAACACCTTTCTATCATAAATATACGACAGTTCCACACCTTTTCATAATTTCTAGGGAGTGGCTCTGAATTTTCAAAGTTTCCTTTGCATATGCAGCATCTAGTTTGGATTGGGATTTTTTTGTGATTTTCAAAATCATCAGTATGTCATCTGCACCAGATCAACTGGAGGAGTAAGTGTGCAGTTTGCTGGAGGAAGAGGAAGAGCCCCAAAGACATGAGTTGGGGATCTGGGCACTGCCCAACATGACCCAACACTACATCAACATGGTGCGTAGCGACCTGGGAGTGGGGGGACGGGGGGAGATGGGCACAATGGCACACATGCATAATCAAGCAGGGCACACTGCACACCCACAATGACTCTGGATAATGTCCCTGATCCCACGGGAACACTTCAGCACACACACAAACACCAATTAGTCCCACGAACACCATGTGCCCAAAGGGGCACCCACCCAACACATCAACATTCACACAACCAACGAATGCCCACGTGCGAAACACAGCAAACATGCATATACGTCAGCCACACTGACAATGCAAGAGACACCACATGACGAGTAGCTTGGCTGCAATCCTATCATCATGGCAATGTACACGGCACAACACTGAGGTGGCTGAGTGCGGACAACACCCGAAAATGAGCAGGTCACACTCGGACACAACTACCTGCACAAACAACCCCTGACGTCAACGACACATCTGCGGACAAACCATGCCCAAGAATCACAACTCGACAAAGAGCACAAGTTACCCAAGTCTGCAACATCTCAGCACCGTGGAAGCACAGAACTGACAGGCACACCACATGAAAGGGATCAGTGGCAGACAAATCAGAGCCGCAGGAGTGAATCACCCACCGTGCAGCATACACACATAAGTATAAGTGCACCTCGACATTGACAACATCCCGGTACAAACAGCAACACCTCCACAACAGAACACAGGACACAACTGGTGCCGCAAATGTGCACAACATGGCAAATCACATCTGGCACAGCAGGAAACTGTGACATGACAATGTACAAGTACAACCTGTAACCTGCAAATATGTATTATTCACACATGCTGTGCTTGTGGACATTTTGTACTGTCCCATGATTGCCAGGGGAAGCCACAATGTGACGTTCTCATGAGAAGAAATTGTTAATGATGTTGTTCCTACAGGCCATTCCTGCCGCAGCTGCAGTGGGATGTGGGCCACCTGCCCCATCGTCCCCATCATTGTCCGGTACTTCTGGAACTGGGATCCATGGGGCATTGGTGCGTACACAGGTGTTGTGCAACACACAACATGCAACGATCATCTTGCAAACGATGTCCGTGCTGTACAGGAGCTTTCCACCTGTGCCGTCCAGGCACCTGAAACGTGACTTCAACACGCCAAATGTGCGTTCAACGATGCCCCTGGTGCGTATGTGGGCTGCATTGTACTGCCTCTGGGCGGGTGTGTTCGGGTCTCGGAGGGGTGTCCTCATCCAAGGGCAGAATGCATATCCTTGATCACCTGTGACAGTGCAGAGAGAAAAGAGTCAATACTTGGTTCAGCATGATGTGATGGCAGGCCCACTAATCCAGTGACGCCTGTGCTCGCTGTGTGTGGGGTGAGTGTAAGCCAGCCCTCAGGGAGTAGCTGGTGCTGGCAACAACTCCAACAGTCACTCAGAAATGCAATGTCAGAACAACAAGGGAGCATGACTTGAGTCGCACAGGGTTAGTGGCCCTGGATGCACAGCGGCCGACACGGGCCTACCGCCACGGGACGCTGACCTGCGGGAGACTGGGGTAGGGTCATGAGGGCAGAGCAGGGTCTCATATGTATCATAGGTGCCTTCCGCGGAGTGTCTCGGGGGAGAATGGGAGGTCTACCCCCAGGGCATGATGCAGAGGGCACATGCCAGCTGTGTCCGGCAACATGGCGGATATGAATGCCACAGACTCATGCCAGACACCAAGTCCGTACCTGCCCGTTGCTGATGACAACCCCCAGGCCACAGGCTCAGACACCAACAATTGTCCGCCGGAGGCTGACGGTCACTCACGGCGCACAGGGTTAGTGGCACCAGGTCAGTTGTTGATAGTGTTCGATCACCTCTTTGACTCTGATCCGGCTTTTGTCAGGACTGAGCCACATCTTCCTCTTACTCCTCTCCGTGCGTTCACTGGTGTGGACTCTGACATTCATGATTCGCGGCTAAGTGCTGGATGTGGGACCTACTGGTCCACAGAGTAGGCCTGAGCCCTCATCCACGTGTCGCCGGCTTGCGTTGAACAGGGTTAGTGGCACCACGTTTCGCCGGCTTGTGTTGAACAGGGTTAGTGGCACCACATGTTGCAGGCCTGCAATGCGGAATTATGCTTCACTGATCGAAGGGAGTCTGGTGCTGTGGCCGCTGCCACGGACTTGGGGTCACTGCCATTCAAGACTCAGGACACAGTTCCATGTGTGGGACCTACTAGGACGAAGAGGATGCCGGTGGAGTGTGTCAATGAGAAAGGAGTAATGTGGGCCAGCATCGTGGGGGCCAGCGATGGTCTGCGGAGGCTGCAGAGGTCGCGGGACTGGGGCTTGGAGCTTGCACCGGGACGTGGTGGGCCCTCTTTGACACATGCCGGTGTAGGCAGGTGAGCGGAGCCTCGTTGGTGCACTGGGGCAGGCATGACGGGTCTGGGGACCAGCGGCCCGGGGTGCAGCAGGCGAACAGGGACGCAGGCCCCGCCGCGCTCGGTGCTGTACTCGTGGCGGGCTGAGAGGCACAGCCCTGGCAGACGCGTTGTCCATTCTGAATGAGAACCACGCCCAGTGCAACGGGCTTTTTGTTCACACCCCTATGCAGGCCTGGCGTACGCAGGTCCAACGCACTCCACCCGCGCATGCAGGGGGGGATGTAACGTGCGACATTTCCGCGTTCTGCCCCACACCATGTGGGGACCTGGTAGCGTTCACTGGCCACTACACTCCATGCACCAGCAGTTGATCTCCACATGGCCATTTTTGTGGTTTGCACACTGTGGTCTGTCCGGCACCTCCACGCCACACCTGGCATTGGGTAGGTTCACATTCTTTAGTCACTTGCCGCTCTCGCACATGCCTGCTCCATGCCTCTCCTCACATCCTGCTATTGTGTGTCTGTGGTGCCATGCCATGGCTGGGTTGTGGGCATGGCAAGGCCAAGTTCCCAATGGAGTCGTGTTGTTGTGTCTGGTCAGTTGGCATGTTGAATGTAGTTGTGCTGCGTGCCCATTGCCAGTGTTGTGAGTTGCACGACTGTGGGCTGGAGGTGTGTGGTGTGTTCATTTTGGACTTACCAACGAGCACTGCATTTCCATGGGTGCCATCCTGGGTGCGCTGGGTGATGATGGACTGTCGGGAGATGTGAGAATCATGCACTCTGCCTGGGGAGTTGGCCACGACATTGTTGATGAGTCTGGGGTGGTCCACTATTGCCTGCTCATTCATGGGATGCGTGTGCTTTCTGTTGTGGTAGTTGTGTGCAGTGTCGGCAGGGGGCACGAGGGGTACATGTGTGCAGTTTATTGGCCCCAACACGTGAGGGAATCCAGCTATGGCATAGGGGCCTTGCTTGGTCTCCAGCGGCTCCTGCGCAGTGTGGGTGAAGTGGAGGTGCTGGGGTACCAGGCTGATGATGGCATCCAGGACAGGTGTGATGACCTTGGATGGGGCTGGCTGTGTGACTCCTCCGACTCTGGCAGTTGTGGGTTGGATGGTACCAGAGGCAGACATGTGCAGCGCAGCGGGCAGCTTTGTCTGCGGAGGGATGTTGGTTGTCCGCTGGGTTGGTACCGTCAGCAGGTGGGGGATGTGGGTCAGGATGCGGGGGATGGTTGTCCTTTTGGGCCTGCAGTGGGCAATGTCCTCCTCTGGCGTTGGGTCGGGGCGGCAGGTGCGTTTCAGGTGGGTCCGCTGTGTTTGTGTACGCTGCCTCTGTGGTGTTCCCGGGGGTGGGGGCGGGACGGGTCCTGAGGGTTGTGGCGGGCCTGGGGTGGGTGGCGGTGGGTGTTGTGGCCCTCATGGGTCTCGGAGCTGCATGATCATTGTCTCCATGGCATCTGTGGGTCTTCAGATGTGGCTCTTGGCTGGGCTCCCTTTCATGCTGCAGGTAGTCGTCCTGCTTAACACCAGCAAAAGGCAGGTGTTAAATACCTGCTGCTATCGCGGCTTATCGCATGGTTTTGACTCGCATCGCAGATCTGGCAGTTCATTGTGAAAGTGGTGTTGTGGTGTTTTCGTGTGTTTTTGCATGGGAACGCCTACTCTGCATCTCATTAGGGTTAGTTGGTGGTGTCCACCGTGGGGGTACATTTTGGGGCAGTTATCGTGGGAATACTGGCGATGTCAGCAGTTTGCACCCGCTTGTGAATGGGGTGTTAAATCTATCTCCACTTTTGATGGGTTAAGGTGGAGATAAATCGGCGGTAGGTCCTTGTGAATATGCCCCTTAGTGTCTTTATGGCTTGCTAAATGTGTATCTAAGGAGCAGTATCAATTTCTTTCAGGCCATGTTAGTAAGTATTGGTTTATGCAACTGTGTGTGCAGAACTGTTCCCAGTGGGGGTAGATACATATGATGTACAAGTATATCTCAATGGATACTTAGATGCTAAAGTGACTAAGTGGGTAGGTGTATTAGTGACTCTCTGTAGGCCTACATACATATGATATATCTATATATCTGAGCACTCAATTAGTAACTGAGACTGTGTGTGAGTACAGTATGAGTGAGCAAGTGGGTGTGTTACTGGCTATTTCAGTAAACAAGTGGTGGTGTGATACAATGTATGAATGAAGTAATGGGTATGTGAGTGTTTATAAGAATAACTGTTTAAATGAGATGTTGTGTGAGTGACTGGATTCTGCAATTTCATACTGAAACATTTACTTACAAAATAGGTGGCCAAAAAGTTATGAGAAGCTATCACAAAATCACTTTATATATATAAAAACACTCTCTATCGATATCTCTATTCAATATGTCTGTGGTAGAAAACATTTTTGGGACATCTTAGAAAATTGAACTGTAGCCACTATTAAAAACAAAAGGACAGAAAAATATATTATTATGTGAGCTTGAGAATTACAGCATTATAACAATACATATCTCTTATACTATAACACTGTAATACAATGTGATAACAATATCACTTTCCATTTTTCACTGTTCTCAGCTTTCATACTACTTCACCAATCATGGTGGTCTGCATTTAGCATCATCTTCGAACAGTGAGGAAAAAAACAAACATAGGGATTGTACAAAAGAAAAAACAGAACTGCACAGTACATCATTGTAAATATGTGTTACTATGCACTCACTGCAATTTGCTACTCAGTTGTTTTACCTACATTTATTCTACTAATGTAAACAAATGGATCTTAAAACATTTTCTGTTATTAATATACCTGGTACAGTAGTGCGAGTAAATGTATACCACACTGGAATCTTGAAGATCCTTTTCAAAATATCACCCCTTGTAGTCCGAATGATGTCCAAAACACTGATGATCTATAGTATTGAAATCCAATACATTACTTTTTTTTGTAGAAATAATACATATAACTTTGGTTAATGAAATAAAATATAACAATTTTGTAGTTCCAGATACATTTTTGGTTTTAATTGAAGGTTGCTATAATTCTATTTTGCTTTTCCAATTTTAAACAGTGTTATATATCCATGTTATATGAACTACTTTGCAGAAGATAAAAGGACTGCTGTTTTGTTGACTACTTTTAAGGACATCACCACCAACAAGCCGAATTATGTCCTTAGAATTTTAGTTGAAGATACAAGAGATAAGAATTTCGTAGTTTGAACTGCAGTTGAGCTTTGAATTTAAGTTTGCTATCATTGCAATCCATCCATCTACTGTCACTCTTTAAATAGACGGTGTAGTATCCAGATGTTGTATTGACTCCTTCATGAAAGATAATAGAAATTGTTGTGTACGTTCTTCCAGAAATAGATATTTGACCCGCTTTGAAGTTTGTCATTTCGGTTTCCAATTTAGATCCATCTGCTCTACATCATTGCAGCATTACTATGAGGTATTTTCTACTTCTTTGTATTTACAACATAGACATAACCTCTGATCTACAATTTGGGCAGGACATATTTTGGTTTGCTGTTTTAATCAATCTTTCAAAGACACTGTTTTGCAATCTGGTAGTGTTAAGTATAGGAATCGTTCAGCATTTATTTCATTGGTAGATGTAAATGAGCAATCTTCACAGTCACGGTCCCATTTGTAAGTTAGTCCAAATAGGTCATCAATATTTACTTCTTCTTCTTCTAAAACTGTAAGCATGGCCATTATAAATTCTTGTGCGTCTTGTTGAATGTTGAGACTAAATATTACTTATTCGCTACATGTATCCGAAAGATCTCGAATACCTGAAGCAGAATTTATTAAATTTCTTTCACTGAGTAATCATTGGAGTAAATGATACAGTGCAGAAAATACATTTTTTCTTGTTTTTGAACAATTTATTAACAAAATGTGATAAATGAAACACTGCATTGAGAAACACATTTGCATACCATTTGATACCTGAAGTGTTTTTCAACTGGTGTCCTACAATATTTCCCTCAGTTTCCACTTTTAACTTCTTAGCACCTTCTACCCTGTCCCATGTTTTCTTTCTTTTCGTGGACATCAGTTGAGTCTTTTGTATGCGTCCATTTTGGACACATTATCCATGTCTCATAAATAGGGTATTGACCTAAATGAGGAGCATATACACTTCTTAACCGATTGTACACTTTTAAACAACTTCCATCAGCACTAACCTTTTTGTCATCAATTTCCATCAAATACAAACCAGACAATTTTCTTACTCGAGACAATGTAACATATGCCATTCCTTCCTTAAACACACTAATAGCGATGTTCTCAAATGCTCTGTCTACACTTAAACCTTAAGATTAGTGGAAAGTTACAGTGTATGCTAGGGACACTGGGAACTGCTGTCATCAGACATACAAGTCCTTTACAAGCAAAAAATGTACAACACATCTCTCAATATTCTTAAAGCCATCAATTTGTTGGTATATCAGTGCCTCTCTTACTGAGTTTATCAGTGTGTAAATGTGTGTGGAGACAGCTGCATTGATTGCTTGCTCAGTGTATTATAGAGCATTGGAGTATGACAGTCTGTGCAACTGCCTCCATTACACCTAGTTATATAAGAGCTGTGTTTTCTGGTAGTGGATATAGTAGTGCCTCTGTGAATATCTCTGTTGGTTGGAAAATTAACGAAATCAATAACTTTACCCATAGCACCATTTTCCAATCCTTCCTCTACATTCAAATGACACTGCAAAATAACTCAACAGTTTTACACACACGTACACGCGTAAACACTTTTCTAAACCTTCAGTCTTCGACACAGACTTCTCCAAAGAATCCAATTTTGTTTGTAGTTTTTCAGTCAGTAGTATTGTTACTCCCTGGTGCTCCATTTTATCGATAGCTGTAATCTCCAAAATATGTTGTTTTTCTGATTTCAGTAGTTTTTCATCAAAGTTGAAGCACTCTTGTAGTGTAGGCATTAAACATACTATGGATTTGTCTTCTGCAAATAAATTATACATTAGTTCTGCTGGTGTATTTTGAGATGAAAACAGTTTCCTGATTAGCCAACTTTCCAAAGCTCATTTAACGTCTTTTGTCAAACTCCTATTCTAATGTCCTTTAGAATATCTCAATATTCCACATCAGATGCTTGATGCATATTCTTCACTAATTCCTTGTATTCAAAGTTTATGCAAATATTTACATTGGCAATGCTTCACAAACAATTGCTTGTTTCATTATGTAAACGTGTCTTGAAAACAGGTTGGCATTTCACCGGGGTAAGTTGCAGTAGGTCACCGAAGACAATTAAGACCCACATGTATCATTATTTCAAATAGTGATTATATCATTGGGATTCTCTGTGAATCGCAATTAGGTAATCGCTATTTGAATGTATGAAACTCCATGAGATTCATTTAGCGTTTCCTATTGGGTCACAAATCAACCTACCTCATTAATATTAATGAGGCAGGTCATAATTTGTGACCCATTAGGAATCTCTAAAATCACAAGGATGGTGGCCTGAAGGGGTCTGCAGGCCACCATGTCTTTGATTGCTTTTAAATAAAGCAATCATTTTTTTTAAAAATGCAGACCGTTTTCCTTAAAGGAAAATGGGTTACTTTTAAAAAAGAAAAATGACAAGTTTTCTTTTCATTTTTCAAGAGCTGGCAGTGGTCCGTGGGACCGCTGCTGGCTCGTAATTTTTTTTTACGCACATTCAGAAAGCCCCTTCCTGTTTGCGAATGGGTCCCCACCTACTTGAAGTAGGTGGTAAAATGTGAATGTTTTGCGGCCACATTTTGGTCGCAAAACATTTTGACATACCGCTGCGATCTGGTATTAGGAAGGGATGCCCTACACACACTCCTTCCTAATACTGAATTGGTATTTATTCGCAATTTCAAATTGTGGTTTGGTAACATGTTGCAAATTGGAATTCATACATACCAAAATGCATTTTACCGGTTGCAAAAGGCCTGATTCTACAAATTGGGCAGTTTGTGACCGGTAAATTGCCTGATAAATGTGGCCCTTCATGCTTTCCTCCAAACAGCACATCGTACTCTGTTTTTAAAATCTGTTGCATTCGCAAGTTTACAAAGGCAAGCATTAGGTTTGAGACCATGCTCTCCTCATCAATGATTAAAAGCTTCCGTTTCTTCAATATTCTTGAGACTTCATGACAAGCTTCTCCAGATATCTTCTGGTATTCCGGTTTATTATAATTTTCAACAGGTAGCATAATTGTGTGTTGCTAATCCAGTTGGTGCTGATACTATATAGGATAAAAATTTGATTATGTAGTTCTGTGTAGATAACTGGTGAGAACTTTAATTAAGAAACTTTTTCCTGTTCCAGATTGACCACTGATGTACAGTAGGATAGGTTTAAACAATGAGCATTCACATTGTTTGTTCTTGTATAGGAATCCATGCGGTATTGTGTATTTTATTTCTGGATGGATTTGTTTCTGTTCAGTGTTTAGTTGTCCTTCTAACTGTTCAAAATCAATAGTGAGCTGTCTCACTTGTTCCATTGCAGTTCCCACCTCATTCTTGACTATTGCTGTTTCATTTGAATAATTGGTTGTCCAAGAGGATCTTGACTCAATGGTCCTGAACTCTGGCTACATTGCGAACTTTCTCTAGCTATTTCAGCTGCAATGGTTTCTTCTTGTTTAATCTCATCATTTAACATTTCCAAATAGATAGGAAAGACTGAATACTGTCTTTTACAGTATTGAAAGAATCTTTATAGCAGTCAAAGTCTCTAAGTAATTCTGTTTCAGTTCGCCAAGGCTTGAAGAGCAGCAGAAGTGCTAAATAGAAGAATTCTCTCTTGTCTGGAGTTTGGCAACTGAGTTTTGGCAACTGAGTTTTCTATGGTTAATAAGATTTCCTTTTGCATGTTTGGCCAAACAGCTGTCACATCCAACTACTGCAAACATTTCTTCTTGTACATTTTCTGTTGCATTCCTTTTATATCTGTAGTGTTGAAGTACTTCCTAAAGGCACATATTTTCCAGAGGCAGACTCCTTCTTGGATAGTACGTATCCAAAATATTTGTTATGACATTAGCATTACTTTCTGGCTCAAACGCTGCTAGGTATTGGATTTCTGGAAAAGACGTCAACATTTTATTTTGTGTGCTGGCTAGGCCTAGACTTACCCAAACAATTCCTCTTGACTTTGAGAACAAACTGGCTGAGCTTACCCGATCCGAGCACTTATAGGATCCTATCTCCCTATGGGAAAGCATCTTCAAGCTTAAGCTGTACAATTTCTTGCTAAGACTCTTTTCGCAGAAATCTCCTCCTACATCTCTTTCATCTCTGACTTCTCTGATTTTGTAATATATGATGTGATGTAACGAGCAACACCAATTTAGTTCTCTGCAACAATCTGTATATCCATATTCACATTCCACATTTTCAGAATGACTGGGTTATAGTCATTAATACACTTTGAAGCTTCTGTTCTACTTAGGTTGTAAGTGTTTTTGGTGAATTCCAAGTTAGTGTATGGCTTACTGCTGACAAAAAGCTGTTCACTCTTCCTTGTGAAATGACAGGTTATGGGAATACAAAAAGATATCTGGAATAAAATGTACCTTTGTGTCTGTATTTTTGATGGCAATATTTTCCAGATTTATGGGTTGAAACCGTGAAACTTGTTGTCTCAAGCTGTTTTTAGCACCATGTTTTGGGATGGAACACGTGACATACTGTTTAATGAAAGACAGGACAGCCTCATCACTATCGGTCCCCAATTTTGATGCATCCTTTATACATAACAGCATGTGTATATGAGGAGAACCTCTTGCTTGGTGCTCTTTTCACCAAAATAAATCAGTTACTTCTCCTAAAGGAGGATTCGCTTTGTTGCAGATAAAAGACATCATAGCTTGAAACTTGTGGATAAAATATCTGCAAACATTAGTGCGATCCATGGAACAAAGTTCTCCAGCTTTCGATGTTTTTTTAGGGTTGAATTTGCTTCTCCCAAGAATTCAAGCAGGTCATCCCATGAATACACAGCACAACTGAGTGTTAGAAACCAAGTAGGGGTTCCTAGGTTTCTCAACATACATTGAGGTCACCATGACGATGATACCAATACTTGTTGGTGCCATGTTGGTGCCAAATTGATTAACTGTATTCCAAGTTTTTATCCCTTCCATTAACTTTGTCAATGAATTCTCATTGCAGAGAGACTTTGTAGATGAATTCCTGTCTTCAATATACGGTTAACAGAAAGTCCAGACAAGTCACTCTCTAACAGAAGATGAAATATGTAGGGAATGCACTGCCAAAATCTTGGATCTTCTGAGTATAATCTTGTTGACCATTATTCAGATGCTGGTATCTGTACAGGCCGGTCATCAAAGCATCCACCTTCTCCAGTGGGAAATTGTTCTGGAAAACTGTGAGCTTCTAAACTTTAATCCAAAACACTCATGGGAGCTCCTTTTCCTTGCTTATTTGAAATTGTTCAATGGCGTCACCGGTCAATTCTTTGGAATGTAGAGGATGGATGCTGTAGTCTTCAGAAATGTCTTCTGATCTGGATCGATCTACTTTTTCAATCTGTCCACTTGACAGTAATCTTTCATGCTCTGCATATGTCGCATCCTAAACAACATCAACATTTTTATAATGATTATTATTTTGTACCAGGTATAATGTCGCTTTTAACTTTACTAATATCTACTAACGCTTGCCAAATATTTTTGTTCTTTGTAGGCACACCAATTACTAGAATGACTTGTGGTTCATGATCCTCTCTGTCTACACCCAACAGTTTTAATATTCTGTTTAAAATCTAAAGGTAAATAAACAACTCTTCCTTTAAGACCTTTTCGTAGGTCAGTTTGTGGTAGCTTCCCTGTCTTAGGCTCCATATGAACCATGGCCTGGAATGGGTTTACACGTTGTACACGTAGTATTAGAATGGACTCTTACACATTTAAATCTGCTAATTCTTGAGGAATAGATACTAAGTCTAAGTTGTTATGTACTGCTCTAGCTAGCATTTTGTTTTCTTTCAATTTATTGTAGCAGTATTTACATATAACTTAACAAGTCAAACCGCTCCTCTACAAATAAATAAACATCAAATTGTTGCCACTTATCATTGTTCTCTTTTTCACTTTTTAAATACAAATCAATATTCTGAGTTTGACATTTCTAGTAAGTGTGTCAACACCAAATGCAAACAGAGTTTGTTTCTCTGAAGAATCACTATCAAACTTTCTAATCTCTGTTTGAAAATTAGCAACACTAATACATGTATCCTTTTGCAGTAGACCTGCAGGTACCAAATCCTCATTTACCCTGCACTCTTCTTGTGGACCAAAGAAACAAAACTGAATATCATGACAAACTTTTTTCTGCATCTGCTATTGTACCCTGAAAAGAGCTCTATTCATTTGTCCTAAAAATTGTGCTGGAGGTTTCACATAATAAAGTCTCCTAACTAAATTTTGCATTTTAGAGTGGTGAATACCTAACATTCTAAAATGATGAAAGGTGCTTTGGCACACTTTCATTGATAGACATGCTAGTGAATGTCCTTGTAAATTACTATACTTTCTTACTTTGCATGGATCTAATCCTTGTAAAACTGCAATTTTCTGCTTGATGCTTATATCTGGAAATTGACATAAAAAACTTTGTAATTTATATCAATTCATTCTTGCCAAACACTACAGATACAGCTGCAGGTTCACTTATATACAGGAGCCTGTCTATGCCTTCCCTGTACTTCTTTAGTTATCATTTCTTCAACATTCCTAGGAATCATCTTCTCTTTTAGAATGGGGATAACATCCTTCACCTCATAGCATCGACCAGTTGTGTCAACTGCATGCACTAATGTGTTCGCTTGAAAATACATTTCTTCATTAAAGAAAGGCTCAAAACTGGAAGTATATGTCCATTCACCACTGAATATTTTTCAAATGTTAGTTCTATTATCAAGCCTTTTTTGCTGGTTATTTCTCTTCATAGAGAGCACTGTTTTATCCAGTGTTCTCATTCTGTTTACTATTAAGATAAATAGTTTTCGCTTTAAGGTGAATGCTTTATCTACTACAGTTTCTGTGTGTTGCTTTTGCTTATAAGCTGCTTATCTTCTCTTATACTGCTTTATGTTTTTATAAAATTTTGTATTACCCTAGTTCTAAACATTCGCCTTCTTATATCTTTGTACTGTTTCTGCCTTAGTATTAGATGAGTTGTTTTTTTCTATAGTGCTTTCCTCTTTGAACATGAGTTACTGCTTTTCATTTCTGACTTGTTAAACTTTTCTTTTGTTCTCATAATTTTCCAAATTTTTCATTTTTCTTACTACTGTTTCAAGAAACTGGTTAGTTCTCTTACTGGCTGAATTATTTTCTACAGAACATTCTGTCCATCATCTACATTTTTGTTCTGAGTATTTTCAAAGAAGTACTGGTTTTTGTGCTTTTCCCCTCCATTCCTTTCTTCTCATTGTTAATTCTTCACTTGGAACTCAACCAGATATCTGGAAACCAAATATAATAAAAATGTTATGTTCTATAATATTTTACTATTTTATACCATTGTAAAGCTAAGTAGACAGCACTGTGCTGTATGGCTTATCCACAGCCTATTTTACTAATAATTTGTATGTGCTTCATAAAACATTTAGGTTTATAAAGAGTTATGAACATGAAGTCTGCCTAGCACTAAAACTACACTCACAGACCATCTAGCAGCAGTAGTTATGTTTAAAGGCCTACTTCTCTGGATGGGTGACTTGGTACTGTCAGTTCTTTAGTATACATCTGAATGAGTATCTCAGTCCCTATTTGGGGGTGTATTTCCATATGTAAGTACATTTCTTGGTACATCACTGGCTGTCTTTGTGACTGTATGGGTCTGTAAATATATACTTAAGGGGTGGCATGGGTTGACTCGTAGGTCTGTTAGTTAGTATTCGGATATTTAAGTGAGTGTGCAACCAGCGCCATTAGTGCTAGATACATAAGAGGTGTGTCTGTGCATGTGAGTGAAGGTTTAGATGCTTCTGACATGGTCTCAGTGGTTGTATTAGTGGGTTTCTCTTTTTGTATTTAGTTATATTAGTTTGAAATCATGGTGGGAGAGGGCATGTATAACTGAGCAATTGAGCGTGTGTGGGTGGATGTAGCTCACTGAAAGTTCTAATTACATGTGTTAGGTTTTCTTCCAATAGGAGTGTACCCTATGGCCTAGCTAGAGGCTACCTTAGGGGTGAGTAATATGTGGTAGCGCAGCAGGTTAAGACTTGTAAAGGGCTTTTAAATGCCAAGTCAGCCTATCAGTAGAACTTCATACAAACGCCCAAGTGTATCTGAAAGAGTGTCTCACTCCCTACGTGGGGGTGTAATTCCATATGTAAGTTAGTTTTTTAGTATATGAGTGGCTGTCTTTGTGACTGTATGAGTCTGTAAATGTATATGGAAGGGGCGACCTGTCTTGCTTCGTGGGTATGTTAGTATTGGGTTCTTTAAGCGAGTATACAACTGCCTCAATTAGTGCTAGATGCATAAGAGTTATGTCTGTGCATATGAGTGAATGTCTAAATGCTTCTGACACTATCTCAGGGGGTGTATTAGTGGCTCTCTCATTTTCTGTGTAATTGTATGAGTTTTAAATCATGGTGTGAGAGGCATGTATAACTCAGCTTTTGAACCTATAAGGGTGCATGTAGCTCACTTACATTTCTAACTACATATGTTAGCTTTTAGGCACATAGAATTATAACCCTATGGCATAGCTACAGCCTACCTTAGTGGGGAGTAATCCGTGGAAGAGTAGCAGGTTAAGACTTGTCAAGGGCTTTCGAAATGCCAAGTCGGACTGCCAGTAGAACTGAATGCACAAGCTCAAGTGTACCAGGCCTGAGACATGTTTAAAGGTCTTCTTCTCTGGATGGGTGACTTAGTAGTGTCAGTTCTTTAGATATCTGAATGTGTGTCTCAGTCTCTACGTGGGGGGTGTTTTTTCTTATGTAAGTAAGTTTGTTGGTACATCACTGGCTCTCTTTCTGACTGCATTGGCCTATAAATGTATATATAAGGTGCAGCATGGATTGTCTTGTGGGTCTATTAGTTAGTATTGGGTTATTTAAGTGAATGTGCAACCAACTCCATTAGTGCTAGATACATAAGAGTTGTGTCTGTGCATATAAGTGAATGTCTAAATGCTTCTGACACTATCTCAGGGGGTGTAATAGTGGCTCTCTCCTTTTCTGTGTACATATATGAGATTGAAATGAGTGTGTGATAGTGGATGTATAATCGAGCATCTGGGCCTGTAAGTGTGCATGCAGCTCACTAAAGGTTCTAACTACATGTTAGCTTTTATGCACATAGGAGCATACCCTATGGCCTAGCTACAGGCTAACTTAGTGGTAAGTAATATGTAGTACAACAGCAGGTTAAGGCTTGCCAAGGGCTATTAAATGCCAAATCGGCCTAGCAGTAGAACTGCATACACAAGCTGATGTTTACCAGGCCTGAGACATGTTTAAACGTCTACTTCTCTGGATGGGTGACTTCGTACTGTCAGTTCTTTACTAGATATCTGAAAGTATATCTCACTAACTACCGGGCGTGTGCTTTCATATGTAAGTTACTTTGTTGGTATATCGCTAGCTCTGTTTTTGACTGTATATGTATATGTAAGGGGTGGCATAGATTACCTTGTGGGACTATTAAATAGAATTTGGTTGTTTAAGTGAACGTGCAACCACCTCCATTAGTGCTAGATACATAGGAGTTGTGTCTGTGCATGCCAATGAATGTCTAGATGCTTCTTACACTATATAAGGGGGTATATTAGTGGCTGTCTTCCTTTCTGTGTACTTATTGAGATTGAAATCAGGGTGAGGGAGTGGATGTATAACTGAGCATATGGGTCTGTAAGTATGCATGCAGCTCACTTAAGCTTATAACTACATGTGTTAGCTTTTATGCACATCAGAACATATCATATTACCTAGCTACAGGCTACTTTAGAAGTGAGTAGTATGTAGTACAACACCTGGTTAAGGCTTGTCAAGGGCTTTTAAATGCCAAGTCGGCCTAGCAGCTCACTGAAGCTTCTAACAACATGTGTTAGCTTTTATGCACATGAGAGCATATCCTATGGCCTAGCTACAGGCTTCTTTAGTGGTGAGTAGTATGTGGTAGAACAGCAGGTTAAGGCCTGTGAAGGGCTTTTAAATGCCAAGTCATACTACCAGCAGAACTGCATACCCAAGCTCAACTATACCAGGCCTGAGACATCTGCATATGGTCTTATATGTAGGTGTGACATGCTCACAATGACACTAAGGCTTCTTAGAGCCATC
The DNA here is from genome assembly GCA_963921515.1 of Calotriton arnoldi. Lineage (NCBI taxonomy): Eukaryota > Metazoa > Chordata > Amphibia > Caudata > Salamandridae > Calotriton > Calotriton arnoldi. The sequence goes on from CAWUFW010012124.1 coordinate 43,118, forward strand.
CTATTGGCCAACAATCAATAAATAATATTTATTTTAAATACTCTTTAAAGAAAATATTTTTGGAGTCGGGACCCTGTGGCAGATCTACAAATCAAAAGCACAAATTCAATGTACAAGAAAACATTTAACGTTTATATATAAACATTTAAGAGTTATAACTCTTATTTTCACACTATACATCTTACAATCACTTTGTGAGTGTGTATGTGTGTGCATTAATGGGTGCATAAGTCTCAGTGGGTCTGTGAGAGAGTGCATAGGTGTTTGACTGGTTAGAGTCTCTCAGTAGGCCTGTCAGTGGGTGTATAAGTGTGCATGTGGGTCTGTGAGTGGGTGCATGAATGTCTCACTGGATCTCTGTGTGAGGACATCAATCTCTGAATGGGTCTGAAAGTTGGTCCATGTGTGTCTGGGTGGGTCTGTGAGTAGGTGCATGAGTGTCTGAATGAGTCTGTAAGTGGGTGCATCACTCCCTGAATGCATCTGTGAGTACATGAGTTTTTGAGTGTGTCTCTTAGAACATATGTGAGTCTCTGAATAGGTCTCTGAGTACATGTGTGAGTCTCTATGTGAGTCTGTACATGGGTGTTTCAGTCTCTGAGTGGGTCAGTAAATGGTGGGGTGAGTATCTGATTGGCTCAGTGGGTTTCTGAGTGGGTGCATTAGTCTCCATGACACATTGCAGTGAATTCAATGGCTGACAAAGCCACAAAAGCAACAGTGTAAACTGCTGCATCACTGCAATTACACATTCCAGTTCGAGGATAGATGTAGACATCATGACCCCTGTCAGTGCTGCATGCGTTTGCACCTTCTTGCAGAAGGGCTTTCCAACTAAATACTCCTACCAGTTAGGTGCGCAAGACATACCATTTGCTCACATTCCCGGAGTGGGGGACAGAGTAATACCAAATTCAGATGACAGATTAGGGTTAATCCTAGCAGCACATGAGGGTCTAGCATCTGTTCACGCAGGGGTGGCAGATACAATTTCACTATTACAGCAACGCTATTGGTGGCCAGATCTTTACAAACAGCCCAAGGACTATGTCCTTAAATGTGACATCTGTCAGCAGATGAAAGTTTCCACCATAGCTCGCCCACAGCAGACACCTCTATTGATCTCAGACAAGCCTCCGGCTTGTTTTTATTTGGACCACTGCGAATACTTACACTCTGACAGGTCTTACCTTCGTTCCATATTTCTATTTTTTACCTTTTTTCCTTCTATCTTTTTTGCCTTTTTTCTTCCCTTCTTTTTTGGCTTCATTTCTTTGTTCTTTCTTTTTGCCTTCTTTCCTTGTTTGTTTCCTTCATTCTTTCTGTTTGCCTTCTTTATTTCATCATTTCCTTACTTATTTCTCCCTCCTTCTTTCTTTTTTGCCTTCTTTCCTTTTTGTTCCTTTCTTTTTCCTTTTGCCTTCTTTCTGTTTTCTTTCTTTCTTTCCTTCTTCCTTTCTTTTTGCCTTCTTTTCTTTTTTCTGCCTTTCTTTATTTATTTTTTGCCTTCTCTTTTTCTTCCTTCCTTTCTTCTCTTTCTTTTTCTTTCTTTCTAGATTTCTTTCTTTCTTTCTCTCTCTCTCTCTTTCTTTCCTATTTTCATTTTTGTTCCTTTCTTCCTATTTGTCTTTCTTTCTTCCATTTTGCCTTCCTTCCTTTTTTGCCCTTCATCCTTCCATCTTTGTATGCCTTTCCTCCTTTTTTCCTTCCTTTCTTCCCTTTTTTCTCATCTTCTTTACCAAAGCTGAGGCTATCAGATCAACGGCCAGACCAATGGCTTTTATGGGTCTGTATTAGCTAAGACCCTCTGATTTTACTAAAGGTATGTACAACATAGTTACTTATATGGCTTTTCAGCCAGACTTCATACATTAGTCTGTGATTGTATCATTCACATTTTTCTTTCACCCACTTTAGCAGATATTCTTAAGATTTAATTAGGGCCTAGACAGTTTTGCAAAAGCCATGACAAAACAAAAAAAGAATTGCCAAAAGACTGGCGGCCAACACTAGACCTATTGACTTTGCCAATGCTTGTTTTAAGACTGGGATTGCTTGAACAGTTATCTTGAGAGAGTCAAGTCCTTAAAAGGGGTTCTTGGTAATTGAACTAAAGTTCAACAGGTCTGTGACACCAGGGCACCAGTGGCAAATGACGTCAGTTTTTACAATCGATGACCGTAACCAATCATAAAAGTTTTAATTATAGTAGGCTATTCTTCTGAAACCTATGCTTACACTGAGAAATTAGAATCTAACAAGACTTTATAACCTATTTCAGTATCAATGGTTCTACTGACTACCACAAATGAAAAGATATTAAGGGGCATATTTACAAAAGAAGTGATGGAGCGCGGCATTAGCCTTGTTGGCTTAACGCAGCGCTACGCCACTTCTGAAACGCAGGTCTGCACCGTATTTACAAGATTACGGTGCAGACCTGCGTTTCTTCCTGCACGATAAGTGACGTTCCTGTGGCGATAGGGCTTGCAAATATGCCCCTTAGAGTGTCTTTTTTCGATGAAATAAAAGAGGGGCTTCCAACGTGCCTAATTAACTATCCTCTGCGTTTTATGCTAGCAGTGCAACCCATTTGAGGTTTTCTATGACTAGATTTTTATTGTTGTTTTTCCGCACTTGTTTGCCTGCGCCAACAAAGTATGATTGTTGATGCACTGGTCTGATCGAGGATTGCTGCAGGCCAAAGTTGAGTAATCATCATCGCTGTCTTCACCAGCAGATATATGTTTCGCAGTTTGTGACACATGACAGTGCCCAAAGTACTCAGGCTCCTTTAGATTTCACAGTGCGCCTTCTTAGCTCTATCAAAATAGCTCCAGAGCATTCCGTCTTTCACTGCCTTGAAAAATGAAGATTGCATTCCCCTCATTGCTATGACCAGTAACGCTGCGCATGATTGTGGTTTGTTTTTCCAAGTAACATATTGCTCTCAGATGTCTTTTTGGATTTTTTTTCTGACCTTTCCATTGCAGGGTTTAAGACTTTAATAAAGTGGTTTTAAATTGCTTTACGTTAGTTAACTTTTCACTTAGCACTAGTAGTGTTTCACACAACATCTTTGTCATAAGAACCTTACAAAGAATAAATCTATATCTACATACATCCTTAAAGTGTGTCGTGCATTAATTCCATTAACCTTATTTGATGAACTATTCAGTTCCAGTTCTTCTGCTGCCCCTTTGTTTCTGTCCATTGGATACACGTGCAAGTGCCCCAAAGGCTTGTCGGCCCTCCATCCAACATCTAAAGACCCCTTTAATTTGTTGAACTGTTCATTTAGTTAATTTACTGAAAAAGATCCTCCTATTTGGAGCAATAAGGACTACACAGAATAGGACTTTTTCATGATTAGGTTCACGTTATCAGCCCCATTTAATGCTTGAAAACTATCACCCAGACTTAATTGTCTACAGTGTACTGGTCTAAAAAAGAGGCCTTTGGTATCTATTCCACAGCTTCATTAAAGATCAAGGTGACAAAGGTCAGCATTTTCATACCATTTCCAATATGGATAGGATCAGAGGCCATTCTTGACACTTAGGCCAAATTAAATGTCTTTAAAGCTTTTTTACAAACCCCCATTAAGGTTCAAGTTCGACCAAATAATCGCAGGAAAGCTTTTAACAAGAGTCTTGAATGTGTTTTTCAGCATCCGTTCTTAGAGAGGTCTGTCATTGAAAGAGTGCACAAGATTAAGGGCCTTATTACGACGTTGGCGGTCTTCGGTTGGGAACGTTGGCGGTCTTCGGTTGGAACCGCCACCGCTGCGGTCTCAGAAAGACCACCAAGGCCAAGGTGAGCCTGCCCGCCAGATTACGAGTATAATCCAGGGCAACCGGGAGGTTCTGCGGCGGTCTCACAGCGGCGGTATGTAAGGCTCATAGGAGAGCCTAAACAGCAAACTGCCACTGTGACAGCGCCGACTGCTCATCTGTGCACGGTGTGGCATGCACCATGTCTTGCATACCACACAGTGTACGCACGACCATGTACTAGTGGGGGGGCACACCATGTGCCCCCTGTACCTCCCCACATCTAAAGCACCATTGATGAGGAGGAAAATGAGTGAAGGAAAGTTGGACAAGAGGGGAATGATTGGCGAATAGGGATTATCAAAAGTTATTGCAGTAGGCAGAAAAAGAAAAATAGGAAGCAAATGTTCAGCTACTCAAGCAGATATCTTCACAATCTCCAATATGGCATGCACCATTTAGAGAGATTAGGCGTGTTTGTGATTCATTAAGATCCATTCACAGGAATCTTAGCATCTCTGTCCCTTTTCTGAATCTCCAGCTTTCAAACTCGCCAAAAGATTTGCTCTTTGTTTGTTTGAGTACCGATGTATGTTTTGTCCTCAGTTAAAACTGGCATGGTCCCCTAGGGACGATGTAATAACAAAGGCAAGGAAAGGAGTTCCTTTCTAACATTTTGATATCATTTTCTTCACTCCTATGTCTCAGCAAACTATTGGGAAATAAGAGAATTTGCTGACCCTGCACCCGCCATAGTCTTTTTTTATAATTATGTCTCATATGTCTTGATTTTTAAGAGTCACAGTGATGTTGCCTTCATTTCTAATGTTATATGAAACAGGTTACCTAGAAGGCCCTGTATATGCTCTATTAGAACATTGGAATGTGGAGCACTCCATTGAAGACAATGGAGAGCTCCAAGCTTCTACAGGCCGGTAAAGGCCCGCAAAGCAACATTCCAATGTTGTTTTCACAAAGGCCTCTTGGAGCCCGAGGGGATTTAAAACCCCTCGAACTCCAAGAGGCCTTTGTTTTATTTGTTAGAGCATTCTGCCCTCTAGTGGCAAAATGTTCTAATAGCCTTATAGCCCTTCGTAGCTGGGCTATACCGGCTATTAAAGTCCCGCTCCCTTGTTAAAGTCCCTCGCCTTCGGCTCGGGCCTTTAACGCTGGAGCGGGCCTTTAATAGTCGGTATAGCCTGCTACGCTGGGCTATACGGCTATATTAGAACATTGGAATGTTGGGAGCTCCTAGCTCCGGGCTTATAATGGCTATTATAAGCCCGGAGCTCCAACATTCCAATGTTTCTTTGTTCACAGCTGTGGCTGTGAACAAAGGCTTCAGGGAGCCTGAGGGGATTTCAATCCCCTCGTGCTCCCTGAAGCCTTTGTTTTATTTGTTAGAACATTCTGCCCTATAGTGGCAGACAATGTTCCCTCTAATTTTTTTCCTCTGTGTGCGGCAGTGTAGGGTCTCTGTGCGCTGCAGCCATGGCTATGTGCGCCAGGAATCAGACCGCGCGTGTGTGCAGCGCCATATATCACTCCAAACTTTTGCTTAAAACCCTAGCAGCCCAGCCCTGTTAAGAAGAGAAATGTTATTCCTCTGTCTGATGTAACATTTCCTATACATTGATTTACACACTATGATTCAGTGTCTCTGTGTAATGTGTATGCGATGTAAAGTGCTTAACACCTTACACTGGTATGAGTGGCGCTGTTAAACAAAATAAATATGAAAGAGAGAGGGGTTATGTAGACTTGAGGGGCACTGTTAAAGGTTGGTAATGAGAGTATCCGTGGCGGAGGTGGTCATTGGGGCGCCAACAAACATTGTCACACCAGGCGCCACCAGCACTAAAGCCGGCCCTGTTCAAATGGCACTAATATTTACAGTAAAATTATGAAAACATCCCACATTGCAATTTGAAACCTTGGCAGCTATGTTGCTGCATTTCTTTTCTTAATAGGGTTGGGCTGCGGGGTGATTGTGTGCATTTGTTGAGGTTTTCGTGTTAATTGCAGCTCATGATGGGTGCTGCGATTAACATGAAAACTTTAACAAATGCACAGGGACATCTTAAGGATTTTGAGTGCCCTGGGCCAAACTTATTTCTGGGGCCCCTGATTAGAACAGCTTTGAATTTATGATCCAATTTCAGCTTTTTCATGTCCTTTTTGGCCAGGTCACCGACACTGCAGAGGCACACTGGTCCAAATTCTAAATGTGCTTCCATCTAATATTCAGGGATAGTGGTATGTGTTTTCAAAATTGTAACATAGCCTGAAGGAAAAGGAGAGGAGACTAGTGAGAAATAGGATTTAGTGGCGGAGAAAGGAGGAGAGAGGAACAAAGTAGAAAGAAAGTCAGGGCGCAAAGACGAGAAATGGGGAAGGGGGTAATGGAGAAATTGGTAGGAGAGGGACGGAAAGAGAAAGGCAGCCAGAGGCTTTGGAGAACTGGGAGGGAGACCGGAGAATGGAAAACCGGTAAGAGAGAAAGCAAAGAACAGGCAGTGAGAGGGAAATGGAGACAAGAATGGGATGGGGAGAAGGGAAAAGTGGGTAAACGTGGAGCGGGACTGATATGAGGAAGAAGGAAAAGAGGAGAAGGAGATGGCGAGAGCAGCTGGAGAGTGGAAGAAAAAAGGACAAAAGATATGTCAGAGAAGACAGCGAGTGTGGTATGGGAATGCTTCAGAAGTAGCGTCTCTGCATATCGACGTTAGGGGGTTCTATAAGGAGCCTTTTTTGCCATCTTGTCATTTCTAAACGCTTGCTCTATGTAACCGTGCTCACCTGAACAAACTAAGAAGGGTGGAAGGCTGGTTAGGCCTTGCCAAGATTTTTAATCTTGCCAAGATGCAGGTCTGAGCAGATGGCAGCTGCAAGTGTGTAAATGACTGATCCATCTGTCGGGAGTATTCTCTTCACTAACACTTGCTTCCCTTCTCTTTTTGAAACTCAGGAGCAGCAACATTGTCGTGGTGTCACCAGGGCTTTAAGTGGAAGCTTTTTCAATATTAAATAAAAGTCATAGTTGCTGCTTATTTTTCTTATGCAACTAACAACCACTGACAAAGCCAATAGTCCTGACTTGTAGGTATGATGTTACTTGTTGTATCATATATCTGGATGCAATGACAGAAACAGCAAAATACAAGTTGGGCGGTACACTATGCTAAGTACAGATTTTTAGCTTATGTGTCTTGAGCCACGCCCTTAATTACACTGGCCACGCCCCTTTGCGAGACCCCCCAGTTTTTTCATCCCACTTAAAGCCCTGGGTATGATGTTACTTGTTGTATCATATATCTGGATGCAATGACAGAAACAGGAAAATACAAGTAGGGTGGCACACTATGCCAAGCACAGAAAAGTGTAAATCACCCCACAGCTGCGCTCTATTAAGAAGAGAAATTCAGCAAGTCTACAAACACAAAGTGTGCTCTTCACGCCGTGTTTGTAGAGTTGCTGCATTTCTTTTCTTAATAGAGCGCATCTGAGGGGTGATTGTGGGCCTTTGTTAAAGATTTCAGGTTAATCGCTGTGCCCGTCTGGAGCTGCAATTAACCTGAAAACTTTAACAAAGTCTCACAATCACCCCGCAGCCCAGCTCTGTTAAGAAGAGAAATTCAGCAAGTCTACAAACACGACGTGTGCTTTTCACGCCGTGTTTGTAGACTTGCTGAATTTCTTTTGTTACCTAAGCATGGCTGTGGGCAGATTGTGTGCTTTTGTTTAAAGTATTCATGTTAATCGCAGCTCGTGACGGCGCTGCAATTAACATGAATACTTAAACAAAAGCACACAGTATGCACCGCAGCCGAGCTCTAAATGTAAGAAACACCCGTTTTTGGCGCCGCTCGCTTTTTAAAAGCAGCGGCGCGAACGTTCTCGTTTGATGTGCTGTGTGTGTGCGCGCACCACACACAGCACTGCGCGCTACAGGTAACAGGGGTGCGCACCTTATTGGGAACAGTGGTGGCAGAATGTTCTAATAGCCTTATAGCCCTTCGTAGCTGGGCTATACCGGCTATTAAAGTCCCACTCCCTTGTTAAAGGCCCTCGCCTTAGGCTCGGGCCTTTAACGCTGGAGCGGGCCTTTAATAGCTGGTATAGCCCACTACGGCGGGCTATAAGGCTATATTAACCGTGTTGGTCACTCTTAAGTTTTAACTGCCCCTCCACATGTCTGCATTGCCTTTAAAATGGCAAAAACATAAGTACTTGAAAGTAGTAGCCCTCTGTATGTTTTCCAAACCTCAACCCTGTCACTCAGCACTATAGATGCCCGATCACCAAGCCCTGGAAATCCAGCCTTCTTCACGTCCCTGTGCCCAAGTTTTCCACCTGACTCCCAAACACCTACACATTTGTTTCAACAACTGTATTTGATGCTTACAGCCCCATTGCCTTCATCTTTATCCATTCCAGACATGTCCCCCACTGCCACAAAGATTCTTAACCCTTTCAAACTTCTTCAAGATTGTCCGCAAATTTGCCATCATTTCCACTTGCATCTACAAAATGTGTCTAAATGCAATCTAAACACTACCATCTTCCACTGTGCCCTTTTTATGAGCTGCTGTCTTAAAAAAATATCCCTTTTTTCTCATTTATCTTGTTTCTCAGACATGGCATAGCCCTGCTCTTGAACCAATGCCAACATGCTGCTACATCTGTTGCTCCTCCCCAGTGGTGCCTTCCCACTTGCTCCCCTCTGACAGACTTAGAGTTGGCTGGGCTACAAAATGTAATGTTAGCCCCAGTCATACCAACATCCACTAGGTCTTATAAGTCTGTTGCCATAGCTCCTCTATGTCAATGGTGGGGATTTCTCTAGAAGCCCAGTACGGGTAGCTTCCACCTTGAGAGACTACAAGCGATAAACATCTATTCCTCCTTTCAGGTTGCTGCCAACTCTTAGAGCTCATTGGGTAGCACAATAGTCACATGTCTGCCAATAACTCCCATCATCTCCAGCTGCATCATTAAGAGCATGATCAGCGGCAATGGGGATCAGGAAAGGGGAGCAGCATAATTTGCCCACAAGACAGTGATGATCATCACAATCAAGTTCCACTTCAGCTTTTACTTTTTAATGACTTAACTAGCTTGTGATTCTTTTTTTAAGGAGATATGGTTTTCATCATCAATTTGCTGTATTTCAGTGATTTAACTAAGTACAAGAAGGATAGGAGATTTTAGCTTATCTAAACAACAGGTATTATCCCTGTATAGATTTTGACACCAACAGCAACAGTTATAGTTGTCTTAAGTGATTAAAACTTGTGCCCTAAAGCAACTATAACTCAAACCAGCACCATGCACTGCTTTTGATCTCACATATTACATCACTTATGATATGTTGTATGACATCACTAGTAACATGACTGCAACATCTGAAATGACATCATTCATAACAACACTGTGCATTGTGGGCTGCGAGTTATATTTTCTTTAGGGCACACGTTATAGATACTTGCAACTTGCTTAATAAAAGTGACTTTCATAAAATATTTTAATAAAGCCTTTAAAAAAAACATTTATATGTCTGAGTATTTAAAAAAAAAAAATTTAGGGCACAAAGTGCAACCAGTAAACCAGCTGCTAGAGGTCCTCACACTCCAGCTGAAGAGCATGCAGCTCCAGCTCAAATTGCTGTGAATAAAATATGGTTAGCTCTCTTTGGGTCATCAATTTAATGACCCAGGAGACCAACAGTTTTTTTAAATTTTGCTGGGTGGCTGTTGCACTCCCTGCAGCCCCAAAACATTAAAAAATGGTTGGTGGTGCCCCTGCCTCCTCTAGGTGCACCACCAGCAAGAAAATATACACTTTACTTGGGGCATTATAAGGCGCTCATTGCCAGAATAGTGAATAATAAATGAGTGGCTCATACAACAAATTTTTTATTCATTTAAAAAATATATTTTTAATTTGAGTGCCCACCTGGGACACCCACACAATTTGTTAATATTGGGGGCAGAGGGGAGCCCCAAGCCCCCGTGGCCCCTGGAAGCACCCCAGCCAATACCCATTATTAGTGCCAGCATTATTTTTTCATCACTGGGTGCCCTAGTGCCCATTCAGGGCACCTAGAAATTAATGTTCAAACACTTTGTATATCTGGTTGGTTGGCTCGCGGGAGGCTCGTGAGACTCCTGCAAACACGCAACTTCAGATAACTGAGTGACCTCATTGGCCAAAGGGTCTTTTTTACTGTTGGCCACCTCACTCCCGCAGGAGCAAAAGGCTCTAGCAAACTCCTGCCGGGACTTGCGCTCTGATTGGCTGGCCACACACAAAGATAAATGTTGTGGCTGCCATTTAAAAACATGTGGACTCAGTCCCTGTTTCCTGAAGATTAATAAAATTGTATAAGGGGGCAGGGTAGGGGTACCCTCAACCCTGGACTGTTGGACTGGAAAATGTGTTCTGCCAACTCATTTTAGCATTGTGTGAGCTAAGTTAGCATTTGCGTCAACATTTAGTATTCAGCTGCCATTTTGTACCCTGATCGAAATTAAGCTTCTGTTTTACATTGCCTGCCTCAGCAGAAAGCAGCCTCGATTGTTTCTCTTTATTATTCAAGGTTGAGCTTTGTTGTGCTAATGAATAGATTGTTCTGTCTTTGCATGCCTTTCCCAGAAGGTAGGCCTGCTCCCACTCTCAGAGAGACGTGCACGGGCAGAGTAACCTTGAAACTAAGATAGCATGTACCCGGTCTCAGGATGGTAGCTCATCTTTCTGTACCACCTTTGTTCGTCAGCTCTGAGACTGGAACATTCCAGTCTGGGCGGGTCTCTAGGGATGCTGGAAATGTATATCTGGTATTGCTATGTGGACGGGGGTCAGTCCCTCTGCCACAATCTGAGGAGGGTGGTCAGACCGGACTCCGCTTGAGCGTATACTAATAAATACTTTGGTGTGTATTCTCTACTGTCTGACCGACTCTTCATTTGTATGGAAGGCTGAGAGATGGTCGCGAGTGACCCAGGTGGCCCTAATCAGGTCACTTCCTTCAGTTGGCGCCCAAACAGGGATCCCATCGGGCGAGTGACCCTTCCTTGCCCGCGGACAGGTGAGGAGACAGGGGCCACGTCGGGTCGGACGGGCGGACCGGGGATCCCTGCACGAGAGAGTCTGATACTCGCAGCTGCCCCGTCTGTCTGACCGGGCGGTGCCTTGGCCAGTGGTCATCCCGGCTGGGGTCCTGAACGGCGAAACCCTTGGATCTGACCGGTTGGTACGAAGAGTCGGAAGTGGAGAATAAATTTGCTTGACCTGTGTGCACCAGGTGAGTTTGCTTTGGTTTTGTTTTGTGGCCATGGCGCCACTTTGGTTTGTGTTTGGTACGGTCTGAGGATCGTTTTGGAAAAGCGCTTAAATTTGTTTGAGTTCTTTATGAACATGGTACCACTTTGATTTGGATTTGGTGAGGTCTGAGGACCAAATTTGGTAGATATTTGCAAATATCTGTTCGGAATAAATAGTGAACGTGTTTTCATTTTAAAATGCCCTGCTTTAGCAAGCTATGCTGTGTGAGTTGCCGTTGTTGTTCTACTGATGCTTGATTGGAAGAGAGTCAGCCTGCGCGTCCAGAAGGCACTCCAAATTTTGAGATGTATGTCAAGCATGGCCTTGGCCCTATTATGTTTCATCCATTGTGGCACAAATATACGAGGGACAATGCCGAGTTGCAATAGTCGTTGACAGGTAATTTTGATGAGCAAAAGCATAATTTCCTGCAGGATAAATTGTTTGCAAAACGAAGTAGGCAGTCAATGTTTGATTCCCTTAGAACATGGCAAAAGGAAGCTAAACAGAGACGAATGAAAGCAGAAAAGGAAGCCCGAAAGGGAAGGATGGAGACAGTGACTCAGAAAGCTGTTGCATATGATAAAGAGAAAACTGAGAAGGGGATAGAGTGTGCAGATAGGAAGTTTTGATTGCAATGTGAAAAGTCTTATGTAGTTCAAGAAGAAAATGATACATTTGTGGAGGAATCGTTAGATACCCGACCTCCACCTCCATATGCCCCGCAGAGAATATACCCACCCATGCCACAGCCTCAGTCGTCTGTCTCTTCTGCCCCTGCTGTTTCTGCTTCTTCCGCTACCGACCCAGCTCCTTTGGCCGCTGCGCCTCCTGTCAATTCTGTGGCTTCGCCTTTTGCGCCTGCGATAACTGCTAGTCTACCTGCTACGCCTATTGTGTCGATGTCTCACCTCTCTCCAGCCCTTACACCCACAACACAGCTGTTGATTACATTGGTGCCCGCTCCCTCTGTCGCTACTCCTTCCTCTTATATGCATTCACTTATTCCACCAAGGAGAGTAGATTGGGACAAGTTAACGGCATGTCGTCAGAAGAAAGATGAAAGTGTGTCTGATTTTTTCACATGGTTCAAGGGTGTGTTTTTGGACTTTAGCAGACAGGATTTGTCGGTGGAGGGGGGTGTCCGATTGTTCGTCAATAGATTTGTTACAAACTTGATCCCAGAGATCGCAGCCCGGTTGCAGGCTTCGGAGAGCACTTGGACGACATCCTCCCCTTCTGTCATATTGAGTATGGCGCAGTATTAGGAACACAGGGAGAACGAGGGCAAAGAGATGGTAGAAAAGAAGCACAAGGAGTTGAAGACAGAGGTGTTGTTGCAGCAGGTGTCTAGGGGAAACGGAAGGGGACGTGGAGCTGTTCCAGCCCGGCAGCTTCCCTGTACTAGCAGGAACACTGTGCCAGTAGGGCCGAATCAGTGTGCGTACCTCAAGGAGGAGGGGCACTGGCGTAGCGAGTGTCCGGTGTTATTGCAGAAAATTGCGGCCCGACCTGAGGACGAGGTCCTCGTGGACGGGGCCGTGAAGAAAGTGATAAGGGTAGGATTCGGGAGGATAGGACATCGCAGGGTCGCTCCGATCAGAACTATTTTGATGACCCCCGAGGGAGACAGTATTACCACGACGATTATGATCTGGATGAAGTGACAGGGATGTCTCACAGCTAGGACAGCCGGGGGCAGGGTGAGGGACCAGTCCAGATCCCTGTAGATCAGTGCGGTCCTTCTGTCACCGTGGATCTGCAAGGCTCAGTAAAGAAATTCTTGGTGGATACAGGTGCAATGAATAGCTCTGTTTCTCGTTTGCTCGTCCCCGGGGCAGCTCTGTCTGGCCAAAATAATGTTTCGGTAAGATTTTCTGGTGTACCGGTTGTAAGCCCCATTTCCAAACCTCTTGCCTTGACTAGCAGTCCTTTTACTGTGGATTCACTGTTCTTATTGACATCAAACTGTGGAGAAAATGTAATGGGCCTCGATTTATTAAAGAAGTTGCATGCGACCATTTACTGCTCCCTGGACGGTGTTCATATGACAATGGGTCCGAATGTGGTCAGCTCTAAGCAGTGTCTGTCCAAAGATGCGCCCCTTCCTGCTGAATTTAAGGATGTGCCGCCCACTTTGTGGGCAACAGGTGACACAGGTGTAGGACTGTTGCAAATTCCCCAAATTTCCATTAAAGTTAAAGATAATGCCATTTTGCCTCATATTCCCCAGTACAAAATTCCACAAGCGGGGGAGCGATCTTTGCTGCAAATTATACAAGATCTGATTGAGTCGGGAGTGGTTGAAGAGACAGCGGCGAATGTGTGTAATGGCCCTATTCTTCCTATTCCAAAAAAGGCATCTTCAGACTCCCCCGATGACCACCCAGATGTTTATCATTTTGTGATTGATTTGCGGGCGGTTAATATAATAGTGGTCCCTCACTTCCCGGTGGTCCCTGACATTACTTCCCTTTTGACAATGATTCCTTCTTCTGCTAAATTTTTCTCTGTCATTGATTTGAAGAATGCATTCTTTAGCATTCTGATCCATCCTGATAGCCGACATTTGTTTGGTTTTATCCTAGGTGGCAGATGCTTTAGATTCTGTCACGCTCCTCAGAGCTATACTGAGAGCCCTAGTATATATAGCCAAGCCTTAAAAGCCCAATCGGACTCCCTCACACCTTGCCCAGGTAATGTATTGCTTCAATACGTGGATGACATACTAATAGCCTCTGACACTGAACAGGGATGCAAAGACAGGACGGTTAAGTTGTTGCTACATTTGGCTCACCATGGACATAAAGTGTCCCTTTCTAAATTTCAATACTGTCGACAGGAGGTCATGTATTTAGGTCACCTACTGTCAAAGGAGGGTAGGAGATTGACTCCGGAGAGCATTAGTGCTATTGTAAAAATGCCTATCCCTAAAACTCAGAGGGATGTGCGCGCTTTTATTGGCATCACTTCCTACTGTCGCCATTGGATCCCTAATTATTCATTACTAACCAAACCCCTGCTCACATTAACCACTAAAGATGTGCATGAACCTCTGCCTTGGACGCCTGAATATCAGCAGTCTTTTGAGCAATTAAAAGTTGCGCTTTGCTCTGCACCTGTGCTTGGCACGCCTGATTTTTTGAAGCCGTTCGTGTTGTACATACACGAGACGGCTGGCTGTGTGCTCTCTGTTTTAACACAGGCCTTTGGAGGTAAGCAACGGCTGTGTGCTTATTTTTCTGCTTTGCTTGATCCAGTCGCCAGAGCCCTCCCGAGCTGTCTAAGAGCGGTCGCGGCAGTGGCCATTTCTATAAGGCAATCGGCTGGGCTCGTACTTTATACTGACCTCACAGTCATAGTGCCCCATGCTGTGGATACCCTATTGAATAAAACCAGGACATAGCACCTTACCAGTGCACGTCTGAACGGTTATGAGCTAACTCTCTTTGCCCCACATATCACAATTAAAAGATGTGCCTCTCTGAACCCAGCCACGTTACTACCCCTCCCTTCTGAGAGTGAGGAAATTGACATCCATGATTGTATTTTTCGAACAGAGGAGGAGACAAAGGGACGGGAGACCTGACTGATGTTCCATTATCTGACCCCCAAGGGGAACTATATGTCGATGGCTCTTGTTTCAAATTACCAGATGGCACCACCACTTCTGCGTTTGCACTCACTACACTACATATGGTAGTTGGGACATCACGAGTTCCCTATCAGTCCGCCCAGGCAGCTGAACTGGTCGCCCTCATTAGGGCGTGTGAATTGAGCAAGGGACTGGCTGTTAATATTTATACTGACAGCCAGTATGCCTTCGGGTCGCCCATAACTTTGGGCGACTCTAGGCAGAGAGAGGGTTCCTTACCTACCATGGGACACATATTCAGCATGGCCCCCTTATACACATGCTTCTGTCCACCTTGACACTTCCTAAGAAATTGGCCATAGTAAAGTGTAGTGCCCATAAGGCGATTGCTGATGATGTGGGAAAGGGGAATGCAATTGCAGATCAGACAGCTAAGGAGACAGCTCAAACAAAGATGAAAAGGATGTTTATAGGGGGTCCCGCCAGGTGGATGCCCGAGGCCACTATGTTTGAGGATACACTAGACAATGTGAAAAAATTCAGAGTGAGGCAACGGTTGAGGAGTTAGCAGTATGGCAGGAGAGCACAGCACGCTTAGATGAGGACGGGTGTTGGACGGATAAGTCAGGGAAACAGAGATGGATGTTACCAGATGCATATGTCCTCCCTGTAGTCACTATGGTGCACGGGCCAGCACACATTAGTGCAAAAGGTATCTGTAAACTATTAGATCCTGTGTGGCAGAACGACAACATTCCCAAGGTTGCTGCTCATCTAGTCAAGTACTGTATGGTGTGCATGATGTATAATCCTGGAAAGGGCACCCCCTGGTAATTTTGCACCCCCCTCTTTCCCTTCGAGGTCCTTCAGATGGATTTCATCGAAATGGAGCGAGTCAATAATCTGAAATATGTATTGGTGGTTGTTTGTGCATTCAGCAAATTCGGTTGAGGCTTACCCCACTAAAGAGAATACAGCCATGGCGACGGCGAAGGCACTCCTAAAGGAGTTCTTCCCTCGATTCGGGTTGCCCCATTTGATTTGGAGTGACAACAGAAGCCACTTCAACTCAAAGGTTATCCAGTTGGTGTGTGATGGTTTGCACATTAAACAGAAATTTCATGCTGCAAACCACCCCCAGTCAGCAGGTCTGGTTGAGAAGTACAATAGTACTCTCAAACTGAAATTGTCAAAGATTCAGGAGAGCACAGGATTGCAGTGGCCAGATGCTTTACCATTAGCTCTTTTGTCTACAAGAGCTACGGCTCACAGTAGGACAGTGTTGTCCCCGTACGAGGTCGTGTTTCGGCGCCCAACGAATGTTTGGGGCATCCCGCGCCCTCGGCGGTTTTCAGAAATTGAGTACCCTTTGTTAGTGGATTATCTGTATGAGTTAACTAAAAGCTTGCGTTCTATTCACCAACAGATACACGAAACGCTACCGCCAGCACCCGAGGGGCCAGGACATGATATTCGGCCTGGGGATTTCATACTGACCAGGCACTTCCAGAGGAAGGGCAGTTTGGAGCCGAGGTGGAAGGGACCTGCACAGGTCCTCCTCGCCACCCGCACCGCCATGAAGGTGGCCGGCTGGAAGAATTGGATACACTCCCAGCACTGCTGCAAGGTGCCCCTTCCTTTACCCTATGACCAACGGGTGCTTGACGGAGTTGACGATTCTGAAACTGAACAGATGCCCCGTTTTGTTCCCTTCTCAGATGCCCGGCTGATGTGGGCACAAACGGAGGAGGAAAATGATGCAGTGTTGAGCGAGGCAGTGCCTCCTGAAATCAAGGCCAACCAGGAGCCCCAGCCTGTTGGCCCATCTGTGCTTGAGCCCCAGTCCATTGGCCCCTCTGTGTCTGAGCCCCTTTTTGCAGACCCCTCTGTCCCTGGAATAGCTAGGTATAATCTGCGTCCCCGACAGAGGAACAGTGCACCAAAGGAGAAGTCAGATTAGCATGGATGGACTCGATGAGTCAGGCAACAGTACCATAGGGAGAGACGAGATTGGTGCACTGTTCGGACATTGAACAGGATTGATCGAGTGTGCTTCCCTGGGAAGGGGAGTGCCTTATCCTGAGCGACGTGGGATTCTTCAAGAGCTGGTCCGATAGCTCCACCGCTGGTGCTCAATAGCACCAATGATTGAAGAACAATAGGAGTCTACCAGTGAGGCTCTAACGGACACTGGGCACATTTGCCCCTCTTTTGCCCTTTTGTTATTGGCTCCATTATATGTCCTTTCCTCTGGTTAAAATGTATCCATTTGGTCGCTCCATTAGGGAGGAGGAGCGGCCCTTTGCATCCCCACGTTACAGGCAGAATGCGTCTGGTTGGTCTAGTTGGTCTACAAGGAGTAAAATAGTTTTCATAGTAATTGTTCTGATTTCCCTGATAACAGTTCTTGGAATAGTATGGTTCCTAGAGGAGAAATATCCTGTGCACTCTTTGATTGGTACAACACCTGTTCCCCCTGAGCATAAGTTTGTTGCTTTGGCCCCCCATAAAGGTGAACACAGAAAAACATATGTTGACAATGTATTTTTGCAAATTCTCCACCAAGCCCATGATACATCTAATGTTACAAACTGTTGATATGTGGACTGCTCCCTTCGGTTACTCATAAGAGTGATAGCCTGTTATCGCTGCCTATGTCCTACTTGGGCAGCTGTGAGGGATGGTTTGAATTGTTCTCTATGGTATACATTCATTATAATTCTTGTGCTATGAATATGACATCTACTGATTATCACACAGTGCTAGAATATATACGTGTCCACCAAGGATTTACACCGGGAGAACAGGGGACCCCTGATACATTATCCCCAACAGCCTGCATGAATATATATGAAAGAGAGAAAAATGTAAGATGGCTTCAAAATGAAATGTTAGATTTCCAGGGATTATTGTTACTGAATACTTTCGTTCATTCCAAATGCGAAATATTACTCAGGATGAGGCAATACCGGTGCCAGTAGTCAACACCACAGCTGGGTTTTGTGTTTAAGGGTTTGGGAAGGTGAAAGTGGGTGAGAGTAATTGCAACTACACCTATACAATAAGCACAAATAACAGCCCGATTTTGCTTCCACCGCATATCTATTTTGTTTGTGGATCACAAGCTTATGTTTGGCTTCCTAGGGGATGGTCTGGTGTGTGCTACCTCTCTTTACTCCTTCCCCCAGTGTACATAGCAACGTACAATTATCACAAGGACCATCGATTGCAGCGTAGGAGTGTCCATCTGTCCCGAATTAAAAGGGCTAGTAACACAGAAGACATAGACCAGACAGACACCACTCTGCAGCAGTTTACAGATGCTATGAAGGGTATTTTGCCCTTTTGGGGCCCTATGTCCAATAGCCTCAACATTTGTCGACTCACCAGGGTTGTGGAAGGGGTCATTAATACTATAGCAGGGATTTTGACAAATATTGCAGCTGAGCTCCAGGCTACTAGGCTTATTGCTCTTCAGAACAGGATGGTGTTAGACGTCATCCTTGCTGATCGGGGAGGGGCACGTCGCATCATCGGCAGCAGTTGCTGTGTCTACATACCGGACCACGCCCCTAATGTATACGCTGCTATACAGAAGTTGCATAGGCTCGCATCTGACATCCACCAAGAGAATGGTACCTCGAGTCTTTCTGGTTGAATCTGGGGTTTAATAGCATCCTGGGGGTGGAAGATTCTTATCTTCCTAATAGTAGCTGCAGGCGTCATCTTCACATGTTGCCTATGCGTACATTGTCTCCCTGCTTGTTGTGCTTACTGTGTTGGAAAAATGACACCCACACCAAAGGCCCCAATATCTGATGCTAAGTCTTCGGCCATGATGATGCAGGCTGTCCACGACCTAATGTACAGTAATGAGGGTAATTTTGAATATTGATAATGTTTGCTTTAACATGTAATAGTGGTCTTCTAAGTATGTGAGCCATTTTTTGGTCTCCTAGTTTTAGCATTAGACAAAATTGTTAGCAAATGCTAAAAGGAGGGTGTTTTTGACTGGAAAATGTGTTCTGCCGACTCCTTGTAGCATTGTGCGAGTTAAGTTAGCATTTGCAACACCATTTTGTATTCAGCCGCCATGTTGTACCCTGATCGAAATTAAGCTTCTGTTTTACATTGCCTGCCTCAACAGAAAGCAGCCTCAATTGTTTCTCTTTATTATTTAAGGTTGAGCTTTGCTGCGCTAATGAATAGATTGTTCTGTCTTTGCATGCCTTTCCCAGTAGGTAGGCCTGCTCCCATTCTCGGAGAGACGGGCATGGGCAGAGTAACCTTGAAACTAAGATAGCATGTACCCGGTCTCAGGATGGTAGCTCATCTTTCTGTACCATCTTTGTTCGTCAGCTCAATTCCAGTCTGGGCGGGTCTTTAGGGATGCTGGAAATGTATATCTGGTATTGCTATGTGGACGGGGGTCAGTCCCTCTGCTGCAATATGAGGAGGCTGATCAGACCGGACTCCGCTCGAGCGTATACTAACAAATAACTTTGGTTTGGATTCTCTACTGTCTGACCGACTCTTCATTTGTATGGAAGGCTGAGAGGTGGTCGTGAGAGACCTGGGTGGCCCTAATCGGGTCACTTCCTTCAGGACCTAGTGGCGATGTCCCAAAGGCAACCTTGTCAAGACAAATTTGAAAAACCTTTTGGGGGGTTTCGCACAGGAGCTATAGTAATGCCCTGGACTTCCGTGGGAGTTCCATGGGAGCACTGGGGGCTGCAATGGCTCCCATGGGACACTGAAGGGATCTGGAAATGTTTTTAATAAAAGGGCCTGAGTTTCAGCTCTGGGATGCCGCAAACAAGCTAAGGTAGTGTGAGGAGAGAGAGTTGGCTGCCAGTGGCAGTTGGATACCCACAGGGGATTGGGCACTGGGCCTGACAACAGGCAAGTCCCTGTAGTCAATCCCATGCTTGCACTGCCTTTGTCCGTGAGCAGTGGGGGTTGGCTGGCTGCCAGGGATAGGCCTTACTTATGGTAATAAAATATATCTTTACATTACCTAGAAAACAAAATAGGGTTAAATTGATGTTATAGTTAGGTATGTTAATAATATCTTACTTTGCATTGAAAAAATGAAAAAATTGACTAAACAAACAAAGGTTAAAGTTACATTATAGTTAAGTGAAAATGTCAGCTTAAACATAACCTTTTACACTAATAAAACACTGCAAAGACTATCACTTGCACCCTCGCCATGCACTGCTTATGACCTCACATATTACCACACTCATTACATGTTGCGTGACATCATTGATAGCAATACTGAAGACAAGTGAATTGATATCATTGATGACAAGAATGTGCCTGGTGTGGTACCATGCATTGCGTTTGCCAAGATTCATCAAATGGTGTCAAATATGTTAGCAAACCAAAAATTGCTTTCCCTATGGAAACGTGGTCCTAACTATAACTACCAAGTGGCGACCACGGCAAACTATGTGACTTCCAGTGACTGAAGGTTTTACAGCTATTTCGCTATGTATTTCACTATGTACATTCAGTTACATTATTTCCTACATAATTGTCAAACTCTGACAAGGGAGAATTCAGATTATTGATAAACTGAGTGGAATAGTAACCCTTTCGCTGCATTGCTTTACTTCAGATTTATGGAGCCACTCAGGGCCACTCAAAGTGGTCTTGAGTGGCTTCATAAATCTCATTTAAGGTTTGCGTTGTGATGCAAACTGGGTCATAAATATGGCCCAAAATTCTAATGGCACAATTAATGACTTACGGTGCCATGCACACCATAATGACTGCTCTACTCAGCACTTTCCTACCACTAATTTACTGGCATGGAATATATTTGGGGTGTTATGCTCTTCGCATTGAAAAGCTCCTTGGTAATATGTGTCTTTAGGCTGGTTTCATTTTAATCAATTTTTACTCGTGTCAGGGCTTACGCAGTTCTCAAAATATTATTTGCTGAGTTCTGTGGATGACCTTTTCTCTTCCAGAAGGGAAAAGAATAACGTTGGTTTCGATGGAGGTGATGAGACTCAATATTTCTATAAAGATGCACACAGAGAGTCAACAGGAGGGCTTTCTAATACTTCACATTTGCCATTTGTACAGGGGCACAACACAGATAGTCCACTGAAAAACAGTCCTGTAGTGCCAACATGCAAACTCTTATATCTAAGAAGCCACGAGTCTGCCAGGGATGTATTTTACCACAACTGGCTTTTTGTAAAACACAGTGGCCATGACTCATAGAATATCAATATCTTTAAAAAAAAATAACACTAGCAATTTAGAAACTAAAACGTGATTGATTCATTTAGCTAATGTTAAAAAATAAACAGTGTCTACAAAGGAGCCCACAAACCCATAGATCTACAATTGATCACCAAGTGCCAGGAAGGGGGTGTCTATCTACCTGTTGTAATATACCCACACCTTCAGTGCGTGGAAGTGAGAGGCCTCTTTGGCGCATCAAAAAATGTGAGCCCCAATTTGTTACAGCTTGCCAGGAAGCCTTATTTAGCGACCGTCAGAGAGGAGAAGCCAATATCTTTCCAGGCAATAGTTCCACGGCACAGCATTTGATTACCTGCTCAGGCCTCCCTACAGCAGAGTCCAATGGGGCGCAAGATTTCAATCTCCATAAGTGCAATGAAGAGGAGAGTTCTCACTTAATTCCCCAATACATACCGAAGGGTTCTATGGACACGCTCAACAGAGGGAACTTGCTGTAGTTGCTTGGCCATATATTTGCTCTTAAGAATATAACCACTAACAACCTGGACTGGGTCAAATTTGAACTGACTCCGTGAAACTCAACTGGGGACGTGAGCAATACAATCTGGAAAAGAACGGCCAAACAAAATGCTGTATAGGCTAAAAGGGCGGTCTTCAAAGAATGGGACATCAATTTTAACATTCCTGCCCCAGTGAAATACCTGCATGTTCTTTTAAAGCATCTCCCTTTACAAATTCCAGCTTGTTGTGCTGAAGGGTGCAATTTGGAGGCAATCATAGTGGGGTCACATCCACAGAGGGCCCAAGGCCTATTACTATTCGGTTAGCCTGGGATCAGGTTGACTGCAGGTACAGTGTCTACTTCTTTTTAAACACTTTGCACCTCCTTTTAAAAATCAATTTTAAACAAAGCACTCTTTCACCTCATTATATCAAAATTTAAATACCTTTGAATGTTGGGATTTGTGCCTCGCCTAGAGTTCCTTCACTAATCTGCCACAGGGTTTTGGTGACGATTGTGCGGAGGGTAGTGGAGCCATACTGTGTGAATCACTTCCTGCTGGGTTAGCAGACTAGTTGTTGGGGGGAAAACAGCATTAAAGCCAATGCTGGGACGGACGTGCAATGGATGCGCGCAGTGGGCGTGCCAAAGGCGTGCCAGAGGCAAGCACGTCTGTGCCCATCTGCACCCAGCTGGTGCCAGGGGCCAGGCCCCCTGCTCAGTTTACTTCACCTCCCCTACAATATAGCTCTATAGAGCTCAGGAACCTGGCTAGCCTAACTCCACAATTGTATCACTGAAAAAGTTTCCTTTGGACTGTTTTGTGGAATAGAAGCAATATAGGCTGTATGTACTAAATTACATCAAAATCTCACTCATTCAACTTACACCATACGTATACGGAAAGTATAGCCATATATCCCAGATAGACAATCTAGACAACGTTATTTATAGAAAAGTATACATCTATTTATTGATTAAAAAAGCTCATAGAGTGCACAATCTTAAAAATATGGACATAGTCAATAACACTATTATTCCCCTAACATCTAAAAATGAAAGAAGTATCACAGACAGATTAAGATTACAAGGTGCAATTTCTATGCACCAAAAATAGAAAAGGTGAACTATTTTCCATAGTTAAGACACTCTTCTTTAGAGCGGGTCTCGGCAGTAGTCCCTCCGACCAAAGACAATTGTAACACCATTACTCAATACTTCTATGACAAGGTTGTCTCCATCTATATCTCTTTTGCTTAAAAAGCCAGAAGCACCAGATACCTTAAAGCATTGTTTGAACCCTCAAATGATAGGGAAGCACTGTCTAACTTCAAGGTTATCACACCAGAGGAATTCACCTTCATTATGTCTTCCGTTAAATCTGGTGCACCTTCAGATCCTGCACCTAAGATGTTCTGGAGCATGATACTGTCTGATTAGCCCCAGTGCTGTGTGATCTTTTAAATAGCTTTTTCAGGATCAGACAGGTTCCCAAAGCATGGAAACACATTGCCATAGTGCCACTACTAAAGAAACCTTCATTGAATGCCAACAAACCAGAGAATTTCAGGCCTATCTCACTGCTCCCTTTTGTGTCAAAAGTAGCAGAAAAATACATAAACGTACAGATTTCTGCATTCTTTGAAGCTGAGACATCCTGCATAAGACTCAGTCTGACTTCCGGCCTTAATACAGCTCTCCTGTTTACCTCTGATCTAATCCGTCAGGCAGGAGACAAGGAAGACACAACTGCTTTGCCGCTACTAGATCTTAGTGCCGCATTTGACACTGTGCCCCACAGCCTACTTCTTGAACAGCTGTACAACCATGGAATTGATGGAAAGGCTTTGCAGTGGATAGCATCTTTCCTACAAGATCGATCTTTTCAGGTGACACAAAAACAATACCTCTCAAAGGTCTTTCCACTACAGCAGGGGGTGCCTCAGGGCTCTTCCCTGAGTCTGACATTGTTCAACCTGTATATGCGCCCTCTGGCTAATATCGCCGTGCGCCAAAACATTTCCATCAAGTCGTACTCAGACAATGCACAGCTGATAATCATTCTGTCTCAAGATGCCTCCAATGCTGCGGGAAGCTCCGTTCCTGTCTATCAGATGTAGCCAAATGGATGAGCCTGAGCTGCTGGAAGCTTAACGCAGGGAAGACCGAGATCCTAATCCTGGGAAAACAGCCTACACTTTGGTCAACAGATTAGTGGCCTGACTCTCTGGGCAAGCTGCCTACACCTAAGCCGAAAGTGAAAAACCTAGGAATCTGGTTTGATTCAGAACAATCCTTTGACAATCAAATTACGAGTCCTGCAGGGCAATGCATTGGGAACTTAAAGACCTTAAAAAAGTCTTGTCTTTCTGCCAGAAGCAGCCAGAAGTACAGAGGTCCTATCTTTAATCATGTCGAGACTGGATTACTGCAATGTCCTGTATCTCGGGGTGCCACAGGCACCATTAGGAAGACTACAGCGGGTGCAGAATATAGCGGCTCAGCTGCTAATAAATCTGCTTAAATGAAATCAAAGCTGCACCAAATGTCCAAATATGATCCGTTAGATCATTTCCAAGAATATCCGATCCGTTTAATAAGGCATAATCACGTTTCTTTATTGATTTCTTTAAAAGGCCACAGCCAACGCGTTTCGTTCTGAACACAGAACTTCTTCAGGGCAAAATTGTTGTCCGTCAAAATATTGATTGAAGAATACGTCAGGCGGTATTTATTAAATTAGGATGTTCCTTTAGAGATGGTACTCGTATCTCTGATTTGGATCTCAAAGTTGCTATATTAATTAGAGATGGCGTATTGCGCTCAAATTTTCACTACCATAAGTGTACGTCAAGTATTTCTTCTTCAAGGAAATAAGTAAATTATTACGACATGATAATCATTCGGCGTAGTTCCTGTGACGATATGTATTGAACACAGTATCAATGAACCTTATTTGAAGGCCATTAGGCTTGAGTCATTATCCGACGTTCCTGTTCCCGCCCGTGGTTCGAAAAAAAAATAATAATAATAATCTAATGCTAATAAATCTGCCTAGGCACTCACCATTGTCCCCAGCTCTAACTATGTTGCACTGGCTTCCATTAAGGCATCAGGTGTCTTTCAAAGTCATGTGCTATTGCCACAATATTCTCAACCATAAAGGCCCTAAATTTCTTCACCCTCTGATCACTCCTTACCTTCCTAAAAAACATCTGAGATCAGCTGACACCTCTCTTGTATGCATCCCCAGAATCAAGAGAGCTTGTATTAGCGGGTGTTCCTTCAACTGCTTGGCAGCCAAGATGTGGAACTCCTTACCCCTTGGGCTCAGGCAAGATAAATCTGAAATAGTCTTCCACAAGAATTTAAAAACATGGTTTTTCAGGTTAATTTAGATTAGGATTCTCACATTTGTGCTCTGGTTTATAGGAGTGATACCCCAGTACTGGGACACGTTAGCTGACGTAGCTATATGCTTTATAAATCTCATTATTATTATTTATTATTACTATTCATCAAAGTCAAGACCAGAGGGAGATTTGCTTTGACATTTTAAGGAACAATTATAGCACGCTGGGGAGGTAGTCGTTGGCCAAGTCTAGCATACAGGACCCCTGCGGACACGCCCTCTACTCCTACGAATACCTTGACAATGATTTCCTGGAACATTGCAGGGCTGGGTAGCAAGCTTGCTCAAGTGGACTGGGGGGAATTCATAGAAACAGCTGATGTAATCATGCTTCAAGAAACCTGGGAGATTCCCCCCTCATGTAGGCAGGGTTTTAAAACCTTCCATGTCCCAGCTTGTAAGTCAAAACAAAGTAAACCCTGTGGTGGAGTTAAGATTATGTTGGGGTATCATGTTAGCCAACTACCTTTCACTAGTCCAGATTTGCTAGGCATTGAAATCTCCACCTCTGATTAAACCAAAATCTTTCTTTTTAACTTATATAGTGTGAGTGTCTCCAAATCATTGGATTGATTAACCTGTCCTCAATTTGTTGTCTGATTATATTTCCTCCTTACCTCAAGAAGAAGCAATTCTGATTGTGGCCAATTACCCAAATCTTGAGTCCATCTCCAGCCTCACTCTCACAGGCTGCCTTACAAAGTCTGGATCTTTGTATGAGTTGCCGTTTGAGGGCATGCAACAGTAGAACCAAATCTGATTTGGAGTTGTGCCCTACTTTTAATAGAAACACCTGTCAGAGTTGCATTGACTACTTTTTTGGGGATTTTCAATTCTGGGGTAAGTTTAGTGATATTGAAGTCCTGCCTAAATATGATAGTGACCACTTCCCTCTTCGTTTCTCCCTTTGTGGAAGTGGTGTAGGGGAGAGTAAGACTCCTCAACTGCCTGGAGGTGTCCTTTTAGACAGTAATAATCAGAGGAGAATTAAGTGGGAGAGCATTATGGACTGGGAGTCCAAGTATACCTTACTCTATCAAGACCAAGTCCCTATTTTGTCTTACATGGCCAATTTAGAGGAAGCTCCTGCTATGATTAAGGATGCTCACTCTAAATGGTATGAGAAACTGAAAAAGGCCTCTTTTCCAAACCAGCTCCGTGTAAGAATCCCACTCAGAAGGTAGATCCTACATGGTATGATAGGGCCTGTAGGTTAGCTAAGAATAATCTCCTTAGTGCCCTTAAAAGAGGATTTTCACAGGACATAAAGTCAGCTAGAGCAGACAGTCCTGAAACATGTAAAATCTACATGAGATTCAGCAATTTGGAGCAACATTTTGTCTGAAACATGCTCAGGGGATCAGGTAGCTTTCTGGCATATATTAGAACATGGTGCCACGACAAATAGGATGAAGCCAGAAGCACACATTCTTCCACAAGACTGGGAGAACCATTTGAAATCTTTATATAGCAGCCAGACTCTAACGCTTGTGATCCTTGATTCTCCCGATTTTATGGTGCCCCCCACATCCTGCAAAACTACATCTAAATTAGACACTGCTAAAGATAGTTGGGCTTTCTCAGTGACCGAAAGGACCACAGCCATTAGATCCCAGAAGGCAGGAAAGGCCCCAGGGCCAGATCAAATTCCAGTGGACCTTTCCAAACCTGAACTGGTAATTTGAGCACCCTACCTTACATGTGTTTTTAATGCCATTCTAGCCAGTGGCGAGATCCCAACCTCATGGGAAGGGGCAGAACTTATTCCTATACACAAGAAAGGTCCTAAGTCTAATCCAGCCAACTACCACCCAATCAGCCTTATTGATTCTTTCTAAAAAATCTCTTGCAAGCTTTTATTAGACCAGCTCCTTACCTGGATTAAAGAAAATAACATTTTAACACAGTTTCAGGCTGGATTTCATCCTAAAATGAGTACAGTCACCCAGGTTTATAGGTTTCAAGTAATAAGGTGGAAAGAAGTAGACATAAAAAGTGGTAACCTGTATGTCGCTTTTTTCAACCTCACAGCAGCATTTGATATGGCGTACGTTAGGAGACCTAGGGCTTCTCCCCCTTTCCTCGATTTATTTGCCAGACTTCACCTTGACAGTTTCGCACAAGCTAGATGGTGTCCCAACAGGGAAAACACCAATCCCTTTTAGGTTGCAAAAGGAGTCAGGCAAGGATATGTCCTGCTCCCACACTGTTCCTGCTGTTTATAAATGGCTACATCGGCTACTACTTGGGTTGTGATAACGATTCACCATTTCTAATCAGTAATTTAAAAGCCCTTGAGGTGGCAGAGAATAGTTTTCTAAAAATAGCCCTTAAATGCAACAAAGCACGCAATTGATTTTTAAACATGACCTAGGTTTCCGGTCTATTGTTCCCCTAGTGCACCTGAAACCTATTTTGTTCTGACTACGGATTTGGTCTACGCCCGAGCTGGCAGAATATAGGGTGGGATTAAGAGATGTGCTCGATAAATCACAGAACAGTATATTGCTGCTCTGGTTGGAGTACATAAAATAGTCCTTATATATTTTGTATCTACACAAGTATTGATCGTCCCCTGAAACTATTCCATCTTCTGCAAATAAGAGACTGAAGGCCATCTATTGGTGAGCTTGGGGAGATTAAATTCTCTAAATAGAATGACTTGGGCCAACTGACTCATTTTTTCATAGGATTCAAGCCTACCTCTTACTTTAAAAACTATATGAATGACATTGATCCTCCGTTCACAAAAGCTCTTTATATAAGGTTCAGGTTAAATATATTCCTGCTTGCCACCTTTACCACTAAATGGAATAGTCAACAAGGTAGGAGTAAAATATGTCCTGATTGCAGAAGGGCTGAAAAAACAGACTTTTTTCCCAAGGTATTATAAGCAGCTTAGGCACTGAATTGTTACTCTTAGCTGTTGCTCAATACAGGATAGTTATAGGATTATGTAGAATAGACACGTCTTCAGTCATTGTCTTCTTCGTTGCTAAATACTTGGAGAGCATATGGCCAATTAGGCAAAAATTGGCTCCCTTACTCTGTCTTTGCCCTCCGACTAATGCAAATTCCCCTCCCTTTGCACCATGGTTTTATTGATTTTTGAACCTGTGTTTTAAACATTTTTTAAGCTTGAGCACTTGCACTTTATTCAGCTTGGATATCCTGAGAGTCAAGGTAGAGTATGTAACCCCAGCTATCCCAGCATCTAGATTATTGATGGGTAAATACCTGTGCTTTAGGTGTCATATTTTTTATGTACATGCCTAGCAACGCACTTCTCTGGGGTTTCTATTTTTTTAAATCTATTATTCTGGCCTGAAGTTTTTATTAACATTTTATGTATAAACTGTACTTTTAGGCATGACAGACCACAACAGGTTTTTGTCTATGGTCAAGTGTTTATACATTTGCTCTGTGTCTTAAGGCCAAGAGTAGATATTTTCATGAATATTTAATGCTTTGTATTTGTATATTTTTCTGCACTTATTGTACTTTGTTTCCTGTTATAATTATTCTGATTCTACTACTTTTATGGCCCTTGGCCGAAATAGAGTAAATAAAGAAAGATAAGTTGAAAGGAATTTGTCTTCTGTCACTGTTTTTATTTTTTATTGTCAATATTTAAACAACCTTTCATGGATAGAATAATAAGATAAACAAAATGCATACACAGACGAACTGGAAGAAAAAATCTAATGAATGATTTCAACAAACACTCTTTATAAACATTTTTTGAGTTTTGTTTTAGTACCGTAGAAACACAACAAAGAAAAGACCTGAGGCTAGATGTATTAAACATTTTAATGCTCCTTTTTGGAGTTTGCAACAGTTAAAATGCTTTTTGTATTTACTAATCTCATTTTAGAAGTAGGAAAAGATTTCCTACTCCTAAAATAGGACTTCAAATGAATACTGATTCTTTATCCATAAGGGCCAGTTGCAGTGGTCCATTCCAAATACCTAATTGGTTTCTAATGTATCAAAGTTTTCCAACCAAAATCCGGCTGCAAAACATTGATTTTATACCAGCACCTCAAAAGAGGTGTGAACCCATTTGCTTTGTGAATGTAAAAACAAACAGGATATATTTACAGGGCCCCTGCACCACCAGAGCATCACTTTTTTTACAAGGCCAAGCAAAGCCACCCTGCGTGGCTTTTTATAAACTTGTAAATATGGCCCCCTCTCACACATTACTCTGCATAATAGGTGAATTCCATGGGTGTTGCTATGGGTGTTACCAAGCAACACCCATGGATTCTGACACATTCACAGATTTACAAGGTATCGTAAACCTTGGAATGCGTCAGATTCTAAGGCCTCCCCAGGGGAGATGTTAAAGTGGTGCAAGGAGGAGAAATACCTTTATTACTCCTCAATGTTTGCTCTTTGTATGTGTGCTGCATTCTGCAGCACACATAGAAGGAGGAAAATACCATCAATTATTGTTTTTGTGCAGGAAGGTTTCCCTTCCTGCATAAAAACAGTCATCCCTACAATGCAGGCACCCTTGACCCATGGTGCAAGAGTGACTGCGTTGGCGCTAGGCAGTCAATTGTGCGCCAGCACAGAGGAAAGCACAGGGATGCATCATATTGCTGTGAATAGGATGCATCCCTGCACTTTCCTAATGATGCAGCTCGACGCAGCAAGATGGCTTGCAGCACCCTACTGTGTCATTTTCTAGTAAATAGGCCCCAAAGTTTTTTCAGGGGGAGTTAGTAGACCCCTGGACCACTGCCTCCCTTTAAACAAACTGAAAAAAACCCTTTCTTTTTAAGCACAGCCCCATTTCCTTTGAGGAGAAGGGTCTACATTTAAAATAAAAAGTGATCACAGCAGACCACTATCCCTGTGAAGGCTTTTAATCGTAATGAGTCGGATTTTGCGACCTACCTCATTATCATTCATGAGGTAGGTTGGATTCCAGACTACTATGATTCGGAATATTAAGAACTGACTTATTAGCACATAGGTCAGTTCTTAAACATTTTTACTGGTGGCAAATTGCAACCAGTATTTTGCAACCTGTAAATAGTACATATGGCTTAATGTTTTGTGACTGAAATCTGGTCACAAAACATTGATTTTTTTTTACCTACACCTCAAAGGAGGTGTTAATTCATTCTCAAAAGGGTAGGACACCCCACCCAATTTGTGAATGTAAAAACATTGTTTAGGAGGTGGTAGTAGTCCAGAGGACCACTGCCTCCTCTTAAACAAACTTTACAAAAATAAAATAAACTTTTGGTTTGAACCACAGTTCTGTTTCCTTTAAGAAAAACAGGCTACATTAAAAAAAACTGTGGTTTATTAGAAGCAATCTCAGACATTGAGGTCTGCTGACACCATCAGTCCAAAATCGCTTTGATGTGCTCCAATCATAGGGAGTCAAAATTTGCAACTTACCTCATTAGTATTGCCAGAGCACTGAGCGGAGTATCCAAATTTCCCTGCGATGGACCTTTTTAAATGCTTGTGGAATAAAGAGGAGTTAACTTTATCCAAGAGTTTGATTTATAGTGTAGCCCATTTGGCTATACAGTGAGGACTCAAAAGTTGATAAATGGGATTACATTTTAATTTAGTACAAATTCAAAGCAAAAATAATGCACACAAATCTCAAGAATATATTGTAAAAATACAGAATCACTACTGGCAGTCCAAACAGTCTCAAAGTTTAGTCTCAACACCATAAGCATGCAAGGAATTCAGTAATAGCAATGCAGAAAAAAAGGATCAAAATCTGGTGATCAGTATATGATTTCCGGTCCTCTTGCCTATACATGAGTAAATCTAAATTTTCCTTAACTAAATCTAAACTAAGTAGCACTAATTGGGGTAATCCTAGATATATCCAGTAAAGCAGAAAGGTGTCAGCATTGTGGAGACTCCTGTAGAAGATTTCCAAAATCAAAAGTATTGGATAGCATAAAGTCACACAACAGAGATATGGGAGGTCTGTACCCCTCTAAGTCTAAAGAGAATCTGCCTAAAGCAAAAGTGTAACCACTAATTAAAACTTCCCAGAACATTTGAGAATCCCACATCACATGCCCCAGTACTTTTCCACCTTCTCACAGTAAAACTTAGCTGTTTCATCTGATAGTCCCTTCTCTTGGTCTGAACATCAGAACGTCCTTTGATTCCTCCCGAATCCATGAATCAGGGTCCTCCCTCTGTTCATTAACAATTTTTGTCTTTGCCAAAGGTTGTCCTCTTAAGCCTCACTATCTCTCATCCACACATGCCTTTGACTAACTATGAGATCATCTGAATGAGCAAACTTTCACATTGAAGGTTAAACATCAGAGTCCAAATGCTTAAGGCCTTTAGTCAAGTTAATGTGGCAAAACACTTCTATACACATTTTAAATGCATGGTTATGGATACATATACAGTTATAAAATAAATGCTTGATACTGTTCAATTGAATACGTGAGTATATGTAGTGTGAACAAAATTACTCATACTACGGAAATGCAGATATATATGAAAACTGCAATTTGGTATTGTTTTAAGAAAAAAATTAGTAAGCACACACATGTAAATGTCTGAATTATACAGTGAATGCACCTTCAGTATTTCAGTCTAGTGCACCACTTTACAATAATGATACTAAGACACACAGATATGTAGCCATATATATAGCATATTTGTGACGTGAAAGGGTGGAACCAAAATTACTCTGTCCCAGTAAGCATGCAGTAGATTGGCTTCTGACTCAAGCTATTAGTAGATAGGTCGGATCATAAAAGTATTTACTAGTTGAAAAAATTCTGGTTACAAAGTTGCAACCAGTATTTTGTGACCAGTAAATAGAACATATGGCCCATATTCATTTCGACCAACCCTCTAATTGTGAGGGGCTTTGTAACAATAGATGACCAGCCCATCAGAACTAAAAAGCCCTCTAAAACACCACTAACGTTTCTTTCTCCCCCGGAGACTTGGCTGTTCAAAACAGCTGAAAACTCCAGGGGAAACTGTGGGTAACGCATGCAAATTTGCCATGCCTCTAGGAACGCGAGTAACATGCAACTAAGAATGAGGGCCTAGGACAGGATTATGATGGAGGGCATTAAAGTGTGTGAGGAATACCTTCATGTGCACTGAAATAATTTGCACAATGAATGAGGTAGTAGTAAATTTTGCAGGTACATAAGGGTGTTTAAATTGTTTTGCTCATATCCTAAAAACATGTTAAATCTTTGCATACTTTTCTTACTGAATTATCATTTAAAAAAACACTGCTGGCGTGGCTTCGCGAGCTAAGATGGCGGTCGCACCTTCAGTGCGCTCCCGGACCCCTCCGCCATCCGCTCGCAATCCGCCCGTTTCAATCACCATCCTGTCCTGAGCCCTGCTCCCACTGCTTTGCTGCACCCCTGGCTGTGTTCGTGGCCGTGGAGAGCCCGGCGATCCGGAGTTTTCCTAGCTCTTGGCCTGCCTCCGGGATTCCCTCCTCCAAAATGGCGACATCCTTGTCCTGACCCGGGACCCCTGTGTCCTGCGGACCGGGCTGCCGCGGCTCGCTCATGGCCTACCGCCCTGGTGGACATGATTCCTAAGACTGCGGCGACTGGCGGCGGAGTGCGGGCTCCCCGGAGGGACGCCCGCCGTGCCCTCCTCCCCCCTCCCGGCTGGGGCCCAGCGCATGCAGCTGCTGCCGCTGATCCCTGCCTGCTAGTGCCGAGCTGACTTGCCTGACCGGGGCTGACCTGATGGCTGAGGTGATTGGACCCACTTGAGGAGACACCCCGGCTCCCCTGCGGTGCTGCCGCGGTACCGGCTGCCGTTTTCGGGCGGCGGGAGACCCAGTGAGGCGGTGACTGGGGCCCGGCTGGCTGCATGACTGGAGGCCTGGGGTTCAACGAGCCGGAGACTCGGTGAGTGGCGGCAGCGGGGGGGCTAGAACTGTGCTGTGAGGGGCCCCCCACCTGCGCAGATTGCCCGCCCTGGAGCTGACCTGGACGCTGCGCTTTGAAATCTGGCCCGCTGCTTTCTCCTCATCCATGATGACTCGCTGCGGTCGCCCGGCCTAACGGACCCCTGGTGCGGCTCCTCGTCCATTCTTTGGGGCATTGCCACTAATCCAGAAAGGGGGTGAGCGGACTTGCCTGATCGGGAGCTGAATCTAAAAAAATCTAAATCCATATTTGTAAAGCGCGAACTACTCACCCTTACGGGTCTCAAGGTGCTGGGGGCCGTCGTGGAAATTAAGTGAGCTATTGCCCAGAGTCACATGGTGCTGAGCTGAGCTGCCGCCGGAACCGGGGATCGAACCGTGAACCCCGTTCTCCTAAGTCAGCTGCCCTGGCCGCTGCACCACACCTCTCCTAGCTGGAGTCGCTAGCTGCGGTGACCGGATCCGCTTGAGGCGACACCCAGGCTCCCCTGTGGTGCTGCGGCGGTGATTGCGACCCGGCTCACATCCCCTGGGACGCACTCGGAGAGTCCCACTGTCGGCTGTGTGGCCCCCGGTGGGGCCACACTTGAGGCCCATTGATCACGCTCCTGGGGGAGTGGGGGTGAGCCTGACGATCGGTGGCCATAATGAACTTGCCCCCCGGCCCCTCTTGGACTGCTGTATGGCACCCCACCCTTTCCTGCTCCTTTCCGTCTCCATCTTCGTTGCACGGGCAGACGTGGCGACACCACCCCAAGTGTGCGTGGCTGCTGTGGCCTCTCGGCCCCCCCCTTGCCCGCTGGACTGCCGGAACCACTTGTCTCTGTTGAAGACCCTCGCCCCGTGCCTCGGCCCGGACGGGAGGCTCCTGCCGGTGCCGGCCTTGTGGACTGGGTGGGGCGGAGGACCCCGGGACATTGTGATCTCCCCATCGGTATCAGACACTGAGACCTCCCCTGACGCCTTCTCATCGCTTACTATTGCCTGCTGCCTGGTTGTTTCCTGGGTCCGCCCTTGTTCCTCCTGCGGCCTGTAGGACCAAGACTGACCTGGCTTCATTTGCCGTCTGGTGGGTGGCCCAGGACATGGGCCCCTCTTCCCCCCACCTCTCTCCGGTCAGGCTTCGACAACTCCTGACAGCTCCAGAACCCCCCACTGGGATCGGCCGCCGATTCGGGCGGCGGGGTGGTGAGCTACGTCCCTGAGCGCTGCCGTACCTTGAGGCCTGTGCCCCCCGAATGGGGTGAATTCCGTGCCCAGGCCTGAGTATTGACGGCCTGGGCGCTCGCCCAGCCCCCCCTGGGGCAAGAATTGGCTGACTGTGATCCTTCCACCCCACTGGAGAGCCATCTGGGCCCGACCCACACAGCGAAGATGGGTAGAGATCATGCCCCGAAAACGCCGGTGCCACAAACTCAGACTAAGTTGGACCAGTATACCACTGCCGACCGGAGCCCGGCGAGAGGAGCATCCGGTGGCCCCCCTGGCAGGGGGTGACCTCTCCACCATCCTTCAGGTTATTGGCACCTCACAAGCCTCTGTGGAGAGCAAAATCGGAGAGGTGCGGGTAGATGTGGCCCTTATCCGCCAGGACCTCCGCAACGCAACGGCGCGGTTGTCAGAGGCGGAATCACGCATCTCCACCACAGAAGACGACTTGAACCAGTTGAAAACTCAGGTGGCCCGCCTGCAGACCCAGACCTCGGAGCTGCACCGCCGAGTGGAAGACGCAGAAAATCGCTCGAGGCGGAACAACTTGCGCCTCTTTATTTTCCCTGAAAATGTTGAGCAAGGTCGTGCGGATACCTTCATCGAGACATGGATCAAGTCATAGATACCCGCTGAAGCCCTCTCGCCGTGGTTTGCCATCGAGCGTGCGTACCGCTCTTTGGCGGCTAAACCTCCCACCGGAGCGCCCCCTCGTCCTATCATCATCCGGATTCTTAATTTCCGTGACAGAGACGCTGTTCTGAGGGAAGCCCGACACCATGGTCCCTTGAAATACCAGAACAATACTATAATGATCTTTCTGGATTATACACGAGACGTCCAGGCCCAACGTCGTCCTTACGTGGACGTCAAGCAGAAACTCCGTAATCTGGGCTTGCGCTATGGGCTCCCCTTCCCAGCTCGCCTTAGAGTCATCTTTCAAGACAAGGCAATCTTCTTTGACACACCTCAGGTGGCCTGGACATGGCTCAGAGAAGAACGGCCTCAGAGGGTTCATCCTGCCTCTCCTCCTCCCATGTCGGGCCCCTCCCGACCACCTCCTTCTCCGCCCAAGCAGCAGCAGAGGCATAGCCGCTCCCGTAGGAGGGGGGAGCGACGGGGAGAGCACTCAGGATCGCCTGGCAGCGGCCCGCAACAGTTGCTCCCCACCGTGGTCCCTCCGAATTTGGGCGACCACAGCCGGGCCAGCTCCCTGCAGAGCCTAGCACAAGACCAAGATCCCGCCTTGACGCTGCGCCCAGCTCTTTCCGACTCAGATCTGTCTCAAAGCCTGGCGCTCCGAGAGTCCGGAGACGATGCTGGGCTCTGACCAGAAGGTCCTACGGCAGCAACTTTGACTTACAACTCACAGGGCTTGTGACAGTGTTATTTAAAAGCTGACAGTGTATTATCCGACTAAATGGAGGGGTCCACCGCTGTTGCCACAGCTTGCCCTGCTAGCCGTTTTAGGATAGCTCTTTGTTTTTTTTAGTTAGGGGTGACAGATGCTTCGGGTTTGGAAGTATAGGGTGGGGGGTGTTGGGGGGGTTCATGGGAGGGGGGGGCATTGCCCTCCGTTCAATGCTTCGTTTGTTTTTGGTTGAGTTACTATATGCAGTCTTATTTTTGTTTCAGTCCTCAATTTTACGACAGCCCACTCTACATTCATAATATCTCCTTCGGCAGGAACTACACAGCCAGGCATCAGCCTCTTCCACCCTTATGGCCATGCTCAGTCCTATTATTTGGGACCTAGATCCCCTCTGGCCCCCTGTGCCCCTATCGACCACTTCCCAGATGCCCTTGCATGGTAGACCCCTCCAGGTCCAGTCCTGGAATGTCAATGGGTTGTTGGCCGCATTAAACGCACCGCTGTCCTTAGAAGCGCCCAGCGCCAGTCCCCCGACGTCCTCCTCCTGCAAGAGACGCACCTCCTGGGAACCCAATGCTCCTTCCTTGCCCGATATGGGTTTGATAGAGTTTGGCATTCGGGCTTTACGGGAGGCTCCCGAGGAGTGGCAATATTGCTCCGACGCGGACTCCCCTTCACACCTCTCCAGGTCTCGACCGATACCCAGGGACGTTAGATATCCCTTTCCGGCAGGCTTGAGGGAAAGGTCTTTAATTTCCTCTCAGTCTACATTCCCCCTGCCACGCTGGCCTCCACCCTCCGTTGTTTAACGGAGGTGATCACCGACTTACCTCACGGCCATACCATAATCGGCGGGGACTTTAACGCAGTACTACAGCCGGCCCTAGATGCCACAGGGGCCCCTTCCCCCTCACGTCTCACCAGTTCAAAACTACTCTCGGACTGGTCATCGGCACTTGGGCTTTGCGATGCTTGAAGGCTATGACACCCCCGAGAGACACAGTACACCCATACCTCCGCAGCTCACCATACTCACTCTCGTATTGACTTGCTTCTTCTTCCCGCCACTAACTGCCAACTGATCTCCGGAGTTTCTATCCTCCCGCGATGAATTTCAGACCACTCCGCTATTTCCCTCCGCCTTGGTACCTCCTCTGGGGGGATACGCCCGGTCTGGCGGTTTAATGCCTGGTTTCTGCAGGACATAGGGACTAGGGACGCGATTGAGCTAGAGTTGGAAAACTATTTTTTGACCAACGCAGGCTCAGTCCCTTCCATCGGCACGCTGTGGGAGGCTGGCAAGGCCACCATACGCGGAGTGGCCAGAGGTTTAGTCCACTCGAAACGGGCAGAACAGACCGCTCGCCTGACCCAGCTCGAAGCGCAGGCCGTGCGATTGGAGGCTGTGTCTGGCGCTGAGGCGGACGCATATTCGGACAGACAACTCGCATTGCTTCGTGAGGAGATCCGCCAACTCTCCCTTGAATCGGCCATGGCACTGTGGCGCTCTTCCGTGGCCCGTATCTACAGGTGGGGAGACAAAGATGGTAAACTCCTTCATAATTTGGTCTCCTTTCCTAGAGCTAACAGGATTGTCCCCGAGGTCCGAGACGAAGCCGGTACCCATCACTGTACCTCCACAGCCATAGCCCAGACCTTCGCTGGGTACTATGCCCGGCTCTACACGACCCGACCTCCCGCGACATCCTTGACCGTGGTACTGGGCCGTGCGGACGTCCGATTTCCCTGCCTTTCTCAATACGATTCGGCAGATCTGGACCGTCCCTTCACTCCGGAGGAGATCCAAGGTGCCATCTCCTTGTTACACTCCGGGAAGACGCCGGGACCGGACGGCTTTCCTCAAGAATATTATGCAGCGTATAGAGATCTACTGGTTCCCCATCTCACTAATCTCTTTCAGCATGTGGTCGAGGAAGGGTCATTTCCTCCCGAGACTGACATGGCCACCATCGTGGTCATCCCAAAGACCCATCCACCCTCCCTCTTTTGTGCGGATTATCGTCCAATTTCCCTTATTAACACCGAAATTAAACTCTTCGCCACAGTCCTAGCCCAACGTCTTCGCCCCTTGTTACACAAGTTGATCCACCCCGACCAGTTCGGCTTTATGCCTGCACGTGGCACCCGACACTGCATACGACACCTCCATTTGGCCCCAGCCCATCGCCAACAACTCACCCCATACTTGGCCCTGCTGCTAATAGATTTTGAAAAGGCCTTCGATACTGTAGACTGGTCCTATTTGGGGCATGTTCTGACCTCGATGGGCTTCGGCCCCGGTTTTCGGAGCTTCATCCAGGTCTTATACTCGAACCCTAAGGCACGGGTCCTGATTAATGGCGTCCTTTCTGAAGCGTTCCCCATCTGCAGAGGCACACGCCAGGGCTGCCCTCTTTCACCACTATTATTCACCCTGGTGATGGAGCCACTGGCATGCCTCATACACTCTGATCCTCTGATCCAAGGGTGGTCCTGGGGTTCCCAACAGACCGACAAGATCGCCTTGTATGCAGACGACGTCCTTCTTTTCTTGGCCGACCCGGAACATTCCGGTCCGCACTGTCTGGAAGTGCTTCGGTCCTTCGAGGACGGCTCCGGCCTACGACTCAACCCCGCGAAATCCACTTTGGTTCCCCTTCACCCCTCCTGATCCTGCTTTGATTGGCAGTCTACAATCCCCCTGCGTAGACAATCGTTTAAATATTTGGGGATTTGGATAATCCTGCTCCCTGAATTGGATTGGGCTCTCAACCTTACCCCCCTGGTTACAAAAGCCAAATCCGATCTTAAACGCTGGCAGTCCCTCCCGCTTAATCCTCTCGGCAGAGGGGCACTTTTTAAAATGATGATCCTTCCCCGTTTTTTATATATTCTACAAAACACTACTTTTCATCTCCCAGGTGGCTGGTTTCGCGAGTTCGATGGGGTTATTACAAAGTTTTTGTGGGGAAATGGCAGATCACGTATGTCCCTGGCCCGTTGTCGGATACCTCCCTATGATGGAGGTATGGGAATGACCAACCTCCACCTTTATTATCTCGCTACCCGGCTTATTGTTATTCATGACTGGTTCACTGGGGGCTGGTCTGATCCGGCCTACCGAGTCGAACTCGGGATCATGGACTTTCCTCAGTTGCAGGCCTACCTATACGGCTTCCCTATCCCGCAGACTATTCCTCCCATCACCAGGGTGGTCTTGACGGCGTGGCACTCGGCCCTGCGATATACACAATGGGACAACAAACTTACCCAACATACCCCCCTGTGGCACCGGACCTGACTCCCAGAGATATCGGCCCTCGAGGGGTTACGCCAGTGGGACCGAATTGGAATCACACTTCTTGGGGATGTCTGGGTTGGGGACCAAATCCGAGCCTTCTCGGATCTGCAAAAACGCCACTCCCTCTACCCGACACAGTTTTATAAATACCTGCAACTTCATCACGCCCTCCTTGCACAGGTTTCCCCTGGTACCTCACTTCCCGAGTTCAACCCGCTTGAGGCGCAGGTCATGATGGGCAATTTGGGGAAGGGGGGAATCTCACGGATATATCGTTCACTGGTGAATAACAGTCCGGCTATCCTAGACGTGCTGCGAACATGTTGGGAGGAGTGGGTGGGCCCCCTAGAGGAAGCAGATTGGCGCGACGCCCTCATGGCACCCAAAACTCTAACTTCCTCCTCCAGATTGCGCCTTATCCAACTCTACTATCTCCATACAGCATATCTGACCCTGGTACGCCTACATAGGGCAGGCTTACGTCCCCTACCGGACTGTACCCGATGTGGCCAGGTCCCGGCCGATTTCTTTCATATGGTCTGGCAATGTCTCGGTCTTAACTCCTTTTGGGCAGGTATAGAATCTGAACTCACACAAACACTGGGTTGGCAGGTCCCCCATGATCCCCTGCGCCTCCTCCTAGGAGTTTTTGACGGATTGGACGGCTCTCGGCCAGACAAACGCTTCTTGGGTACGGCTGTGGCGGTTGCCAAGCGGGATATTGCCGCCGCCTGGTCCCAAGCTAGGCCCCCCACTGTCCGTAAATGGCGCAGAGGGGTGGATTGGTGTGCGGCCCCGGAGGAACCCCTCTTTGAGGCCAGGGGATGCCCTGAAAAGTTTGAGAAGATATGGGGCAAGTGGTTAAATGTATTGTCTTGAAATGTGTGTTGGCTTCTCCTTCCTATGGTTGTTTTTCTCCCTTTGCAGGACACGCTATGCCTCTGGACAATTCTCCTGGTCTGTGCCTCCTAATGTCCGAAGGTGAAGATTTTTGTTATGCTGTGTACTT
This sequence comes from Calotriton arnoldi, assembly GCA_963921515.1. Lineage (NCBI taxonomy): Eukaryota > Metazoa > Chordata > Amphibia > Caudata > Salamandridae > Calotriton > Calotriton arnoldi. The sequence continues at coordinate 82,754 of CAWUFW010012124.1, forward strand.
TATGGCTGCCATTCTTTTGTTCTCAGTATTGGAAATGTCAATAAAATTGATTATCAAAAAAAAAACACTGCTAACTTTCTGTTTTACAAGGTTTACAGGTGGTAGTGAAGAAGAATCCAATTATCAACCTATCTGCTCACGAACTGACGGATAATGAAACCAACATCCTCAGCTAAGGCCTTTCGTATGTACCAACCACCTACCCGAACAAATTCAACATCAAAGCGGAACTTCACAGGTTCTTCCGGAAGATCAGGTTGAGATACCATTTCAGGCATTCACCATCGACGCCACCCACATCCCACACTGGACTCAGGGTCCCATAGACTTTTATGCCACTGAGTCACACGGGGGCGTGGCTAACCGCTGAGCATGGCGGACGTCTGCTAGTGGGGCTCCGTGCGAGGCCCTGACAATGGAGCATTTATACTGACATCACGGTGATAACAACTCATCTCCTACACTGTGCTGGGCTGCGAGAGCTGTGGGGTGCCCGGCGGTACCGTGAGGAGAGGTGCAGCTGAGCCGGGAGCCGCTCGGGTGAGGCAGTGTGCACTGAAGCGAAGTGCGTGGAGAAGACTCTCGTACCCGCCTGGCGGACTGCGGACAGCTGGAGAGCGCTATACTATTGCGGAGGGGAGCGCAGACGAGCGGACAGAGAGACCTGGCATCTGCGGAGGGGTCCGGGTGGCTCCGGTGTCATTCTGAACAAGGGGGCGGCCGGGAGGCGCGCAACGAGATGGTGAGTGGAACTCTACAATATGGCGGACCACACAGGCAATGGACCTCACACTGCGCTCGCACCGAAGAATGCCGACTAGGAGGTGAAGACCTGTGGTGAGTTGTGCGGCAGGGACAGTGGTAGCAGTAATGGGATTTGGAGCGTGAGACTGGCTGTGACCGCCGCTGATAGTGGAGGAAAGCTCCGGTCAAAGTAGTATCTGGCGTTGGGCACTCAGAGGAGGATGTGTCTCACCGATATGGAGTGACGCCGTGGGGCATTTGGCCCGAAAGTGTGAGAGAAAGGGACCGGGAGCTGTGTACAGCGGCCTTCACTCTTGGGCACAGTGAGACCGGACGATACCTCGTGTCTACAAAGAGGGCGACGCATGGGAGTTTACAAAATGGCAGACTGCCTCGCATGAGCATATAGAGCTGTGCTCTTGTGGGTGAGCGCTGGGACGATTGATACGGCGCTGAGAGAGCGCGGTGCTTGAAACACTGGTGGGCACTGGACCAAGTGATTTGCTGTGACTGCGGCGGTATATACGGCGCATGACGTGAACAAGAGTAGCGCCCAATGCTAAAACACCAGGTGAGAGTGCGACTCAGTCAAACACTTAATGCGGCCAGGAATAGCATTGGCCTCCGATCAGCGCTGCAACCCAAGTGTGGGTGGGGAGGGTGAAGCAGGCGACAGACGAATTGATCCTCACTGGCAGGTACAGGTCAATGCGCAGTAAGCGCCGAACATAACAAGATCCCAGTCGAGTGCACAGGACTGTGCTTCAGGGAGAGTCACGGCCCGGTGTCCTGGAGCCCTGAATGTCACATCACTAGGGAGAGGTTGGCAGACTGTACTCACACAGACGGCGTATACAGAACAAAACCCGGAGGGAGGAGTGCACCGCAGACGATAATTGGTGTAGTGGGGGACCCAGGATACCCCTGCCAGTTCACAGTGTGGGGCGCACCAAGGCCAAGCAGCCGGACTCCCAAGATGCCGGGGGCACGGAATCCACACCGCAGGAAACCCAGTCACAAAGCCTGGATCAAGATGTGGTGCCACCCATGGAGCCCGGAGGATCCATTGATAAACTGGACTTGATTTTAAAAGAAATAAGGGATTCACGCACGGCGATGGAACACCAGATGGAGACTTTGGCTACTAATATAAGCTTATTGAAGGCAGATCATGACAAGCTGGCGGAAAGGGTGAAGTCCAACAAAATAGTTCTAGATGATTTGGTGCCACAGCAAACGCTCAATTGGAGCAACTGTGCAAGCAACTGAAGGGGCTGCAGAGCAGGGTGGATGACGCGGAAGGGCACTCCCGCCGCAATAATGTACAAATCCTTGGCATCCCGGAAAGAAGTGAGGGGCCTAACCCCACTCAGTTCGTGGAGCAATGGATACGTGAGCGGGTGGCACCGGAGGGCCTCACAGACTTGTATAGTGTGGAGCGTGCACATCGGGTCCCGCCTGGACCGCCGCGCCCGGGGGTGCCACCTAGGCCGCTCATAGACAGAATTTTGAATTATAAGGACCGGGACACGATATTACGAGCTGCTAGAGAAAATGCTCCTATCCAATTCGAGAACAAAACTATCTCGCTCTACACGGACTTCACTTTGGCGGTACAGAGGGCGCGATCTATGTTTCAGGCAGTGAAAAAGAAACTTCAGTCACATAACTTAAAATATGCCTTGCTCTTCCCGGCCCGCTTGAAAGTTATCTATGGACAAAAAGCCATGTTTTTTGATACTCCGGAGGATGCGACGGAATGGGCGGAGGTTACGTTGACCCCCAACGCATCACAGGAATCGGCGGTGCCGGGCACCCGGTCACAACCAAAAACACGAGTAGAGAGAGACAAGCGGAAGCAAAGCCAGAAGAGTCATCATGGCCGAAGTGTCAACCCATCTCAAGAACAAATCACGGACGGCAAACAGCGGGCGCTGATGGTCGCGGCGGCACTGGGGGATCCCAGTGGGAAATCCAGTGCTGAAACTGTCGACTCCTCGGACGATTCCCAGGGACATTCAGACTCTGATCAAAGCGTGATGCTGTTCCCCTTGATAACCCCACAGACTGCTAATGACTATGTGGGATGAACTTAATGGTTGTATGAAGTTCTATGGCTCCATCAGATAAGTATGGTGTGCTTCCTCAATAGAAACAAACTGATCCGGATGTCATTACTGATTATGCTAAAATAGGGCCTGCGCTGGGGCTCCGCGAATGGTATAAGTAGGTGCCATATCATGGGCGCCGGGAAATTGGTGGTTATCGCCTCCCCGTGGCGACTGCTCATTGGTACAAGTTGTGCAGAGTTCCTGTTGAGATTTTTTTTATTGTTTGGTCCTCTGAAGTTGATTGGGGGAACCTTTTGTTGCGTGTTTTAAGGGGGTATTTAGACATAGACTCAGACACAGTTATTGATGTAGTTGGTCACCAGGAAAGGATGAGTGTTCCACGTATGTACTACTATATTACTTTAGATGACGCAGCCTAGTAAGTATAAATACACGTCTTGGAATGTCAGGGGATTGGGCTCTGTACACAAGAGACACCGTATTCTGGCACAGATTAACCGCAGGAGGTCCCACATTGTGCTACTTCAGGAATCACACCTCACACAGGCAGAGGCTATTAAATTACAGCGAAAATGGAGGGGGCAGTTGTTCTATACCTCCTATTGTGCGTTTGCCAGGGGGACTGCTATATGGGTACGTAGCGGTACCCCGTTTGCAGAGGTGGAGCAGATGGTGGACACGAATGGCAGATACGTGCTGGGGCATGGTACATTGGATGGAAGACATATAGTGCTGGGAAGTGTATATGCCCCAAACTCGGAACAAGACAAGTTCCTAGAGGTCCTTACAAATGCATTAACGGGATGGGAAGAGTACCCTTGGGTGCTAGGAGGTGATTTTAATATGGTACTTGATGTAGATTTAGACAGATCCCATCCGCCGCTACAAGGCACTAGCTGTAAAAAACTGGCAGATGCACTTAAAGGCTGGGCGGAGGGCTGGAATATTGGTGACGTATGGCGTACCAGCCACCCCACGAGCAAAGAGTATTCCTTCTATTCACCGCCACATGGTCTACATACTCGCATTGATATAATCTTCTGCTCATTGCCACTGCTTGCAAACATAATAGACACTACCTACTTAGGTAAAACGTTCTCAGACCACAGCCCCTTAGAAGCTACCTTGTCCTTGGGCAGGGTCCCCACTCAGGTCCCTACCTGGAGACTGCAACCCACACTATTAGAAGATCAGGTGTTTCGCGACGCCATTTCCACAGCCATCACTCACTACTTCAGGGAGAATGCGCATACAGCTAGCATGCGCCAATTGGAATGGGATGCTTTTAAGTCAGTGATTAGGGGTACTGCAATTAGCCAGAGGGCAGGAGTGCGTTCCAGCCTAGTCAAACGGCTGGTGGAAGTCGAGAACAGTATGGGACGCCTAGAGCAGGAAGCAGTTACTAGCGACGCCCACAAGAAAGAGCTACAAGAGGCGCATATTACACATGCGGAACTATTGGAGGAACTTTGCACCATAGACTATAGATTATACATACAGAAACAACATGCAGAAGCGGATAGGGCTGGGCCGCTACTAGCTAGAATTGTCAAAGACGTGCCGGTGTCGGCCCCCATCACTGAAATTCATACCCCAGACGGTGCTATTGCCCGTACCCAATTGGCAATTAATAACGCTTTCAAACAATACTTTACAGCATTATACAAAGCACCGGAGGACTGTAGTGAGGAAGCTTATGATTCCTTTTTTGAAGAGTTGCAGTTTCCACAATTGGAGGGGGAGCAGAGGGATGAGCTGGAAAGGCCCATAACACAAGCGGAGATACGTGCGGCGATGAAGGCGCTCCCGCGTAACAAAGCCCCAGGCATAGATGGGTTACCAATAGAGTTCTATGCAGCGTATCTGGAATTACTAGTGCCTCATCTACGGAGTTTGTATCAGGCCTCTATAGACACCGGATCACTTCCTTCCACAACATTACAGGCTTTGGTGGTCTCCCTGCCTAAACCAGGGAGAGACAGCAGAGATATAGCGGGTTATCGCCCACTTTCCCTATTAAATACGGATTATAAAATTCTTAGTAAGTTGCTAGCGAACAGAATACTCCAGTTTGTACCGAAGTTAATACATGTGGACCAATGTGGGTTTGTACCGGGTAAGAGCACGGCCCTTAACATCAGGAGATTACACCAGATTATGGCAAGTGTGCCCACGGATGTGGGTCCGCAGGGCTGTGTGTCGTTGGATCTACGCCAGGCTTTTGATTCGCTACACTGGGGATAAATGCTCCGTACTCTCCAAAAGTATGGTATACCGGAGGGGTATGTGAGTTGGATTAAGCTTCTGTACACAGATCCGACAGCACGGGCTCGCATGAGCGAGCATATCTCGCAAAAATATGCAATCTAAAGAGGTACACAGCAGGGCTGTCCGTTGTCTCCATTGCTATTTGTGCTGGCTTTAGAGCCACTTGCCACCAAACTCAGATGCAAGGCAGGACACAGGGGGATACGGGTTGGACATAATACACACATTGTCTCGGCATACGCGGATTACCTCATTTTATATATTAATAATCTTCGTGGGGATTTGAAACCACTGCCTACCATCTTTCGGCAATTCAGATTGTTGTCTGGATTGGATATTAATGAAACAAAGTCATATGCGTATTTCTTTACAGATGCCGAACAGGCAGCTCCTTTACCGTTTGGTAGTTAGACATTTAAAACAGCGGCAGTCACATTCTGATACCTTGGTATCCATATTTATAGAACAGCAAGGGATATTTTAGACGGGAACCTAACACGGGCTATTACAGCACTACGAACACAGATAACATTTTGGACATCACTGCCGTTGTCCGTGATGGGAAGGGTCACCATCGCTAAAATGGAGGCGCTCCCTAGACTACTTTACTATTTTACGAACTTGCCTATTGTGGTCCCTTCACATGTATTTAAAATGCTGGACATGCTCCTAGTGGAGCTTATATGGGGGGTGGGACGTAGGAGAAAAGGCTTAGCAAAGCTTCAATTGGATATGCGACAGGGGGTCTGGGGGCTCCTGATTTTAAGGCATACTGCTATGCAGGTCAGTTGCAGTGTTTGGCGTACTGGATAGCTGGTCGTAATTTGCATGAGATTGCACTGTCGCAACGTGACTGGGAGAGAGGGATGCTTCATACAATGTTGCTGCCTAATAGTAGACCTAAGGGGCCTCAACCCCCTTTGCTGAAAACTGCGCTGTGGTACTGGAGAGGGGTGCTGCGATACACGAAAGTAATGAAACCATATGCCCCAAATATTCCCCTACTTGGACTACCTCTACCGATGGGAAGGGTTACACTACGAGGCATTTCTGTATGGGTGGAAGCGGGAGTAACCACGGTAGGCATGCTATTCCTGGATAAAACACTGATGACACACGACACCTTCGCCAGGGAGCAGAGAGTGCCCAATAACTTATTTTTACTACATGCATATGTTGTTAGATATGTGCGATCTATATGGGCGCCGGATGGAGATGAACCTCCGACACATGCATTGGTGCACATGCAGTATTTAATGATGGGGAGGTAGCCACTTGACTCGGTGGTAATGCAGGGGAATTCGCACGCATGCGGCAGCATCACTACAAGTACTGCGTGAAAAATGGAATACGGATCTGGGTCGGGATCTCACTGAAAAAGAATGGGCACATCTTGTAGAATACCCGAGGAAGGTGTCGCGGAACCCGAAATTTAAATGTATTCAACTAATGATAGTACACCGTGCTTACCTAACCCCCCGTAGGCTACATAAGATGTTCCCGGGCACGTCTGGTACATGTCCTAGATGTCACGCTCCTAACGCGGATTTGCTGCACATGCTGTGGAACTGCCCGCGGCTAGCGCACTACTGGGCGACAGTGCTAACGATGTTAAACATAGTGGCACCAGGGAAGCGGGGATGACCACTGGAATACTGCATGCTGGGACTTCACATTCAGAATAAGAAAGGCAGCCCCATTACACGCTTTGCGAATCTACTGCTTATACTGGCCAAGTGCACACTCACCATGCGGTGGAAAAACACAAAAGCCCCTGGGGTGGCAGATTGGTACAATGAGGCGGTAAAGTGGGGCAAAGCGGAAAGTGAGGAATTACAGAGGGAGGAGAGAAGAGGACTAAGGAAAACGCCAATATCGCTGGAATGGAATGTGATGCTGGAAGAATTCATTGCGATAGAGGTTTAAATTTGTACAATGTACAATGTGTTACAACTGCTGATATAGATATATAGCAGTGTTGAAGGGCGTGGGATGTGATACAATACGGACTGTTTAGAGGACCTATTTACTGAGGCTGTGTCTTGCTGATAACTGATAATTACGAGGCTGATGACTAACGTGGATACATGCTTGAATATCAGAGTCTAGGGGAGGGGAGGGAGGGGGTTATAGAGAAGTTGGGTCAGTTACTGTTCTCCTGTTTTTTTTTTGATGAACACATTATGATGATTAGGCTTTTATTGTACTGTTAGCTCGATACGAGAGCAAAACCAATGCGTACTGATTAACCATGTCATGTATTGTACTACGAGCATCACAAATATTGTAATAGGCTGTTGCACATTTCCATACAGTATGATGCGAGGATGGATATACATTTCTTGTTGTGAAAGTATTGAAGAATGTGGTAGTCCACATGTATGTATAACTGGAATAGGCATAAGCTGTACTGTACAGGGAAAATTAATAAAAAACTGTGTGGAAAAAAAAATGCCACTGAGTCACATGATGCCCCACAGAATTCTGACTTACGAGAGAATGGTACTCAACGATGTCCTTAAGACATGTTCCTCCAGAAACTTTGTCAGACACAACGTCACCACCGGTGAACGGGAGGCACTCACCTCTCTCAAGAACAACAGGTCGATTGTCATCAAGCCTGCCGACAAAGGTTTAGCTATTGTGGTGCAAAACACCGAAGACTACAAGATGGAAATCTATTCCCAACTCAGGGACGGGGTCAGCTACACAAGCCTCAATGCTGATCCAACCAAGAACATCAGTAAGTTGGTTTCAAGAATCACGGAATCTGGAAGAGAATCTGGTTTTCTATCAGATTTGGAGTTTAATTATCTAAATCAACGACAGCCACGTCTCCCCACCATTTATACCTTACCTAAGGTACATAAAAATCTAGAGAAGCCGCCCGGAAGACCGATTGTGTCTGGATGTGGCTCTATACTAGAACCACTCTGCAAATTTGTTGGCTACTTCCTGAAACCTTTGGCTGAAAACACCAGGTCTTACCTCCGCGACACCATGCAAGTAATCAGCTTGGTGGACGGGATGTCCTTTGATCCAGTAACACAGATCCTTGTCACTTTGGACATTGTGTCCCTGTACACGAGCATTCCTCAACGTCCCGCCCTTGAGGTGATACGGAAGGCACTAAACAGAAGACAACAGCCATCAATGATCCCAACTGAGTTCATTCTCCAGTTGCTAGAAATAGCTATGATGAAGAACTTTTTCATTTTTCAAGGGGAACACCATTTGCAGACTAAAGTAGTCGCGATGGGCGCCAGCTTTGCCCCGGACCTGGCAATCCTGTTCATGGACAACTTCGAGGAAGAATTCATCTATAGTGAGACTAATCCATTCATCAATAAAGTGACTCACTGGAAAAGATACATCGATGATGTGTTACTAATATGGACCAGCACCGTGGCAGATCTTCAAGAATTCCACACCTGAATCAATGATAGATCGGATGATATTAAATTTACCATCCATTGGGATCAACAGTCCATTGACTTCGTGGACATATCCATCAAAGCCAAGGACCAACAACTATACACTACTTTGTTTAGAAAGCCGGCGGAAAGAAACACCCTGTTGAGATATGGGAGCCATCATCCAAGGGGATTACGCGACAACTTGCCCTTTGGGCAGTTCCTGAGAATCAGGAGGAACTGTTCCTTGAAGGAAGATTTTTTCAAGGAGCCTATTGACCTCATCAATCGTTTGATAGAACGTGGCTACCCCAGAAGATTGGTCAAGCGAGCGAGGAAATGGGCATGGTTTAACCATAGAGAGACACTATTGACGCCAAAAGATCGCACCACAGACACACTGAACAGGTTGATCTGCGTCACAACTTACAACACGAGTAGCAGCGCTATTAAACAAATTGTGAATAAACATTGGAAGGTTGTTGCAGATGTCCTGGAGATGCCGAATCCCCCTATGCACTCGTTCAAAAAGGGCAAAAACATCAGAGATTATGTGGTTAGATCCCTGCTTGAACCACCACCTAAACCCACTATCCAAACCTTGTGGGGACTTCCGGAGGTTACAGGCCACTATAAGTGTGGTAAATGCAAGGCTTGCAAACTGAGCCTTGAAACCAAACTGTTCAGTTACAAGCAGCATAAGATTGACCTTAAGACTCACACGAACTGCAATACGTCAGACGTAATTTATGCCATTCTATGTCCCTGTGAGAAAATGTATGTTGGTCAAACTAAACAGAAGGTTAAAGCACGAATACTGCAACATTGCAGCAGGATCAGATGCGGCACCATTGGGGCTCCACTGGTGGAACATTTCCAAGCTAAAGATCATCAACCTGATTCATTACGATGGGTCGTACTTGAAAGGATTACGCTGGGGTCCAGGGGTGGCGATCTGGACTGCATTTTGAACACACGGGAATGTAAATGGATGGACCTCTTGGACTCTGTCCACAATGGGCTTAACGAGCTGGATGCGACGTATGCACAACTTTCTTGCCTGTATAGCGATTAGAACACATATGTGTAATACCTCCTGATTAGCTCATTTCCAGGTTAGGTTTTTATTTCCACCTGACCGTTCCCCAAAACTTTATTATTTTCCAATACATTATCCCTGCAATCCACTATTGGATAATGATAGGGCACCACCATTTTTATTGATGTTCGTATTTGTAATTTTCATTCATTTGCTCCTACATGTTCATGCATGTATTTTTCATCATATTCATGATCAATCCATGCTAATATCCTGTGTTTTACCATCACTGTATTCGTGTTAACTTTTGTTATGTACCTCCAAGGTGAACATGTGTATTCATATACAGAATGTGTCAATTAGGGTTATTATATGTCCATTATCATTCTAAAACTGTGTTCAACTAGTCTAGAATGTGCGCCTGTCTACTTGGACAGTTAGGGATTACACGCGAGTAAATTCAAAGGGGGACAAGCACATTCATTAAAGCGTTACGCTCACAGTCAGCACCTAGCGTCTGCTCAGGAATGCCGTAACGTGCACGCCTCGCGCTAGCTACTTAAGGGCACCGTTTACCGCGGGTGGCTGCTTCCGCTATTCATCACAGAGCCACTGGTAGGTAAGTGCCATAGGATCCTTGCGGTCCATAATTAAGTCCACCTGAGCCGTCTTTTCACACACCCTTGCATAATGCTCGCCGCCTGCCCATGACTTTATTTTCACGATGGGATACGCTGTAGTTCCTCGTAGTTGGTTTGGTATTCACATTTGCGTAAGGCTTACCGCTTGCATATTATTTCTTGCGTAAACACTCACCGCTTGCCCATGACCTTAATCTAACGTATGGACACGCTGCAGCCCTTTTCTATTCACTTTTACGTAGGGGTCATCGTTTGCCCATGACCATACGGTGACACACGGCTATCCTTCAGAGCTGTTTTTTATTCACTATTTGCCCAAGACCACATACATGTGTTCTGTTTCAGTGCAACCTAGACTCCCTCGGATGCTACTGCACCACGCGCCGTTTCTATAAATTACGCTTGGTACACGTCGCTATGGGGACAATCATGTGTCATTCTTGAGTTTTTTCACCACCCCAGCTCCCCAGTATAACAGGGCAAACACACTTCGTCTTATGCCCTATTCTTGAGCAATTACTGGAGTGATTGCATCGCTGTTTTCATCCCTGATTTTTGCAGCTTATGATGGAAACTGTGCTGTATTTTAATTGATCAAGCAACGCACATGGCCTCTGCTTAACTTTAATCCTCACTTCTTTGCAGGTTACTAATTCAACCTTGTACGGATTGCTAGGTGCACTCCAGGACCAACCACAGCCAATAACGGACTGTTGGTTACTTTCATTATTGTCAGTGAGTCCTTCTGCGTGGTGTTTAGTGGTTTTAATTTGGTTCCTCTGTTTTTCGATTGTATTCCTGATTTTTTGCCTCTGACCTTCTAGGAGCCCATGGGCCCACCATCCTATATACAGCCAGATTTATCGAGCTGATTTACATTGGTAATTACCCCTTAATTTTTGTTTATATTGGTTTTTCTCATCTACATCACCCATTAATGCTTACTCAAAATTATTTCCAGGTGCTTCCGTCCCCCCACCCATCTTGTGTCCCAAAGGTCAAGATGAAGACCCCCCGATAAGGCTGGAATCACCTTTATGGTTACAGGGGTCGAAACGTTGACATATTGTAATATGTATCAAGCATAGGTGACAGAGATGTGTGTATCTGTACCTATTGTGTTATGTTTTGCCTTGTATGTAGTTGCCAAATAATAGGCAGGATAGGTTCTACAATCCCTGAATGTATACAAAACACATTACCTTCCCCTTCCTCTATACCATCACGCAACCCTCCTGAACACTCACCCCCTCCCTTTCTTCTGAGCACCAAATTTAACGATTTTTTTGATGCATACGACTACCAATTGTTTGATTTATTCATAATTTTATGTGATGCTAATTAAAATCACAAGTACTTATTGACTTTTGTTGGTGATGTCTAAATTGTTTTTATGCTGGTTAGAATTTATTTCTTCTAAGTTGGTCTGCAATTGAACTCCACTGAGACCATTCTCTTGATGTACCAAACTTTGGGGCAGATTTACAAGAAACTGACGCATCTGTACAGATGCGTCAGTTTCCCTGAGCCAGCCTGCGATACCCTTGCACCACCATGGATGCGCTGTATTTACAATACAGTGCTCCATGGCGCAAGGATTAACAGATGCGTCAGAAATTCTGACGCATCTGTTGGCCCAAAAGTCATGCATTGCTGGAGTTGTGTCGCAAGCAAGACGCAACTCCAGCAATGTATTTTGAGGCCTATACTTACTGTACCGCGTTACTCCTTACGCCTGCTTCAAGCAGGCGTAAGGTTTTGACGCAGTGGCGTCCTAAAAGTGACGCAGTGAAATCTTGTAGATTTCACTGCGTCACTTTTACGAGGCCTTTCTGCGTGGGAACGCCCACCCTGCATACATTATACCTGACGCAGGTATAATGTGACGCAGGGCTTTACAACGTGACGCATCTCCCTAGATGCGTCACGTTGTAAATAGGCCGAATTGTTTGCGCCACCATTGCGTCAAACAAAAGTGACGCAATGGCGACGCAAGCATGCGCAAGGGGCTTGTAAATCTGCCCCTTTCTGTTTTAAGCAGCATTTTAACTTCTGGTTCCAAAATGCGTTACATCTGTTTATAGGGAGTGGGCTTTACGAAACACAGGGGCATATTTAAAAGGGGTTAGCGCCTCAGGAACGTCACTTTTTGTCACAATACAGCACACATGCGAGTTACAAATCACCATTAGTGATTTTTTATGTGCAGTAAGGGAAGGTAAACCCTCCTTCGCCTTATTTACAAGGCAGCGTTAAACCACTTAATATGGCTTAACGCTGCCTTGTAAACAAGGCCCCCTTTTACACTACACTTAGCGTGAAAGGGGCAGAAAATGGGTGCTGCGGTGGGCGTTCCGCCGCAACACCCATTGATTTTGATGCTGCCCCCTATTTACAAGGGTCGCGTAAATATGGGGAAGCGCCAAAATTAAGACCAAAAATAGATTGGTCTTAACATGGCAAAACGAGGAGAAATTGTTATTATCTCCTCACTTTTGCTGTTTCTATGTGTGCTGCATTGTGCAGCACACATAGAAACAGCAAATCGCCATGAATGATTGTTTATGTGCAGGAAGGTATCACTTCCTGCACATAAACAATCATTAAAAAAATGACGATATGCAACTTCTATGTGTGCTGCACAATGCAGCACACGTAGGAGTTACAAATCACCGTTAGTGATTGTTTATGTGTAGGAAGGGACACCTTCCTGCACATAAACAATCATTCCCTCAACGCAAGCACCCTCGCACTATGGTGCAAGGGTGCCTGCGTTGGCGCTAGGCAGCTGAATTTAGCACCAGTGCTAGGGATATCATTGTAAATACGGAGCAGCCCTACGTTTTCAGAATGGCGGAGTGTGACGTTAGCAGTTCTGGCTTAACGCAGCACTCCACCATTCTGATGCAACGATGCCCCACAGTTTTCCCGTTGTTTCATATTAGCAATTACAATTGATCTTCAACATTTTTCTATAGGGTGAAGAGAGTGTGTTGCACCGATGAAAACCCGTAATTAAGAAGCAATTTTTTCAGTGCAACTTTTTTAATTGTCTTGCATACTCACCAAACTTGGTGAAGGCTAAAAGTCGATTAATTGTTTTGATTTATGCTCAATAGATGTACATATATTACTGATGCATGTACGTTGATCCTCGTCAAGTAAAAGAAATTGTCTTGTGCACGATCGCGAATAAAGTAATTACTGTCATTTTAAGTATCAAAATCCACTCTAAGAAATATAAAATTACACATATTGTTTTATGTATATATTATCCCAATTATAGCATCCAAAGTAATGGGCTTTTCCAGACTCTTGGCCTGTGTGATTGAGGCCGCTATATATTTCGTTCTATTAGGAGTAGGCAAATTACAAATGCCAAAGTAAGATATCTCATTATGGAGCTAATTCATTAAAAAGCAATTATCCATGCACATTCAAATGTGCTTATCTTCACAGACTCCATTATACAACTTTTCAATTAATTAATACTATTATTCGTCATCTTCATTGCTTTCTTTTATCGTTTATTTATTAGGATTGCAGTCTTTTATGTAATAGAATATAAGCACTTGGCAAAATGTTTTGAGGAATGGAATGTCTTTACTTACATATAAAACAAGCATATGTTGTGCCACAATATTCAATATGATTGTGCTTTGTATAGTTCACATATTAGCAACAAAAAATTAGGAAATAGGAGACAGAAAAAAAGCTTGTTGTAAAGTTCTCCAGTTACATGTTTTGCTGAACTTGAGTGAGTAAAGAAGAAGTAACATTTTATGACTCTAAACGCACATAGGGGCATATTTACAAGCCCCTATCACCACGGCAACGTCACTTTTTCCGACGTTCCTGTGGCGATAGGGGCTTCGCCTTATTTACTTAACGTGGCTTAACGCTGCCTTGTAAATAAGGCCCCCTTTCATGCTATGCTTAGCGTGAAAGGATAGAGCAATAGGTGTTGCTGTGGCGGTTCCACCGCAACACCCATTGGTTTTGACGCTGCCCCCTATTTACTAGGGTGGCGTAAATAGGAGGCAGCGCCAACATTAAGACCAGGGAAAACCTTGTCTTAACTTGGCAAAACGAGGAGAAATGCTTTATTTCTCCTCGTTTTTGCTTTTTCCATTTGTGCTGCGTTGTGCAGCACACTTTGAAAAAGCAAAACGCCTTGGATTGTTTATGTGTATGAAGGTGTCCCTTCCTGCAAATAAACAATCTTTAAAACAAAATGACATTTTGTAACTTAAATGTGTGCTGAATTAAGCAGCACACATAGAAGTGACAAAATGGCATTTAAAGATTGTTTATGTGCAGGAAGGGACACCTTCCTACACATAAACAATCTTCCCCTGGACGCAGACACCCTTGCACTATGGTGCAAGGGTGCCTGCATTGGCGCTAGGCAGCTAAGTGTAGAGCAAGCGCAGGGGTAAATGCAAGGCTGCACCATATTCTGGTAAATATAGTGCAACCTTGCATTTCTGAAGTGGCGGAGTGAGGCATTAAACCATGATCGCTAACGCCTCACTCCGCCACTTCTTTGTACATATGTGCCATCATTTTCACTGCGATTATCGAGGACTCACAAAAACAATGGCCCTGATTGACAAAAAAGTAATATATTTATACCCCTAGCCAAACATTTTCACACAGATATAAAAAACGAAATTTATGGAATTCAAAAATGGTATATTTTTAAAGCTGCGTCATTTGCAGCTTACCGCGGGGTGTATTACATACAGTGCCTCGGGGGCAGAACCGGCATGCGCACCATTTCTTTGGTACCTTTTGGGCAATGTAGTATTAAAAAAGGGCTGCAGACGCTTGTGTTGCCCCTTCTGTTATACCGAAAGCGCTGGCAAATGTAGCGCCAGTGCTAACTTGAGGGGGCGTTCTATGCAAATGAGGGAATGACTTTGACTATGTGTCCGAGTCCTATTACGGATGCGGGCGCAGAGGCAAACATGCCCTAAGGAGGCCCTTAGCAGGCGCACTGACAGTGCTCCATAAAGAGCTGAAGCATTGTTAGTGTGCCCCCTATGGGCAGCCCTCAAGAAGGGGTAAAGGTGAATCTATGGATCCCCCAGACATCCCCCTGCAGGCAGGCACATTCATTCCTTGCACCAATCTGCAGGGGGATTTCTGTCCCGTCCTTGGAGTGCAGAAGGGTTGCTGCCTGCACAGAGAAAGGGAGACTGGCCGCTTTATACACCTGGTCCATCTTTCACTAACGCATGAACACTAGGGCCAGCGTCAGATCACTGCTTCCCTGTCCCTTTTCCCACCCAGTGCACCTGTTTAAAGGTGCACCATTGCTCAAATAAGGGACGAAATATGGGCCTAGATGTAATATTGGGAATGTCATACGACTTTGCTACTTCCCCAATGCAGTGTTAAGCAGGGCATCACTATGCATAGTAAAAATCAATCTAATGTCCACATGTGCATTATGTTTTCTTTTTTTCTCCTTCACAGGAAAGAACATTTCTCCCTCAGGAGTCCTTGTGGGGTCTTTGACAATCACTGAATTAAAGTCATATAACATTTGTGTCATAAAGGAAACAAGGAAAAAGAATGAGGGGACCGTAAGAAGATAGATTAAAATTCCTCGTGGGGACACTCTTTCCAAAAAAACCTACCAAACTAATTGGAAAAAATGCTTTCAGAGTGCCTGATAGTATAGAGATAGAAATATGGCTCATGTTTGGTGTATTCGGTTGTATAGATGATAAAATTAGCATCTGACATACACATACTTGACAAAAATCACTCCTTTGTGTATGGATTTGTTTTTATTATCTCCAAAGGAGTGATATTGTCTAGAATATTTAGGACAATATATTTTGTCAGATGATGTTTAGGCCCTGTTAATCTAGAATCATGCCCATTGTTCAGTTGGGAAACAATTCAGCAGATATCATGCAGAAGAACATAGACATTCTCAAGAACAGTTAGGGGCATATTTACAAGGGAAGTGGCGGAGTGAGGCGTTAGCCTTCCTGGCTTAACGCCTCACTCAGCCACTTCAGAAACGCAGGGCATATTTACAAGATTTTGGTGCAGCCCTGCGATTCCCCCTGTGTTGGCGCTACACTTAGGAGTCTAGTTCCAACGCAGGTACCCTTACACCATAGTGCAAGGGTGTCTGCGTGCAGGGGAGAATTGTTTATGTGCAGGAAGGTTCTCCATCCTGCACATAAACAATCTTTAAATGCCATTTTGTAACTTCCAGTGGCGGCTCGCCGAGGGAGTGCTGTGGGGCGGTGGGGCAGGGCGGGGGAGGGGCAGGGTGGTGGGGTAGTGGAGTCCAACATATGATGGGCAGGAGTAAGGTAAGTAATGAAATAAATAAAACAATTTACCTTGCGCGCGCTGCATCACCAACTCGGCGATGCAGCGCACGCCAGGTAAATTGTTTTATTTATTTAATTCCTTACTCCTGTCCGTCGTATGTCGGACTCCACTACCCCCCCTGCCCCTACCCCTCCCCACCGCCTCACAGCACACCCTCAGCGAGCCGCCACTGGCAACTTTTATGTGTGCTGCTTAATGCAGCACACTTAGAAATTGCAAAACAGCATTTTAAAAAAATGATTGTTTATGTGCAGGAAGGGGGACCTTCCTGTACATAAACAATCATTGGCCTTTTGCTGTTTTCATGTGTGCTGCACAATGCAGCAAACATGAAAACAGCAAAAACGAGGAAAAAATGAAACATTTCTCCGCGTTGCACCATGGTAAGATCAGGTTTTCCCTGGTCTTAATTCTGGCACTGTCTCCTATTTGCGCCTCCCTTGTAAATAGGGGGCAGCATCAGAATCAATGGGCGTTGCGGTGGGACGCCCACAGCAACAACTAATGCCCTCCCCTTTCACGCTAAGCATAGGGTGAAACGGGGCCTTATTTAAAAGGCATCGTTAAGTGGCTTAAGGCTGCCTTGTAAATAAGGTGAAGCCCCTATCGCCAAAGGATCATCGTAAAAAGTGATGTTCAAGTGGCGATAGGGGCATGTAAATATGCCCCTTAGTGCATATGTCCTTATAAATGCTTGTTATTATACTACATAATGGCAAAAGGGCAGCTAACATATTCACTTCACTTTTGCAAATATGCAGCCAAGTTGTGGCTATGTCCTAGAAGTGGGGATATTGCAAAATAAAGATGTGTCCATTGAGAAAGGAGCAGGGCACTCTGGTGCAACAACAGAAAATTGTAGTCCCCTATGAAGTGGTCCAATATTACATCATCAAATTGCTTGTCACTGAAGAGGGTTGTTGAAGGGAAAGAATATAAATAAGCTTTCATACTACCGCCTATTTAACAAAAAGGTGTTGCAAATAATTAGTTTTCTACGTCACTGATAATGCTTTTGAACAACAGTCACCATATTTGTCATGAACTCCTAGATCACCTGTGTCACTATTGTAAGGATCAATGTCATGTGAAAAGAGAAGTCTGGCTGCAATCACTCTGCACAAGATAATGGCCAATGTCAAATGCATTTAAACCTTAATGGGTTGTGACAGCATGGGAGTGTTTTAGTATGCAGATAAGGTGTATAAGAGATCCTTGTTTGGACACAACCAATCCACCTGGATGGCAGTGCTTCTGATATATTGAAATTACCTCAAGCAGAACTCTGCCTGCTCCAGGAGGGGAGGTTTGCACAATTCCAAGTGTTAAGGCCAGCTGCAGAACACCTACACAGAGCAGTAGTTATTCCTACCGCTCTGTGAAGGTGTGCTGCATGCTTTTGTGATGAATGGAACTCTTCACCCTTTGAAGCAGAGCTCTGGAGATCTGAAGGTGAAGGTAACCATGAGGTGTCTTTAATCGTTAGCCATACTTGCCAATTTATTGAGGTGAGTACATCTGGAATATTATTCCTTGCCATTTTTGTAATGAGAGCCAACGTCCTCTTCATCCTTGCCCTCTCTCCTTATCTTAATTTCGGCTACAGCTGGAAATTGGATGAATTATATTTTAATATGCCTCTCTTGGACTATTAAATTTAACATAAGGATTTTTCTACCAGAAGATATTGGGTTGGACCTACTTAGACCTTTTACTTCCCTTTTTTTGAACAGACGTTTGTTTGAAACATTGACTTAAATAGTGGTATCTTTAAAAACACATTTAGAAGACCTTTGTGATCGTTCCATAAAAAGTCTCTATGCTTCAATCCTGTTGCATGATTATGCATAGAGAACCCAGGTGGTAAATGATGAAGTGGAGATTTTAGCTAACCCAGAAATTCTAGATCCTTTGCCAGTTTCCTCATTTTCCTCATACTGGTATCCAGGCAGCAGCATCTTGAATAATTTTGTATGAGCGAGTTTCTTCTGCAAAGCAGACCATAGAAGCCAATCATCTGTGCTCAAGCCTATTCCGATGAGTTACAGTATATGCCTCTTGTGTTTTCATACTTGCAATAGGGCAGCCTAGAGTGGTGATATTCTGTGGTGGAGGGGTTGGATTCCACTCAGATGTGGAGTAGGTGACACAGATACATGCCAACATTTTAAAACTAGGAACAGGGAGATTTTGAAAAACAAAGATTGGGGATTTCATTATCCCCATTAACCTATATTAACAGAAAAGCAATTTTAGGTGGCAGACAGCTAAACTAAAGTCATTTTTGGCATTAAAAATCGGGATTCTCCTGCGTGAATATGGTTTGTTGGCATGTATGGACAGAAGTGTGGCTTGCAAGATTTGTCTACTTAAAGACAACTGCTTTCTGCGAGTCTTGATTCAGATGGGATGGATGCGTGAGTGAGTGAGTTAAGGACCAATGTAAAACTGCCCTATTTTGCAAATTAAATGTCTGTGCCCAAAATGTTGAATTCTTTTATTCTTATCACCTTGCACATGAGAGTTAGCCAACAGGTGTTTTACCCCATTGAGTCGTGCATGCTTGGGGCTTTGTTGTTAAAGTATAATGGGTAAGTTTATTGTAAGTACAGATATATGGAACAAGGGACTACCTGAAGGTGTGCAAATTACTGCTCAACCTCTTGCAGAGGCAGAGAGATTACTGTTGGTGTGTACATTGCAAAATATACAGAACATAATCAAATTTAGTGGTAAGAGACATTGTTCAACAACCTAAAACACTAGCAAGCACCTCCAGTGAGCCCTCTTGTTCACTACTAAAAGAGGTTTACACAAATACTCAGGTGCAAATTGCAGGACAGCTACCCGCTGCCCCAAATTTGAACAGGATGGTAACTCATAAAAGACAACGCAAGTAAATCTTTACCTGCACAGCCTAATTATTATTCTGACATACTAATACCACCTCATCTTAAAGGCATTTTCAATCATTTATACTCTATGATAATAATAGCCCGCACAAAAAATACTAATTTTTGCAACTCTGCACAATCGTATAACTCTAGAGAACAGTAATATCTGGATGATTGTGGTACTTTTAAAACAACACCCCTTCCTTTCACCCCCAAATATATTATTCATGTTTCTATTAACCCCTTCCGTAGCTTCCGTCGGCCAACGGCCGCCGCGAGCACTACCTCGCTAGTGCTGCGCACGTCCGTTCAGCCGACGCGGCCCCGCCCACTCTTTTAAACTGCCGCACTGCGGCGGAATTCGCGCCGTGGTTAAGTGGTTAATCACAGCACAATGCCATTAGTCTATGTTTTGCTACCTGAAAAGGAATCCACAACCTACAATGAGTTTCTTAGTTTCATTAAAGATAAAACAATGAACAAAAGTCCTGAAAAATTATAATCGACTTTGAATTAGCAATGATTACTACAATCATGAAATTGTACTCAAATCCAATGATGTTTTTTCCACTTTTCGCAAGCAATTTGGCATGAAATCCAAAACACATCCTTACGTGGGGATTACATGATAGATATTAAATTACAGTTTGAATTGAAAAAATAACAGCCCCCTCAGAACGTATATATGAACACAGCACCGCCAATATACAGCAACAATATTTTCCCAAAGTGGAGAAAAATTGGTTTCCCTATTAAAAAAATTTGAACAAAACTGGATTGGTCATCTAATCAGGTCATGCTGCAGAAGACTTCCATGTTATCGTATTGAGTGTTGGAATTCTACTCAACCTCTTTAGAAGGGTGTGCAAAAGCAAATAACATAGACGGATAGCATAACTCTTTCTCCAGTGCTATAGGTAAAGCTCATCCTACATTCTATAATGTTTTGGAAATTTTGAGAAAGGGGAAAAGTTTCAAGAAGGAAGACAGGCACAACCGTTTTCAAACAGTTTAGAACCCAGAGTGTGCAAAACATGTACACACATTAATGAGTAACTCTTTTAAAAAATGCAACAATTTTAAATGTATGGGGATGTTGACTGTTGGACTTGGCCCTTTTGGCAGGTTCACCCCTAAACTTTTTGCCTGTCTCCTAGCCTTTTTTCTGTGTAGTGTTGGTGGTTTTAGGCCTCTGCGCACTTTAGCACTGGGTCCCAGTGTAAAGTGCGTGCGCACTCTGAGTGCGTGTGGTGAGATTGGCCTGCCATCCCATAGGAATGCATGGGGGATATGTGTGTCCATGGTAATTCCTGGTGTGAGAGGAGGGCAGGGGCGAGTTTAGTATGTGCGAACTCGTGAGAATAAATGCTGCGCAATGGTGTGCGCAGATTTATTGTGACTAGTGGAGAAGTGCCACTTTTAGAAGTTGGCATTTATGTGTGCTCTGTGTCTGCCTGCCTGATGTGAATTGCATGTCTGGCTTTGTGAGTGACAGGGGCTGGGAGGTGTGTGTGGCTCCAGGAGGGGCAGGGTGAGTCAGCGCAGTGGTGAATAGGGAGATCTGCATCTAGATGGGAGGGAGGAGTTGCACCTGGGACCTGAATAGGGCTGGCCCTTCCCTCCACAATGCTGGCTCCACCCCCTGTGGTTCGTCTGATGTCCCTAGCCTGTCCTGTGAAAGGAGAGAGGAGCTGAGCAAAACAAAGTGCTCCAAAGCTCCCCCAAACCAGTTCTAACTGGTAACCCCAGCCCTGTGCTGTGTCACAGAGGAAAATGTCCTATAAATGAAGGGGCTGTGACCCCATGACTCTCTGTTGAGCTGTTCCTGTGCTGAGGGGGGCCTGCTGCTGGGCTCCAGGAGGAACCGCCACAAGGGACTGCCTCCCTGCTGGAGGGCCCTGTGAGCTGGCCTGCCTGGGCCCAGCCTTGTGCCCCTAAAAATCTTTGCTGTTGGACCTGGGGCTCCTAGCGCCTTGTGAGCGCTCTGATTTTCATTGCCTGAGGACGAGGGGCGTGTGAGCCCTGCAGCACTGAGTTGCACGTCCCGGAGAGGGAATCCCCGGCGTAGGGATTCCCCCGAGTTGCTGCAAGGAGAGCGGATGCCCACCCCGTATTGTGCCTGCCGAGCGGGAGCCTACCCCGCTTTATGAATATTTTAAAGGTGGGTGCCCACCCCACATTGTGGTGTCTTTAGAGCGGGTGCCCGCCCGCTCTATGCTTTTATCTGGAGGCGGGTGCCCACCCCGCATTGCCCCGAGATCGCCGCGGAAAACAGAAGACAGGCAAGTTGCCTGGTTGTGGGCGGGCCGACCGGAAGCTGACAGGGCCGCCCAATCGCAGCATGGCTGCAGCGGAAGTCAGGCTGTGGTAGCCTGGACGTGGGCGGGGCTCCCGGGAGCTGGAGGGAGCCCCGCGTGAGGCCGCAGAGATCGCCGGTGGTCGAGAAGGAGACAGAGCCTCGCAGGCTTCCCCCCCCCGGTGATTGCATCCTTCTTGGTGACACGAGAGGCGAGCCCGCACCGGACGACCGGAGGAGACCCAGGAGGGCCCGGTGAGTGGGGCTGCCTGGGGAGCGAGAGCGAGGCACATTGCCGGTGCCTGTTTACCTGAGCGGACCCGCAAGAGAGCGGGCCGCTCCAACTAAGGGGGCATTTTCTTCTTCATGGCACCCGGAGGAGCCCGGTGATTGGGCTCCCCAGGCACTATTAGTGCCCGTGCTAAGTCGTAGTTGGGACCGATCGAGGGTTCCCAGGGCACCGTAGTGCCAAGGCATTTCCCTCAGCTGCCCCGCCTGACAGTGGGCAGCTGCAACGTTTTGGGCCAGATCCTTTTTAGAAGTCCCGGAGTGGGACTTGGGGGCATTTCTTTTTGAGGTCAGAGGGCACAGTGAGTGCCAGTACCCACAGTGATCTGCACAGCTGCACCGCAATTAGTGGCAGCTGCAACGTTTAGGTCAGTCCATTGCTAAGAGTCCCAGTGGGGACCCAGGAGGCACAGTGGTGCCAGCGCAATTGCGCGCTTGTGACTCTGCTGCATTGGCAGCTACGCCCTGACTATTGGGACATAGGGCATTGGAGCCCTCTGAGAAGGCCAGTTGGCCAGGGAGGCTGCGCTAGGTTGTTAGGGCGCCAGGCTCTACATGGGATTTATGTGGTGCGCTGGAACTGTGATTTATGCACCCTGGTTTATACCTCTACTGTGGTCTAGGTGAGGAGGTTACTTTCTACTGTGATTTATGCCCCTAGCGTGATTCAGGATTAGGAGGTTATTGCGTAATGTGATTTATGCTGATGAGGTGGGCCTAATAGGTTTTATGCCCAATGTGATAATGCTAAGGTCATTATTGTGCCAGTAGTGACTGGTTGTGTTTTATATGTACTTACCTTTTCTGATGGTTCTGACCGTGGCCCGATTGGCCCGGTCCTGTATATAATCCCCTGTAAATACTGCCTAGTGCCAGTTGGCACAGTGTACCTTGTGTGATTATATTCTAATGTGTTTTTATAATACAAAGGCTATTTTTATATAACCTTGTGTGGAGTCTCCTTTGTGGTGTGCCTAGTGTGTTGCTGCTGAGTGGGTATTGCGCAAGCGCTTTACACATTTCCTCCGGGATAAGCCTGACTGCTCGTGCCAAGCCACCAAGGGGTGAGCAGGGGTTATCGTCGGCGTGTAACTCCTCGCCCTGACTAGAGTGGTGGTCTCTGCCTTGCTTTGGCGCAAGCCTTAGCCAACCAGAGATCCCATTTCTAACATTGGTTGTCAGCGGTGAGGATAGGACTTGCGTTTGCGCAGTACCACAGCGACAACTGGTTGCACTACAAACTCTACATTTAGATAATCAAGTGTGTGGGGATTATTGTTTCTCAGTTTTAGTTATTTAATTCTTCTCCTAAAAGTGTCATTGGTAAATTGTATACTCTTGCTTCAGCTCAGACACCGAGGTCTCCTGTGTTGCACGTGTCCCTGAGCGTCCTGCCAAAATGGAGTCTGCTTTTAATTTTTGTGGTCTGTTTAGATACGGCATGTGGGAGTTGGTGGACTTCTGTAAGGAGAGAGACATAGCAGTGAGTGGGTCAGACACCCAGTCAAAACTGAGGGACAACCTGATCCAATGGCAAAAGGATGAATGGGACTGTGAGCGCAATGAGGAGAAGAGGGCCCTGGCCGCACGCCAAGAGGGTGGTGGGTCTGAGGGGGCCCTGAGGAGTCTGAAGAGGAGGAAGAAAGTGACAGGACCGGGACGCCAGTAGATAGTGAGGACCCCATGGATAGGGAGTCCCTTGCTGGGTCCAGTGTCGGGGGCAGTGCCCCATCCCTTTCCCTGTCCCCAGAGGAGTGGGTGGATAGGAGGGAAGAAAGGGAGCATCAGCTGGCTTTGGAGAAGCTCAGGTTAGAGCATACCAAGGAGATAGTGCAGCTGAGTGTGGAGGAGAAAAAGCTAGAGACCGAGAGGGTCCTAGCACAGGAGAGGATGGCGGAGGCTGAGAGGGCCTTCACCAAGGAGAAATTAGCTCTTGGTACGTCCTCTGAGTGTAGTTTTAGTTGTCTGGATTCACCAGTGAGGGTGGGATCCAGTGGTGGCAGCAATATGGAGTCCAGTGCAGGAAGTCCCATTCCCAGTTCCCAAAGTATGGTACCTTGTTCCCGAGAAGAGGAGTACAGGTTGAAGTTCAGGGGCAGTAGGAAACTGTCTCACCAGTCTTGGGCGGATTTTTCGGTTGAATGCAATGATGCACTGGCTGATTGGGTAACGGTTAACACGGAACAGGATTTTGAAGGACTGTTAGATCTGGTTATCAGAGAGCACCTGCTCAGTTGTTGTTTGCCGGGGTTGCGCCAACACCTGTTGGAGGGTGTGTTTTCTGATCTATGGGAGTTTACACGAGAGGCAGACCTCTGGGTGGAGGCCCAAGGTTCTGATGAGGCATTGGGGAGTGATTCCGAAAGTAATGGTTCAGGTATCTTCCAGTCCTGTATTGGGGAAGAGGTTCAGTTAGCCCAGCTAGGACCCAGTGTAGTGGGAGGGGTGTAGGGGCTCACGTCCTGTCTCAGTGGAGTAGGAGTGAGAGTGGGACTGAGTGTCCCCAGGTGCCCGAAACCCAGTCTCAGAACCTGGATGGTTTCTTCAGGGAACACCAGGTTGGGAGCCTAGGCTGTCCTGTTAGTCCATTTGAGGAGGATCTCCTAGTGTCTGGAGAACCTGGAGCGTCTGTAAATAGAGCTCCAGTGGTTCTGGTGTCTGGCAGTGCCGCTCCAGTTGGGAGGGTACAGAAGTCCGGATTGAGGGGTGAGAGGGGGATGTGTTCCCCAGTGGAAGAACCAGTGGGTCAGGGGCCAGCCAGAAGGGCTGAGTCTCCTAGAAGTGACCATGGTGACACCACTTCTGTCGTGGGGATCTCTGCGCACTGTCAGATGGACAGGGGTCGGGAGGTCTGCGCCACGCAGACTGTCACGCAACACATGAGTCATGTGTTACCCTCGGGGGCTGCTGTGTGCGCCCCGGAAGTCCTGGTGTGCCAGGCAAATGCTCAGCCGTGGGGTTCAGCCCCAAGGTTGGGAGGCCAGGTTCAGGATCCGCCTGATCTGGAGGAAAGGACATCTGTAATCAGTGTCCTGACCGGTTCATCTTCCAGGGGTACCGCTCCAGTTGGGAGGGTGCAGAACTCTGGAAGGGGGTGCAGAGGGAGGGAGTCCTCGCCTCTGACTCCGGTGCAACCTGAGGGTTTAGACCCTAGGTTGGGAGACCAGTTTTGGAGAGAGGTCCTGAACTGGTGGGAGAGTTGTGTTCTGAGGGTGCTTCTCCCAGGAGGAGAGGGCGGAACCCTAGAAGGAGAGGTAGGGGGAGGAGAGCCTCACCCGTGACTTCTGGTCCGCCTGAGGGTGCCGACCCTAGGCTGGAGGATCAGTGGCAGTCTAGACCTGCCCTGATGATGGGAAGAGTGGAGAATGGCTACTATGTGCCAGGGGTTACTACCCCCCACTCTGTGAATGGGCAAGGACCAGTGGCATCTGGGTGGCCTAGGGCCTGGTCCTGGCCGCGGACAGCTAGGGGAGTACCAGTGGGGTAGCCCAGTTGGTCCAGACAGCTTTTTCAGAAGGAACCACATGGGTTCACCGTGGTGTAGAACAGGAGGGTGTCCCTGCAGTTGCGGGCCCGCGTCAGTGTTCTATCGCCTAAGCAGGGGAAGCCCATCACGGTGGTGATTGGTCTGCCCTGCGTTTTGCCTGGAAGGGGGTTGTGTTGGACTTGGCCCTTTTGGCAGGTTCACCCCTAAACTTTTTGCCTGTCTCCTAGCCTTTTTTCTGTGTAGTGTTGGTGGTTTTAGGCTTCTGCGCACTTTAGCACTGGGTCCCAGTGTAAAGTGCGTGCGCACTCTGAGTGCGTGTGGTGAGATTGGCCTGCCCTCCCATAGGAATGCATGGGGGATATGTGTGTCCATGGTAATTCCTGGTGTGAGAGGAGGGCAGGGGCGAGTTTAGTATGTGCGAACTCGTGAGAATAAATGCTGCGCAATGGTGTGCGCAGATTTATTGTGACTAGTGGAGAAGGGCCACGTTTAGAAGTTGGCATTTATGTGTGCTCTGTGTCTGCCTGCCTGATGTGAATTGCATGTCTGGCTTTGTGAGTGACAGGGGCTGGGAGGTGTGTGTGGCTCCAGGAGGGGCAGGGTGAGTCAGCGCAGTGGTGAATAGGGAGATCTGCATCTAGATGGGAGGGAGGAGTTACACCTGGGACCTGAATAGGGCTGGGCCTTCCCTCCACAATGCTGGCTCCACCCTCTGTGGTGCGTCTCATGTCCCTAGCCTGTCCTGTGAAAGGAGAGAGGAGCTGAGCAAAACAAAGTGCTCCAAAGCTCCCCCAAACCAGTTCTAACTGGTATCCCCAGCCCTGTGCTGTGTCACAGAGGAAAATGTCCTATAAATGAAGGGGATGTGACCCCATGACTCTCTGTTGAGCTGTTCCTGTGCTGAGGGGGGCCTGCTGCTGGGCTCCAGGAGGAACCGCCACAAGGGACTGCCTCCCTGCTGGAGGGCCCTGTGAGCTGGCCTGCCTGGGCCCAGCCTTGTGCCCCTAAAAATCTTTGCTGTTGGAGCTGGGGCTCCTAGCGCCTCGTGAGCGCTCTGATTTTCATTGCCTGAGGACGAGGGGCGTGTGAGCCCTGCAGCACTGAGTTGCACGTCCCGGAGAGGGAATCCCCGGCGTAGGGATTCCCCGAGTTGCTGCAAGGAGAGCGGGTGCCCACCCCAGACATTGTGCCTGCCGAGCGGGAGCCTACCCCGCTTTATGAATATTTTAAAGGTGGGTGCCCACCCCACATTGTGGTGTCTTTAGAGCGGGTGCCCGCCCCGCTCTATGCTTTTATCTGGAGGCGGGTGCCCACCCCGCATTGCCCCCGAGATCGCCGCGGAAAACAGAAGACAGGCAAGTTGCCTGGTTGTGGGTGGGCCGACCGGAAGCTGACAGGGCCGCCCAATCGCAGCATGGCTGCAGCGGAAGTCAGGCTGTGGTAGCCTGGACGTGGGCGGGTCTCCCGGGAGCTGGAGGGAGCCCCGCGTGAGGCCGCAGAGATCGCCGGTGGTCGAGAAGGAGACAGAGCCTCGCAGGCTTCCCCCCCCCCCCGGTGATTGCATCCTTCTTGGTGACACGAGAGGCGAGCCCGCACCGGACGACCGGAGGAGACCCAGGAGGGCCGGGTGAGTGGGGCTGCCTGGGGAGCGAGAGCGAGGCACATTGCCGGTGCCTGTTTACCTGAGCGGACCCGCAAGAGAGCGGGCCGCTCCAACGAAGGGGGCATTTTCTTCTTCATGGCACCCGGAGGAGCCCGGTGATTGGGGCTCCCCCAGGCTCTATTAGTGCCCGTGCTAAGTCGTAGTTGGGACCGATCGAGGGTTCCCAGGGCACCGTAGTGCCAAGGCATTTCCCTCAGCTGCCCCGCCTGACAGTGGGCAGCTGCAACGTTTTGGGCCAGATCCTTTTTAGAAGTCCCGGAGTGGGACTTGGGGGCATTTCTTTTTGAGGTCAGAGGGCACAGTGAGTGCCAGTACCCACAGTGATCTGCACAGCTGCACCGCAATTAGCGGCAGCTGCAACGTTTAGGTCAGTCCATTGCTAAGAGTCCCAGTGGGGACCCAGGAGGCACAGTGGTGCCAGCGCAATTGCGCGCTTGTGACTCTGCTGCATTGGCAGCTACGCCCTGACTATTGGGACATAGGGCATTGGAGCCCTCTGAGAATGCCAGTTGGCCAGGGGGGCTGCGCTAGGTTGTTAGGGCGCCAGGCTCTACATGGGATTTATGTGGTGCGCTGGAACTGTGATTTATGCACCCTGGTTTATACCTCTACTGTGGTTTAGGTGAGGAGGTTACTTTCTACTGTGATTTATGCCCCTAGCGTGATTCAGGATTAGGAGGTTATTGCGTAATGTGATTTATGCTGATGAGGTGGGCCTAATAGGTTTTTTGCCCAATGTGATAATGCTAAGGTCATTATTGTGCCAGGACAATATATTTTGTCAGATGATGTTTAGGCCCTGTTAATGTAGAATCATGCCCATTGTTCAGTTGGGAAACAATTCAGCAGATATCATGCAGAAGAACATAGACATTCTCAAGAACAGTTAGGGGCATATTTACAAGGGAAGTGGCGGAGTGAGGCGTTAGCCTTCCTGGCTTAACGCCTCACTCAGCCACTTCAGAAACGCAGGGCTGCACCATATTTACAAGATTTTGGTGCAGCCCTGCGATTCCCCCTGTGTTGGCGCTACACTTAGGAGTCTAGCGCCAACGCAGGTACCCTTACACCATAGTGCAAGGGTGTCTGCGTGCAGGGGAGAATTGTTTATGTGCAGGAAGGTTCTCCTTCCTGCACATAAACAATCTTTTAATGCCATTTTGTAACTTCCAGTGGCGGCTCGCCGAGGGAGTGCTGTGGGGCGGTGGGGCAGGGCGGGGGAGGGGAGGGGCAGGGTGGTGGGGTAGTGGAGTCCGACATATGATGGGCAGGAGTAAGGTAAGTAATGAAATAAATAAAACAATTTAACTTGCGCGCGCTGCATCACCAACTCGGCGATGCAGCGCACGCCAGGTAAATTGTTTTATTTATTTCATTCCTTACTCCTGTCCGTCGTATGTCGGACTCCACTACCCCCCCACCCTGCCCCTACCCCTCCCCACCGCCCCGCAGCACACCCTCAGCGAGCCGCCACTGGCAACTTCTATGTGTGCTGCTTAATGCAGCACACTTAGAAATTGCAAAACAGCATTTTAAAAAAATGATTGTTTATGTGCAGGAAGGGGACCTTCCTGTACATAAACAATCATTGGCCTTGCTGTTTTCATGTGTGCTGCACAATGCAGCAAACATGAAAACAGCAAAAACGAGGAAAAATGAAACATTTCTCCGCGTTGCACCATGGTAAGATCAGGTTTTCCCTGGTCTTAATTCTGGCACTGTCTCCTATTTGCGCCTCCCTTGTAAATAGGGGGCAGCATCAGAATCAATGGGCGTTGCGGTGGGACGCCCACAGCAACAACCAATGCCCTCCCCTTTCACGCTAAGCATAGGGTGAAACGGGGCCTTATTTAAAAGGCAGCGTTAAGTGGCTTAACGCTGCCTTGTAAATAAGGTGAAGCCCCTATCGCCACAGGATCATCGTAAAAAGTGATGTTCAAGTGGCGATAGGGGCATGTAAATATACCCCTTAGTGCATATGTCCTTATAAATGCTTGTTATTATACTACATAATGGCAAAAGGGCAGCTAACATATTCACTTCACTTTTGCAAATATGCAGCCAAGTTGTGGCTATGTCCTAGAAGTGGGGATATTGCAAAATAAAGATGTGTCCATTGAGAAAGGAGCAGGGCACTCTGGTGCAACAACAGAAAATTGTAGTCCACTGTGAAGTGGTCCAATATTACATCATCAAATTGCTTGTCACTGAAGAGGGTTGTTGAAGGGAAAGAATATAAATAAGCTTTCATACTACCGCCTATTTAACAAAAAGGTGTTGCAAATAATTAGTTTTCTACGTCACTGATAATGCTTTTGAACAACAGTCACCATATTTGCCATGAACTCCTAGATCACCTGTGTCACTATTGTAAGGATCAATGTCATGTGAAAAGAGAAGTCTGGCTGCAATCACTCTGCACAAGATAATGGCCAATGTCAAATGCATTTAAACCTTAATGGGTTGTGACAGCATGGGAGTGTTTTAGTATGCAGATAAGGTGTATAAGAGATCCTTGTTTGGACACAACCAATCCACCTGGATGGAAGTGCTTCTGATATATTGAAATTACCTCAAGCAGAACTCTGCCTGCTCCAGGAGGGGAGGTTTGCACAATTCCAAGTGTTAAGGCCAGCTGCAGAACACCTACACAGAGCAGTAGTTATTCCTACCGCTCTGTGAAGGTGTGCTGCATGCTTTTGTGATGAATGGAACTCTTCACCCTTTGAAGCAGAGCTCTGGAGATCTGAAGGTGAAGGTAACCATGAGGTGTCTTTAATCGTTAGCCATACTTGCCAATTTGTTGAGGTGAGTACATCTGGAATATTATTCCTTGCCATTTTTGTAATGAGAGCCAACGTCCTCTTCATCCTTGCCCTCTCTCCTTATCTTAATTTCGGCTACAGCTGGAAATTGGATGAATTATATTTTAATATGCCTCTCTTGGACTATTAAATTTAACATAAGGATTTTTCTACCAGAAGATATTGGGTTGGACCTACTTAGACCTTTTACTTCCCTTTTTTGAACAGACGTTTGTTTGAAACATTGACTTAAATAGTGGTATCTTTAAAAACACATTTAGAAGACCTTTGTGATCGTTCCATAAAAATTCTCTATGCTTCAATCCTGTTGCATGATTATGCATAGAGAACCCAGGTGGTAAATGATGAAGTGGAGATTTTAGCTAACCCAGAAATTCTAGATCCTTTGCCAGTTTCCTCATTTTCCTCATACTGGTATCCAGGCAGCATCATCTTGAATCATTTTGTATGAGCGAGTTTCTTCTGCAAAGCAGACCATAGAAGCCAATCATCTGTGCTCAAGCCTATTCCGATGAGTTACAGTATATGCCTCTTGTGTTTTCATACTTGCAATAGGGCAGCCTAGAGTGGTGATATTCTGTGGTGGAGGGGTTGGATTCCACTCAGATGTGGAGTAGGTGACACAGATACATGCCAACATTTTAAAACTAGGAACAGGGAGATTTTGAAAAACAAAGATTGGGGATTTCATTATCCCCATTAACCTATATTAACAGAAAAGCAATTTTAGGTGGCAGACAGCTAAACTAAAGTCATTTTTGGCATTAAAAAACGGGATTCTCCTGCGTGAATATGGTTTGTTGGCATGTATGGACAGAAGTGTGGCTTGCAAGATTTGTCTACTTAAAGACAACTGCTTTCTGCGAGTCTTGATTCAGTTGGGATGGATGCGTGAGTGAGTGAGTTAAGGACCAATGTAAAACTGCCCTATTTTGCAAATTAAATGTCTGTGCCCAAAATGTTGAATTCTTTTATTCTTATCACCTTGCACATGAGAGTTAGCCAACAGGTGTTTTACCCCATTGAGTCGTGCATGCTTGGGGCTTTGTTGTTAAAGTATAATGGGTAAGTTTATTGTAAGTACAGATATATGGAACAAGGGACTACCTGAAGGTGTGCAAATTACTGCTCAACCTCTTGCAGAGGCAGAGAGATTACTGTTGGTGTGTACATTGCAAAATATACAGAACATAATCAAATTTAGTGGTAAGAGACATTGTTCAACAACCTAAAACACTAGCAAGCACCTCCAGTGAGCCCTCTTGTTCACTACTAAAAGAGGTTTACACAAATACTCAGGTGCAAATTGCAGGACAGCTACCCGCTGCCCCAAATTTGAACAGGATGGTAACTCATAAAAGACAACGCAAGTAAATCTTTACCTGCACAGCCTAATTATTATTCTGACATACTAATACCACCTCATCTTAAAGGCATTTTCAATCATTTATACTCTATGATAATAATAGCCCGCACAAAAAAATACTAATTTTTGCAACTCTGCACAATCGTATAACTCTAGAGAACAGTAATATCTGGATGATTGTGGTACTTTTAAAACAACACCCCTTCCTTTCACCCCCAAATATATTATTCATGTTTCTATTAACCCCTTCCGTGCTTCCGTCGGCCAACGGCCGTCGCGAGCACTACCTCGCTAGTGCTGCGCACGTCTGTTGGCCGACGCGGCCCCGCCCACTCTTTTAAACTGCCGCACTGCGGCGGAATTCGCGCCGCGGTTAAGTGGTTAATCACAGCACAATGCCATTAGTCTATGTTTTGCTACCTGAAAAGGAATCCACAACCTACAATGAGTTTCTTAGTTTCATTAAAGCTAAAACAATGAACAAAAGTCCTGAAAAATTATAATCGACTTTGAATTAGCAATGATTACTACAATCATGAAATTGTACTCAAATCCAATGATGTTTTTTCCACTTTTCGCAAGCAATTTGGCATGAAATCCAAAACACATCCTTACGTGGGGATTACATGATAGATATTAAACTACAGTTTGAATTGAAAAAAATAACAGCCCCCCTCAGAACGTATATATGAACACAGCACCGCCAATATACAGCAACAATATTTTCCCAAAGTGGAGAAAAATTGGTTTCCTATTAAAAAATTTGAACAAAACTGGATTGGTCATCTAATCAGGTCATGCTGCAGAAGACTTCCATGTTATCGTATTGAGTGTTGGAATTCTACTCAACCTCTTTAGAAGGGTGTGCAAAAGCAAATAACATAGACGGATAGCATAACTCTTTCTCCAGTGCTATAGGTAAAGCTCATCCTACATTCTATAATGTTTTGGAAATTTTGAGAAAGGGGAAAAGTTTCAAGAAGGAAGACAGGCACAACCGTTTTCAAACAGTTTAGAACCCAGAGTGTGCAAAACATGTACACACATTAATGAGTAACTCTTTTAAAAAATGCAACAATTTTAAATGTATGGGGATGTTGACTGTTGGACTTGGCCCTTTTGGCAGGTTCACCCCTAAACTTTTGCCTGTCTCCTAGCCTTTTTTCTGTGTAGTGTTGGTGGTTTTAGGTCTCTGCGCACTTTAGCACTGGGTCCCAGTGTAAGTGCGTGCGCACTCTGAGTGCGTGTGGTGAGATTGGCCTGCCCTCCCATAGGAATGCATGGGGGATATGTGTGTCCATGGTAATTCCTGGTGTGAGAGGAGGGCAGGGGCGAGTTTAGTATGTGCGATCTCGTGAGAATAAATGCTGCGCAATGGTGTGCGCAGATTTATTGTGACTAGTGGAGAAGTGCCACTTTTAGAAGTTGGCATTTATGTGTGCTCTGTGTCTGCCTGCCTGATGTGAATTGCATGTCTGGCTTTGTGAGTGACAGGGGCTGGGAGGTGTGTGTGGCTCCAGGAGGGGCAGGGTGAGTCAGCGCAGTGGTGAATAGGGAGATCTGCATCTAGATGGGAGGGAGGAGTTGCACCTGGGACCTGAATAGGGCTGGGCCTTCCCTCCACAATGCTGGCTCCACCCCCTGTGGTGCGTCTGATGTCCCTAGCCTGTCCTGTGAAAGGAGAGAGGAGCTGAGCAAAACAAAGTGCTCCAAAGCTCCCCCAAACCAGTTCTAACTGGTAACCCCAGCCCTGTGCTGTGTCACAGAGGAAAATGTCCTATAAATGAAGGGGCTGTGACCCCATGACTCTCTGTTGAGCTGTTCCTGTGCTGAGGGGGGCCTGCTGCTGGGCTCCAGGAGGAACCGCCACAAGGGACTGCCTCCCTGCTGGAGGGCCCTGTGAGCTGGCTCTGCCTGGGCCTCAGCCTTGTGCCCCTAAAAATCTTTGCTGTTGGAGCTGGGGCTCCTAGCGCCTCGTGAGCGCTCTGATTTTCATTGCCTGAGGACGAGGGGCGTGTGAGCCCTGCAGCACTGAGTTGCACGTCCCGGAGAGGGAATCCCCGGCGTAGGGATTCCCCGAGTTGCTGCAAGGAGAGCGGGTGCCCACCCCGTATTGTGCCTGCCGAGCGGGAGCCTACCCCGCTTTATGAATATTTTAAAGGTGGGTGCCCACCCCACATTCTGGTGTCTTTAAAGCGGGTGCCCGCCCCGCTCTATGCTTTTATCTGGAGGCGGGTGCCCACCCCGCATTGCCCCCGAGATCGCCGCGGAAAACAGAAGACAGGCAAGTTGCCTGGTAGTGGGCGGGCCGACCGGAAGCTGACAGGGCCACCCAATCGCAGCATGGCTGCAGCGGAAGTCAGGCTGTGGTAGCCTGGATGTGGGCGGGGCTCCCGGGAGCTGGAGGGAGCCCCGCGTGAGGCCGCAGAGATCGCCGGTGGTCGAGAAGGAGACAGAGCCTCGCAGGCTTCCCCCCCCCGGTGATTGCATCCTTCTTGGTGACACGAGAGGCGAGCCCGCACCGGACGACCGGAGGAGACCCAGGAGGGCCCGGTGAGTGGGGCTGCCTGGGGAGCGAGAGCGAGGCACATTGCCGGTGCCTGTTTACCTGAGCGGACCCGCAAGAGAGCGGGCCGCTCCAACGAAGGGGGCATTTTCTTCTTCATGGTACCCGGAGGAGCCCGGTGATTGGGGCTCCCCCAGGCACTATTAGTGCCCGTGCTAAGTCGTAGTTGGGACCGATCGAGGGTTCCCAGGGCACCGTAGTGCCAAGGCATTTCCTCAGCTGCCCCGCCTGACAGTGGGCAGCTGCAACGTTTGGGCCAGATCTCTTTAGAAGTCCCGGAGTGGGACTTGGGGGCATTTCTTTTTGAGGTCAGAGGGCACAGTGAGTGCCAGTACCCACAGTGATCTGCACAGCTGCACCGCAATTAGCGGCAGCTGCAACGTTTAGGTCAGTCCATTGCTAAGAGTCCGAGTGGGGACCCAGGAGGCACAGTGGTGCCAGCGCAATTGCGCGCTTGTGACTCTGCTGCACTGGCAGCTACGCCCTGACTATTGGGACATAGGGCATTGGAGCCCTCTGAGAAGGCCAGTTGGCCAGGGGGCTGCGCTAGGTTGTTAGGGCGCCAGGCTCTACATGGGATTTATGTGGTGCGCTGGAACTGTGATTTATGCACCCTGGTTTATACCTCTACTGTGGTCTAGGTGAGGAGGTTACTTTCTACTGTGATTTATGCTCCTAGCGTGATTCAGGATTAGGAGGTTATTGCGTAATGTGATTTATGCTGATGAGGTGGGCCTAATAGGTTTTATGCCCAATGTGATAATGCTAAGGTCATTATTGTGCCAGTAGTGACTGGTTGTGTTTTATATGTACTTACCTTTTCTGATGGTTCTGACCGTGGCCCGATTGGCCCGGTCCTGTATATAATCCCCTGTAAATACTGCCTAGTGCCAGTTGGCACAGTGTACCTTGTGTGATTATATTCTAATGTGTTTTTATAATACAAAGGCTATTTTTATATAACCTTGTGTGGAGTCTCCTTTTGTGGTGTACCTAGTGTGTTGCTGCTGAGTGGGTAATGCGCAAGCGCTTTACACATTGCCTCCGGGATAAGCCTGACTGCTCGTGCCAAGCCACCAAGGGGGTGAGCAGGGGTTATCGTCGGCGTGTAACTCCCTCGCCCTGACTAGAGTGGTGGTCTCTGCCTGGCTTTGGCGCAAGCCTTAGCCAACCAGAGATCCCATTTCTAACATTGGTTGTCAGCGGTGAGGATAGGACTTGCGTTTGCGCAGTACCACAGCGACAACTGGTTGCACTACAAACTCTACATTTAGATAATCACGTGTGTGGGGATTATTGTTTCTGAGTTTTAGTTATTTAATTCTTCTCCTAAAAGTGTCATTGGTAAATTGTATACTCTTGCTTCAGCTCAGACACCGAGGTCTCCTGTGTTGCACGTGTCCCTGAGCGTCCTGCCAAAATGGAGTCTCCTTTTAATTTTTGTGGTCTGTTTAGATACAGCATGTGGGAGTTGGTGGACTTCTGTAAGGAGAGAGACATAGCAGTGAGTGGGTCAGACACCCAGTCAAAACTGAGGGACAACCTGATCCAATGGCAAAAGGATGAATGGGACTGTGAGCGCAATGAGGAGAAGAGGGCCCTGGCCGCATGCCAAGAGGGTGGTGGGTCTGAGGGGGGCCCTGAGGAGTCTGAAGAGGAGGAAGAAAGTGACAGGACCGGGACGCCAGTAGATAGTGAGGACCCCATGGATAGGGAGTCCCTTGCTGGGTCCAGTGTTGGGGGCAGTGCCCCATCCCTT
This sequence comes from Calotriton arnoldi, assembly GCA_963921515.1. NCBI lineage: Eukaryota > Metazoa > Chordata > Amphibia > Caudata > Salamandridae > Calotriton > Calotriton arnoldi. Next base: position 118,435 of record CAWUFW010012124.1, read on the forward strand.
TCCCTGTCCCCAGAGGAGTGGGTGGATAGGAGGGAAGAAAGGGAGCATCAGCTGGCTTTGGAGAAGCTCAGGTTAGAGCATACCAAGGAGATAGTGCAGCTGAGTGTGGAGGAGAAAAAGCTAGAGACCGAGAGGGTCCTAGCACAGGAGAGGATGGCGGAGGCTGAGAGGGCCTTCACCAAGGAGAAATTAGCTCTTGGTACGTCCTCTGAGTGTAGTTTTAGTTGTCTGGATTCACCAGTGAGGGTGGGATCCAGTGGTGGCAGCAATATGGAGTCCAGTGCAGGAAGTCCCATTCCCAGTTCCCAAAGTATGGTACCTTGTTCCCGAGAAGAGGAGTACAGGTTGAAGTTCAGGGGCAGTAGGAAACTGTCTCACCAGTCTTGGGCGGATTTTTCGGTTGAATGTAATGATGCACTGGCTGATTGGGTAACAATTAAAACGGAACAGGATTTTGAAGGACTGTTCGATCTGGTTATCAGAGAGCACCTGCTCAGTTGTTGTTTGCCGGGGTTGCGCCAACACCTGTTGGAGGGTGGGTTTTCTGATCTATGGGAGTTTACACGAGAGGCAGACCTCTGGGTGGAGGCCCAAGGTTCTGATGAGGCATTGGGGAGTGATTCCGAAAGTAATGGTTCAGGTATCTTCCAGTCCTGTATTGGGGAAGAGGTTCAGTGTAGCCCAGCTAGGACCCAGTGTAGTGGGAGGGGTGTAGGGGCTCACGTCCTGTCTCAGTGGAGTAGGAGTGAGAGTGGGACTGAGTGTCCCCAGGTGCCCGAAACCCAGTCTCAGAACCTGGATGGTTTCTTCAGGGAACACCAGGTTGGGAGCCTAGGCTGTCCTGTTAGTCCATTTGAGGAGGATCTCCTAGTGTCTGGAGAACCTGGAGCGTCTGTAAATAGAGCTCCAGTGGTTCTGGTGTCTGGCAGTGCCGCTCCAGTTGGGAGGGTACAGAAGTCCGGATTGAGGGGTGAGAGGGGGATGTGTTCCCCAGTGGAAGAACCAGTGGGTCAGGGGCCAGCCAGAAGGGCTGAGTCTCCTAGAAGTGACCATGGTGACACCACTTCTGTCGTGGGGATCTTTGCGCACTGTCAGATGGACAGGGGTAGGGAGGTCTGCGCCACGCAGACTGTCACGCAACACATGAGTCATGTGTTACCCTCGGGGGCTGCTGTGTGCGCCCCGGAAGTCCTGGTGTGCCAGGCAAATGCTCAGCCGTGGGGTTCAGCCCCAAGGTTGGGAGGCCAGGTTCAGGATCCGCCTGATCTGGAGGAAAGGACATCTGTAATCAGTGTCCTGACCGGTTCATCTTCCAGGGGTACCGCTCCAGTTGGGAGGGTGCAGAACTCTGGAAGGGGGTGCAGAGGGAGGGAGTCCTCGCCTCTGACCCCGGTGCAACCTGAGGGTTTAGACCCTAGGTTGGGAGACCAGTTTTTGGAGAGAGGTCCTGAACTGGTGGGAGAGTTGTGTTCTGAGGGTGCTTCTCCCAGGAGGAGAGGGCGGAACCCTAGAAGGAGAGGTAGGGGGAGGAGAGCCTCACCCGTGACTTCTGGTCCGCCTGAGGGTGCCGACCCTAGGCTGGAGGATCAATGGCAGTCTAGACCTGCCCTGATGAGGGGAAGAGTGGAGAATGGCTACTATGTGCCAGGGGTTACTACCCCCCACTCTGTGAATGGGCAAGGACCAGTGGCATCTGGGTGGCCTAGGGCCTGGTCCTGGCCGCGGACAGCTAGGGAGTACCAGTGGGGTAGCCCAGTTGGTCCAGACAGCTTTTTCAGAAGGAACCACATGGGTTCACCGTGGCGTAGAACAGGAGGGTGTCCCTGCAGTTGCGGGCCCGCGTCCGTGTTCTATCGCCTCAAGCAGGGAAGCCCATCACGGTGGTGATTGGTCTGCCCTGTGTTTTGGCTGGAAGGGGGTTGTGTTGGACTTGGCCCTTTGGCAGGTTCACCCCTAAACTTTTTGCCTGTCTCCTAGCCTTTTTCTGTGTAGTGTTGGTGGTTTTAGGCCTCTGTGCACTTTAGCACTGGGTCCCAGTGTAAAGTGCGTGCGCACTCTGAGTGCGTGTGGTGAGATTGGCCTGCCCTCCCATAGGAATGCATGGGGGATATGTGTGTCCATGGTAATTCCCGGTGTGAGAGGAGGGCAGGGGCGAGTTTAGTATGTGCGAACTCGTGAGAATAAATGCTGCGCAATGGTGTGCGCAGATTTATTGTGACTAGTGGAGAAGGGCCACTTTTAGAAGTTGGCATTTATGTGTGCTCTGTGTCTGCCTGCCTGATGTGAAATGCATGTCTGGCTTTGTGAGTGACAGGGGCTGGGAGGTGTGTGTGGCTCCAGGAGGGGCAGGGTGAGTCAGCGCAGTGGTGAATAGGGAGATCTGCATCTAGATGGGAGGGAGGAGTTGCACCTGGGACCTGAATAGGGCTGGGCCTTCCCTCCACAATGCTGGCTCCACCCTCTGTGGTGCGTCTCATGTCCCTAGCCTGTCCTGTGAAAGGAGAGAGGAGCTGAGCAAAACAAAGTGCTCCAAAGCTCCCCCAAACCAGTTCTAACTGGTATCCCCAGCCCTGTGCTGTGTCACAGAGGAAAATGTCCTATAAATGAAGGGGCTGTGACCCCATGACTCTCTTTTGAGCTGTTCCTGTGCTGAGGGGGGCCTGCTGCTGGGCTCCAGGAGGAACCGCCACAAGGGACTGCCTCCCTGCTGGAGGGCCCTGTGAGCTGGCCTGCCTGGGCCCAGCCTTGTGCCCCTAAAAACTTTGCTGTTGGAGCTGGGGCTCCTAGCGCCTCGTGAGCGCTCTGATTTTCATTGCCTGAGGACGAGGGGCGTGTGAGCCCTGCAGCACTGAGTTGCACGTCCCGGAGAGGGAATCCCCGGCGTAGGGATTCCCCGAGTTGCTGCAAGGAGAGCGGGTGCCCACCCCGTATTGTGCCTGCCGAGCGGGAGCCTACCCCGCTTTATGAATATTTTAAAGGTGGGTGCCCACCCCACATTGTGGTGTCTTCAGAGCGGGTGCCCGCCCCGCTCTATGCTTTTATCTGGAGGCCGGTGCCCACCCCGCATTGCCCCCGAGATCGCCGCGGAAAACAGAAGACAGGCAAGTTGCCTGGTTGTGGGCGGGCTGACCGGAAGCTGACAGGGCCGCCCAATCGCAGCATGGCTGCAGCGGAAGTCAGGCTGTGGTAGCCTGGACGTGGGCGGGGCTCCCGGGAGCTGGAGGGAGCCCCGCGTGAGGCCGCAGAGATCGCCGGTGGTCGAGAAGGAGACAGAGCCTCGCAGGCTTCCCCCCCCCCCGGTGATTGCATCCTTCTTGGTGACACGAGAGGCGAGCCCGCACCGGACGACTCGGAGGAGACCCAGGAGGGCCCGGTGAGTGGGGCTGCCTGGGGAGCGAGAGCGAGGCACATTGCCGGTGCCTGTTTACCTGAGCGGACCCGCAAGAGAGCGGGCCGCTCCAACGAAGGGGGCATTTTCTTCTTCATGGCACCCGGAGGAGCCCGGTGATTGGGGCTCCCCCAGGCACTATTAGTGCCCATGCTAAGTCGTTGTTGGGACCGATCGAGGGTTCCCAGGGCACCGTAGTGCCAAGGCATTTCCCTCAGCTGCCCCGCCTGACAGTGGGCAGCTGCAACGTTTTGGGCCAGATCCTTTTTAGAAGTCCCGGAGTGGGACTTGGGGGCATTTCTTTTTGAGGTCAGAGGGCACAGTGAGTGCCAGTACCCACAGTGATCTGCACAGCTGCACCGCAATTAGCGGCAGCTGCAACGTTTAGGTCAGTCCATTGCTAAGAGTCCCAGTGGGGACCCAGGAGGCACAGTGGTGCCAGCGCAATTGCGCGCTTGTGACTCTGCTGCATTGGCAGCTACGCCCTGACTATTGGGACATAGGGCATTGGAGCCCTCTGAGAAGGCCTGTTGGCCAGGGGGGCTGCGCTAGGTTGTTAGGGCGCTAGGCTCTACATGGGATTTATGTGGTGCGCTGGAACTGTGATTTATGCACCCTGGTTTATACCTCTACTGTGGTTTAGGTGAGGAGGTTACTTTCACTGTGATTTATGCTCCTAGCGTGATTCAGGATTAGGAGGTTATTGCGTAATGTGATTTATGCTGATGAGGTGGGCCTAATAGGTTTTATGCCCAATGTGATAATGCTAAGGTCATTATTGTGCCAGTAGTGACTGGTTGTGTCTTATATGTACTTACCTTTTCTGATGGTTCTGACCGTGGCCCGATTGGCCCGGTCCTGTATATAATCCCCTGTAAATACTGCCTAGTGCCAGTTGGCACAGTGTACCTTGTGTGATTATATTCTAATGTGTTTTTATAATACAAAGGCTATTTTTATATAACCTTGTGTGAGTCTCCTTTTGTGGTGTGCCTAGTGTGTTGCTGCTGAGTGGGTATTGCGCAAGCGCTTTACACATTGCCTCCGGGATAAGCCTGACTGCTCGTGCCAAGCTACCAAGGGGGTGAGCAGGGTTATCGTCGGCGTGTAACTCCCTCGCCCTGACTAGAGTGGTGGTCTCTGCCTGGCTTTGGCGCAAGCCTTAGCCAACCAGAGATCCCATTTCTAACATTGACTATTTGGAACATATTGCCAATGTACCATGGGCCACATTTATGACTCAGTTTGCATCACTCATGCACCACCCAACGTGGTACAAGTGTGACGCAAACCTTAAGCCAGATTTCTGAAGCCACGCAAAGCCACATTAGTGGAAGGTGGAAGATCCTTGAAACCGCCAACAGGAAATGGGAGAAACCACTCTTCTCCTTTAAGAGAGCAAGAAGTATTCGAGATTGTCTGGTACACACTCGCCCGAAAAGATCGGAGGTTAACAGCAGTCCCTCAGTACTTAATGCCTGGGGGTTACCAAATGTAGTGGGCCATTTCTCTTGTGGCAATTGTAGTGTCTGTCACCTTACCTCTGCTTCTAAGACGCTTGTACTTGAACCTAATAAAATCTGGATCCAGAGAGCCCATACGAATTGTAATTCAAACAACGTGATATATCTTATCACGTGCCCATGCGGCTTAAGGTATCTCGGCATGACAACCAGGAAGATCAAACAACGGATATGTGAGCATCGGAGCAATATCCGTTGTAAAAAACAATGACCAAGATGACAGATCACTTTATCCAGTTGAATCATACCACCAATGATATCCACTGGACTGTGATTGAACAACTAAAACAATGCAAGAACATACAGGGCGCACTTTTTGAAAAGGAACAGCGCTGGGTGTATCGTCTTGGTACCCATAAACAGGGTCTGAACGATAATATTCCGTGGGGCTCAGTACTGAAAAGATGAAGGAAATAGTCATAGCCTGCACGGTTTTTTCATAGTATAATTATGATATCCATCTCGAGCAACAAGGCCAATTTGTTATCTAACCAATAGCCCTATCGTATTTTACATCTATAGTGGGCCTAAGGTGGGCACAAGTATACAGCGCGCTATTTATAGTAGGCATATTGATACACATCTGTCTCACGGCTATTTACCGTGTTTTTAGCGATTTTATTAACTCAGGATAAATGCTCATCGCATATAATCCGCTTGACTGCAGGTGTTACATCTGAACCAACAATAGTAGATGGATTGTCCGTCTGTTTCTCAAACTCAGAGCAAGTGCATACACACTTATAAGTAGGCACATTGTCTACCATTGTATGAATATCTGGATATCTGGTTTCGCGGTAGCATATGCGCAAATTAGCAATTATGCGAACTGTTGGTATTGCGAGAGCGTACACGCTCTATTTTTTCTATTTTTTCTATGGATATACCAATACGTTCATGAGGTTAGCGGTGCACTCTTCACGACGTAAGCGTCAGCACGCTTTACGCGATAGCGTCTAGCCCCGTTTGTTTCAATCACCGGCGTCAGTTATAAATTACACTCACAAACGGCTTGGCTTTACCATCGGGGTCGCGGGAATGGATACTATTTAGGCATAACGCAGGCGGTGTACTATGGAGTAGTAAGTTTACCTACAACTAACAGGGCAACATAAGGTATGTGATGGCCATGTTGTGTGATGGTGATTCTTTGCTTTTTCTTGTACCCACCAGCGTGTGACTATTAGTCACCGTTTCCCACCGAGACCCATGCAGTAAAATTTCGCCGCAACAAATGTAAGCTTTTTCTCTCTTTATTAATTTTGTATAGACGGCCGCACAGGCGGTTTTTTCGACCAAGGCAGTAACACAGCGTGCTTTCTAACAAGGCAGTAACACAGCGTTTCACACAAGACTCGTATGAATTTTACATAGGCACTTTGAGATTTCCATTGGCGCCGCAGCGAGTGTATTTCACATCGTTTAGTACGATCATGGACAAATTCTGTCGTGATCGTTTTTCATTTTAAGCAGGCACAGTATCTGCGAGTGCTGCAGTATGGCTACAGCTAATGATTTTTGTTTGGTTGTAGTCCAAAGACTTCCCGTCATTACTCCTTGACAGGCACTAGCGAAGGCATAACCAGGATTGCTCAGTTTGAGGGCAGATAACCAGACGCAATCATTTGTGTATTGTCACGTCTTATGTCTGTGTTTTTCCATGTCTCCTTTCCCTTTTCTCTCCTAACAGGTTTGCATAAGGCGTTCATTAATTTGGATGGTATTAATTGAGGAACCGTGAGTAACTCGGTCCCCTTGTTTAGACCATAGGTTAGGGTGCGCCTTAGCGTGCGCATACCGCCATGGTCTCCGGTCCTGACGAAAGCCTGGCAACTAGCATTTAGAGGCTGAAACATGTAGACCAGATTTTCTTAAACCTTTGGATATGTTTGAGCAATATACTCAACCACAGCATCCATCACATATTTTTAACTTGGCCTTACTCTCCACTGAATAAAATATTTTTTAGGAAGTAGTAAGTTCATTTTTAACCTCACTTTTGCACCAGCACTTGTCACCAAAAAAACCAGCTCCGCTGTAATCAGGCGTCGTAGCACACCGGAGAGGCATTCGGCCTCTCTGGTGGGAGCCCAATGATGAAGCATGTCACCAACTAGGTTGGTGAGTGAGGGCTCTTTTAATTAACATGAGTGATTTCTGTTTAAGCTTCCTTTAAACTTTTTGCTTCACTCTTCTGTTGTTTATTTGATATTTCCTTGGGGAATAAGAGTGGAAGCAGTGACTTTCCTTTCTCTCTAGTTGTTTATACATATCTAGGCAGCGCACAGCTGCGAGAGATACCACTATTTCTTGCTTGTGTCCTATCAACGCTGAGTCTACCTTTAACCTGTGCTTACCGTCACTATAATGGAGAATCAAGGCTTAACCTTCAGTGATGCTGAAGTAGATGCCATTTTGGCAGATTCCTCACTGTTTGCGGATCCATCTATATCGCAAACTATCTCACAAACTACTGAGTGGGAGAAGTTAACAGAACAGAAGCGGAACCGCATTAGAACAATATTACATGGTACAATTTTGACAGAGTACTTGCGGAAAAACATGGCACCCAAGGGGTTATTGGTGACCAATGCCCCTAGAATATTTTTGGAGGATGCCATCTTCAGAAAGGAATGGGCCCAGATCGCGTGGCATTGTACCCGCGACTGGCTAGTGCTCATTATAAAAACTGCCCTGAGACTATCAGAGGCAATATTGGTGGAGATACAATTGACAGAAAACCACTTTAAGACTACACTTACAGGCTACAAAAAAAGCTGGATGGTCTTAATATAGAAATCAACGAGTATAAGGATAACTTGACCCAGTCAAAAGTACTAAAATTTCAAAAAGATTTGAAGCGTTTTGCCTTTAACAAAGTTTATCCTTATGCTGACCCCGAGTATATAGTCCCCCCTCGTAACACAGATAACTCTGATGTTTCTGAGGATGATGGCTCCACTGCCAGCGGCTTAAGTGGGGATAGTTTTAAGTCAAGACAAAAGGGCAGGGGCAGATCTAGACAGCAATACCATCAACAATCGTGGTCACAGTTTCCAACACCACAGGGAGGTTTTTATCCGAACCATTTCCAGACACCACCACCTCCCATGATGGGCTGGAATCCAGCCTTCATGCAAATGCCTCCCTTCACCCAAAACATGTACAGGCCCCCTTTTTTAGAGAGGGGCAGAAGGGGAAGAGGAAGGAGAAGAGGGACAAACCAGGTCCACTGGCAAGAAGAAGATCCAGTGGGAAACAACACCCGCAGTCGGACCAAGGAGCAGACAGCGGGTCCGAGCAATCTGAGAGCCTGGTAACAAACTTATCCAATCTTATCCTCACTCCTACAGAGAAGGATGTTCTGGAGAAAGGATTAGGATTCGTTCCAACGGCACACCTTGATAAATTCCGTCTCCACTGTGAGCTGTCCGATTTCTTTAGGAAATTGAAGCTGAAGGCCTTTTTGAAAAAACAGAAAAAACTGATTCAACAGATGTTCCTTATATTACAGGGGAAACCGGCCTGAAACCGAAATCCACTTTCTGCCCACCACCGCATCTGACTCCAGTGGAAATTTCAACATTCGAACAGGCCGTGTTTAATGATTTGGAGAGATTTGAAGAACCGAATGTATTCAAAAATTTGAATACCAATGAGTTCCTCAGCCTCCAGAAGCTACAGAAGAATGACACTATTGTAATCAAACCGGCAGATAAAGGGGCGGCCTGGTAATCATGGATAAAACGGATTACGATATAGAATGCCGACGCCTCCTGAATGACGAGAGAAACTATACACCTCTAACCGTGGATCCCACACCTGCACTCAAATCAGAGATTGCAAACCTTGTGAATTGCGCCAAAGCCCTTGGCTATATTTCTAAACATGAGTCAGATTTTCTCACGTTGGGTGACTGTGTCATCCCTTATTTTTACACCCTACCAAAGACACATAAAAACAAAATTCCTCCACCAGGACGACCTATAGTGTCCGGAATTGGCTCCTTGCTGGAACCACTGTCCACATTTTGTGACTTTTTCTTGAAACCACTAATACAAAAATCATCAACCTACCTCAAAGACACCAAGTCTTTGCTAACAATCCTGCAGAACATCCCTGTACAAGATGATTCAACCATACTAGTGTCGCTGGACATTGAAAGTTTGTACACAAGTATTCCGCAAGATGCGACTATAAGTGTACTAGAGAAGGCACTTGCTGAGACATCATGGGAGTATGATACTCCACGACAGTTCATTATCGAATGCGCCACTTTAGCTCTAAAAAGAATTTTTTTGAGTATGAGGGCAAACTGTTCCTGCAGACTATGGGCACTTCAATGGGCAGTACCTTCGCCCCAAGTGTGGCAGGCTTGTACGTGTACGCTTTTGAACAGAAATTTATCTTGGATGAAGGCAATCCTTTTAAGTCCTATATCTCATGCTGGAAGAGATATATAGACGATGTCCTTGTCGTCTGGCAAGGACCAGAGAACATCCTGAGAGAATTTTTTGAATGGATTAATACGTGTGATCAGAATCTAAGATTCACTCATGTCCATGATACAAAGGAGATAGTTTTTCTAGATGTAACCATCAAGAGAGAGGGAGGCAGACTAACAACAAAAACTTATTATAAGCCTACGGCTAAAAATAACTTGCTATCCTTTACGAGCTTTCACCCACGATCCCTCCGTGAGAACCTCCCCTATGGCCAGTACTTGAGGATAAGGAGGAACTGTAGTAGCACTGAGGACTATCGTTCCCAAGCTACGGATCTATCTAGAAAACTACGCAATCGTGGTTATCCGGAACAAATTCTTAATAAGAGTTACAAACGAGCAAGAAACCAGCCCCGGGAGGCTCTTTTGGAAGAAAACATAAGGACAGAAGAAAGAATACCTTTAACATGTGTGACCACGTATAGTACTGCCTCAAATGCAATTACAAAGTCTATCAATAGACACTGGAAGATCCTTGAAACCGGCAACAGGAAATGGGAGAAACCACTCTTCTCCTTTAAGAGAGCAAGAAGTATTCGAGATTGTCTGGTACACACTCGCCCGAAAAGATCGGAGGTTAACAGCAGTCCCTCAGTACTTAATGCCTGGGGGTTACCAAATGTAGTGGGCCATTTCTCTTGTGGCAATTGTAGTGTCTGTCACCTTACCTCTGCTTCTAAGACGCTTGTACTTGAACCTAATAAAATCTGGATCCAGAGAGCCCATACGAATTGTAATTCAAACAACGTGATATATCTTATCACGTGCCCATGCGGCTTAAGGTATCTCGGCATGACAACCAGGAAGATCAAACAACGGATATGTGAGCATCGGAGCAATATCCGTTGTAAAAAAACAATGACCAAGATGACAGATCACTTTATCCAGTTGAATCATACCACCAATGATATCCACTGGACTGTGATTGAACAACTAAAACAATGCAAGAACATACAGGGCGCACTTTTTGAAAAGGAACAGCGCTGGGTGTATCGTCTTGGTACCCATAAACAGGGTCTGAACGATAATATTCCGTGGGGCTCAGTACTGAAAAGATGAAGGAAATAGTCATAGCCTGCACGGTTTTTTCATAGTATAATTATGATATCCATCTCGAGCAACAAGGCCAATTTGTTATCTAACCAATAGCCCTATCGTATTTTACATCTATAGTGGGCCTAAGGTGGGCACAAGTATACAGCGCGCTATTTATAGTAGGCATATTGATACACATCTGTCTCACGGCTATTTACCGTGTTTTTAGCGATTTTATTAACTCAGGATAAATGCTCATCGCATATAATCCGCTTGACTGCAGGTGTTACATCTGAACCAACAATAGTAGATGGATTGTCCGTCTGTTTCTCAAACTCAGAGTAAGTGCATACACACTTATAAGTAGGCACATTGTCTACCATTGTATGAATATCTGGATATCTGGTTTCGCGGTAGCATATGCGCACAATTAGCAATTATGCGAACTGTTGGTATTGCGAGAGCGTACACGCTCTATTTTTTCTATTTTTTCTATGGATATACCAATACGTTCATGAGGTTAGCGGTGCACTCTTCACGACGTAAGCGTCAGCACGCTTTTACGCGATAGCGTCTAGCCCCGTTTGTTTCAATCACCGGCGTCAGTTATAAATTACACTCACAAACGGCCTGGCTTTACCATCGGGGTCGCGGGAATGGATACTATTTAGGCATAACGCAGGCGGTGTACTATGGAGTAGTAAGTTTACCTACAACTAACAGGGCAACATAAGGTATGTGATGGCCATGTTGTGTGATGGTGATTCTTTGCTTTTTCTTGTACCCACCAGCGTGTGACTATTAGTCACCGTCTCCCACCGAGACCCATGCAGTAAAATTTCGCCGCAACAAATGTAAGCTTTTTTCTCTTTTATTAATTTTGAATAGACGGCCGCACAGGCGGTTTTTTCGACCAAGGCAGTAACACAGCGTGCTTTCTAACAAGGCAGTAACACAGCGTTTCACACAAGACTCGTATGAATTTTACATAGGCACTTTGAGATTTCCATTGGCGCCGCAGCGAGTGTATTTCACATCGTTTAGTACGATCATGGACAAATTCTGTCGTGATCGTTTTTCATTTTAAGCAGGCACAGTATCTGCGAGTGCTGCAGTATGGCTACAGCTACTGATTTCTGTTTGGTTGTAGTCCAAAGACTTCCCGTCATTACTCCTTGACAGGCACTAGCGAAGGCATAACCAGGATTGCTCAGTTTGAGGGCAGATAACCAGACGCAATCATTTGTGTATTGTCACGTCTTATGTCTGTGTTTTTCCATGTCTCCTTTCCCTTTTCTCTCCTAACAGGTTTGCATAAGGCGTTCATTAATTTGGATGGTATTAATTGAGGAACCGTGAGTAACTCGGTCCCCTTGTTTAGACCATAGGTTAGGGTGCGCCTTAGCGTGCGCATACCGCCATGGTCTCCGGTCCTGACGAAAGCCTGGCAACTAGCATTTAGAGGCTGAAACATGTAGACCAGATTTTCTTAAACCTTTGGATATGTTTGAGCAATATACTCAACCACAGCATCCATCACATATTTTTAACTTGGCCTTACTCTCCACTGAATAAAATATTTTTTAGGAAGTAGTAAGTTCATTTTTAACCTCACTTTTGCACCAGCACTTGTCACCAAAAAAAACCAGCTCCGCTGTAATCAGGCGTCGTAGCACACCGGAGAGGCATTCGGCCTCTCTGGTGGGAGCCCAATGATGAAGCATGTCACCAACTAGGTTGGTGAGTGAGGGCTCTTTTAATTAACATGAGTGATTTCTGTTTAAGCTTCCTTTAAACTTTTTTGCTTCACTCTTCTGTTGTTTATTTGATATTTCCTTGGGGAATAAGAGTGGAAGCAGTGACTTTCCTTTCTCTCTAGTTGTTTATACATATCTAGGCAGCGCACAGCTGCGAGAGATACCACTATTTCTTGCTTGTGTCCTATCAACGCTGAGTCTACCTTTAACCTGTGCTTACCGTCACTATAATGGAGAATCAAGGCTTAACCTTCAGTGATGCTGAAGTAGATGCCATTTTGGCAGATTCCTCACTGTTTGCGGATCCATCTATATCTCAAACTATCTCACAAACTACTGAGTGGGAGAAGTTAACAGAACAGAAGCGGAACCGCATTAGAACAATATTACATGGTACAATTTTGACAGAGTACTTGCGGAAAAACATGGCACCCAAGGGGTTATTGGTGACCAATGCCCCTAGAATATTTTTGGAGGATGCCATCTTCAGAAAGGAATGGGCCCAGATCGCGTGGCATTGTACCCGCGACTGGCTAGTGCTCATTATAAAAACTGCCCTGAGACTATCAGAGGCAATATTGGTGGAGATACAATTGACAGAAAACCACTTTAAGACTACACTTACAGGCTACAAAAAAAAGCTGGATGGTCTTAATATAGAAATCAACGAGTATAAGGATAACTTGACCCAGTCAAAAGTACTAAAATTTCAAAAAGATTTGAAGCGTTTTGCCTTTAACAAAGTTTATCCTTATGCTGACCCCGAGTATATAGTCCCCCTCGTAACACAGATAACTCTGATGTTTCTGAGGATGATGGCTCCACTGCCAGCGGCTCAAGTGGGGATAGTTTTAAGTCAAGACAAAAGGGCAGGGGCAGATCTAGACAGCAATACCATCAACAATCGTGGTCACAGTTTCCAACACCACAGGGAGGTTTTTATCCGAACCATTTCCAGACACCACCACCTCCCATGATGGGCTGGAATCCAGCCTTCATGCAAATGCCTCCCTTCACCCAAAACATGTACAGGCCCCCTTTTTAGAGAGGGGCAGAAGGGGAAGAGGAAGGAGAAGAGGGACAAACCAGGTCCACTGGCAAGAAGAAGATCCAGTGGGAAACAACACCCGCAGTCGGACCAAGGAGCAGACAGCGGGTCCGAGCAATCTGAGAGCCTGGTAACAAACTTATCCAATCTTATCCTCACTCCTACAGAGAAGGATGTTCTGGAGAAAGGATTAGGATTCGTTCCAACGGCACACCTTGATAAATTCCGTCTCCACTGTGAGCTGTCCGATTTCTTTAGGAAATTGAAGCTGAAGGCCTTTTTTGAAAAAACAGAAAAAACTGATTCAACAGATGTTCCTTATATTACAGGGGAAACCGGCCTGAAACCGAAATCCACTTTCTGCCCACCACCGCATCTGACTCCAGTGGAAATTTCAACATTCGAACAGGCCGTGTTTAATGATTTGGAGAGATTTGAAGAACCGAATGTATTCAAAAATTTGAATACCAATGAGTTCCTCAGCCTCCAGAAGCTACAGAAGAATGACACTATTGTAATCAAACCGGCAGATAAAGGGGGCGGCCTGGTAATCATGGATAAAACGGATTACGATATAGAATGCCGACGCCTCCTGAATGACGAGAGAAACTATACACCTCTAACCGTGGATCCCACACCTGCACTCAAATCAGAGATTGCAAACCTTGTGAATTGCGCCAAAGCCCTTGGCTATATTTCTAAACATGAGTCAGATTTTCTCACGTTGGGTGACTGTGTCATCCCTTATTTTTACACCCTACCAAAGACACATAAAAACAAAATTCCTCCACCAGGACGACCTATAGTGTCCGGAATTGGCTCCTTGCTGGAACCACTGTCCACATTTTGTGACTTTTTCTTGAAACCACTAATACAAAAATCATCAACCTACCTCAAAGACACCAAGTCTTTGCTAACAATCCTGCAGAACATCCCTGTACAAGATGATTCAACCATACTAGTGTCGCTGGACATTGAAAGTTTGTACACAAGTATTCCGCAAGATGCGACTATAAGTGTACTAGAGAAGGCACTTGCTGAGACATCATGGGAGTATGATACTCCACGACAGTTCATTATCGAATGCGCCACTTTAGCTCTAAAAAGAATTTTTTGAGTATGAGGGCAAACTGTTCCTGCAGACTATGGGCACTTCAATGGGCAGTACCTTCGCCCCAAGTGTGGCAGGCTTGTATGTGTACGCTTTTGAACAGAAATTTATCTTGGATGAAGGCAATCCTTTTAAGTCCTATATCTCATGCTGGAAGAGATATATAGACGATGTCCTTGTCGTCTGGCAAGGACCAGAGAACATCCTGAGAGAATTTTTTGAATGGATTAATACGTGTGATCAGAATCTAAGATTCACTCATGTCCATGATACAAAGGAGATAGTTTTTCTAGATGTAACCATCAAGAGAGAGGGAGGCAGACTAACAACAAAAACTTATTATAAGCCTACGGCTAAAAATAACTTGCTATCCTTTACGAGCTTTCACCCACGATCCCTCCGTGAGAACCTCCCCTATGGCCAGTACTTGAGGATAAGGAGGAACTGTAGTAGCACTGAGGACTATCGTTCCCAAGCTACGGATCTATCTAGAAAACTACGCAATCGTGGTTATCCGGAACAAATTCTTAATAAGAGTTACAAACGAGCAAGAAACCAGCCCCGGGAGGCTCTTTTGGAAGAAAACATAAGGACAGAAGAAAGAATACCTTTAACATGTGTGACCACGTATAGTACTGCCTCAAATGCAATTACAAAGTCTATCAATAGACACTGGAAGATCCTTGAAACCGGCAACAGGAAATGGGAGAAACCACTCTTCTCCTTTAAGAGAGCAAGAAGTATTCGAGATTGTCTGGTACACACTCGCCCGAAAAGATCGGAGGTTAACAGCAGTCCCTCAGTACTTAATGCCTGGGGGTTACCAAATGTAGTGGGCCATTTCTCTTGTGGCAATTGTAGTGTCTGTCACCTTACCTCTGCTTCTAAGACGCTTGTACTTGAACCTAATAAAATCTGGATCCAGAGAGCCCATACGAATTGTAATTCAAACAACGTGATATATCTTATCACGTGCCCATGCGGCTTAAGGTATCTCGGCATGACAACCAGGAAGATCAAACAACGGATATGTGAGCATCGGAGCAATATCCGTTGTAAAAAACAATGACCAAGATGACAGATCACTTTATCCAGTTGAATCATACCACCAATGATATCCACTGGACTGTGATTGAACAACTAAAACAATGCAAGAACATACAGGGCGCACTTTTTGAAAAGGAACAGCGCTGGGTGTATCGTCTTGGTACCCATAAACAGGGTCTGAACGATAATATTCCGTGGGGCTCAGTACTGAAAAGATGAAGGAAATAGTCATAGCCTGCACGGTTTTTTCATAGTATAATTATGATATCCATCTCGAGCAACAAGGCCAATATGTTATCTAACCAATAGCCCTATCGTATTTTACATCTATAGTGGGCCTAAGGTGGGCACAAGTATACAGCGCGCTATTTATAGTAGGGATATTGATACACATCTGTCTCACGGCTATTTACCGTGTTTTTAGCGATTTTATTAACTCAGGATAAATGCTCATCGCATATAATCCGCTTGACTGCAGGTGTTACATCTGAACCAACAATAGTAGATGGATTGTCCGTCTGTTTCTCAAACTCAGAGCAAGTGCATACACACTTATAAGTAGGCACATTGTCTACCATTGTATGAATATCTGGATATCTGGTTTCGCGGTAGCATATGCGCAAATTAGCAATTATGCGAACTGTTGGTATTGCGAGAGCGTACACGCTCTATTTTTTCTATTTTTTCTATGGATATACCAATACGTTCATGAGGTTAGCGGTGCACTCTTCACGACGTAAGCGTCAGCACGCTTTACGCGATAGCGTCTAGCCCCGTTTGTTTCAATCACCGGCGTCAGTTATAAATTACACTCACAAACGGCTTGGCTTTACCATCGGGGTCGCGGGAATGGATACTATTTAGGCATAACGCAGGCGGTGTACTATGGAGTAGTAAGTTTACCTACAACTAACAGGGCAACATAAGGTATGTGATGGCCATGTTGTGTGATGGTGATTCTTTGCTTTTTCTTGTACCCACCAGCGTGTGACTATTAGTCACCGTTTCCACCGAGACCCATGCAGTAAAATTTCGCCGCAACAAATGTAAGCTTTTTTCTCCTTTATTAATTTTGTATAGACGGCCGCACAGGCGGTTTTTTCGACCAAGGCAGTAACACAGCGTGCTTTCTAACAAGGCAGTAACACAGCGTTTCACACAAGACTCGTATGAATTTTACATAGGCACTTTGAGATTTCCATTGGCGCCGCAGCGAGTGTATTTCACATCGTTTAGTACGATCATGGACAAATTCTGTCGTGATCGTTTTTCATTTTAAGCAGGCACAGTATCTGCGAGTGCTGCAGTATGGCTACAGCTACTCATTTTTGTTTGGTTGTAGTCCAAAGACTTCCCGTCATTACTCCTTGACAGGCACTAGCGAAGGCATAACCAGGATTGCTCAGTTTGAGGGCAGATAACCAGACGCAATCATTTGTGTATTGTCACGTCTTATGTCTGTGTTTTTCCATGTCTCCTTTCCCTTTTCTCTCCTAACAGGTTTGCATAAGGCGTTCATTAATTTGGATGGTATTAATTGAGGAACCGTGAGTAACTCGGTCCCCTTGTTTAGACCATAGGTTAGGGTGCGCCTTAGCGTGCGCATACCGCCATGGTCTCCGGTCCTGACGAAAGCCTGGCAACTAGCATTTAGAGGCTGAAACATGTAGACCAGATTTTCTTAAACCTTTGGATATGTTTGAGCAATATACTCAACCACAGCATCCATCACATATTTTTAACTTGGCCTTACTCTCCACTGAATAAAATATTTTTTAGGAAGTAGTAAGTTCATTTTTAACCTCACTTTTGCACCAGCACTTGTCACCAAAAAACCAGCTCCGCTGTAATCAGGCGTCGTAGCACACCGGAGAGGCATTCGGCCTCTCTGGTGGGAGCCCAATGATGAAGCATGTCACCAACTAGGTTGGTGAGTGAGGGCTCTTTTAATTAACATGAGTGATTTCTGTTTAAGCTTCCTTTAAACTTTTTTGCTTCACTCTTCTGTTGTTTATTTGATGTCTGCTGGATGGTGTCATTCCAGAAAATAATTTCTGTGGAAACTAAGCTGGCTCAAATAATTTCTCAGTTCCCAGAACCTGCCAAGATTTTGTTCCCCATATTGATTTCAAATCAATTGCGTCATTCCAGCAGTCATAGCCTTTAAGGGCTAACTGATTGGCAAACAAAGCTGTATATATGGCTTTGGTCTGCATGAGCATATATTTTTTGGGTGGGGTTTGAACTAATTTGAAATAATATGACATGGGATTTGAAGTGTCATATCCTATAAAATATGTGAACTTGTCTTTACGTGTTTTGGAACTCCGTTGTGGGAGTCGGACAATGTTCCCATTGTGTATAATTAAATGATGCACGTTGACTACTGGCTTTGTGTAGAAAATGATATCCATGTCCATAATGGTGATAACAAAAAATATCAGCATAATTATCAGAATTAATGTAGAGGTCTTCTGATTCAAAAACAGTATAATACTCCAGCTCTGAAAGCATAGAATTTATGGTTTCAACATCCCAATCATCTGAATGTAACCCCAATATTATTACATCACACATTGACACTTTTAACACATATAGCATGCAAGATACCTGTAGGGCCAAATATATTGAAAGGAACTGCAAGATACCTGTAGGGCCAAATATATTGAAAGGAACTTTATCCCAAACAATCCCATCAGTCCCTGGAATGGCTGAAATGTTGACGAAGGACAAGTCTCTTTTCAGTTTATGTGAAGAAGAATGGGGAGCCAGTTCTGTAGCAGAACGTTCTGGGAGATAGTGGCCATTGATCAATAGGGGAAAAAACTGTCACAAATCCAATCTACATGAATAAAAAACCAAGGAGAGTATGATTCTGTTAGAAATGGAGGTCTCTAATTAGCAAGGGTTTGCACCTTTGTCCAAGTAGGGACGCTTCTTCCTAGTCATGGTAAGGGAGATATACTTCTAAAATAACCCCTGCTCACCCCCTTGGTAGCTTGGCACGAGCAGACAGGCTTATCTCAGAGGCAGTGTGTAAAGCATTTGTGAACACATACAGTAAAACAGTGAAAACACTACAAATGGACACCACACCGATTTAGAAAAATAAGCAAAACTTTATCTAAACCAACAAGACCAAATACGACAAAAATACTAACATACAATACTTTAAAAGTAGTTACTTTGCAAGATAACCTTTAAAATACAAGAATAGCTGCAAAACACATTTCTTCTGAGCCAGTAGCTCTGTCCGGGGCTACCGCGATGCTGAAAACGACAGAGTCTAACAGTTCCAGCTGACCGTTTCGGTATGGGCCAGCTTAGCATCGACAGACTCGTAGACAGTACCTTTCTCGTTGTGGCGGCCAAGTTGATAGGGGCCGGTTGGGGAAACCGTCATGGTTGTGTTGCCAAGATGGAAGCGGTGCAGGGTGCAGTGCCCTCACAATGCAGTGCAGGCAGCGGCTCAGTGATGATCGTCCAGATGGCGTCGGTGAGACCAAGGCTTACGGTGTCGGGTGAGGCGGTGCTCGATGAGGTGCTGCCAGGCTGCGGTACAGGCGACGGAGCCGGTCGATGTTTGGGTCGGGCAGCGACGGTGTCGGTGACGTCCGGCAGAGTGAAGCGAGGCGGTGCGGAGAGTGGTGCCCACAGGACGCGGTGCAAGCAATGGCTCAGTGACGGTCACCCAGCGGCATCGGTGAGACCAAGAATGCAGTGCAAAGTGCAGCAGTGCCTTCTGCGGGGCTTTCAGGACATGCAATCCTACGATGGACTCGGTTACAGAGTTGGTTGCCCATTTCTTCTGCGGCGACTGAAACCAGCGGTTCCATAGACGGTGCTCAGAAAGATGGTGAGGTCTTAGCTGTTCCTGAGACCTCTTGAACAGAGGGCAAGCTCCACTTCCAAGCCCTTGGAGATACTTTCTCAAGCAGGATACACACACAGTTCCTCTCCTTGGCAGAAACAGCTACTGCAGGCCAACCCCAGACAGCACACAGCAAAGGGGCAGTGCTCCTCCAGTTTCTTCCAGCTCTTCTCCTAGGCAGAGTTTCCTCTTGAAGTCCAAAAGAGATATACAGGTCTGGGGTCTGGACCCCTCTTTTTATAATACCAAATCCATTGCTCTCTGTGGCATAGACGCTCTTTGCCCAGCCAATACCAGTTCTGTCCTCTCTGGTGCAGCTTCCTGGCAGGAGGTGGAGACAGCATTGTCTAAGGCAGACCAGGCCCATTCAGGTGTGAAATAAATCTCCTCCCCCTACTCTGAATGCAGCCCAGGTCCATTCAGCCCAGCCCTGACTTACCCTGGAAAGGCAGGACACCTAACCCCCCCCCCCCAAGTGGCTGTCTGAACAGAATGCACATCCCTAGCCCCTGTCACTCCAAAGCCAGACATTCAATACACAAGCTAGCAGGGGCACACTGGATGGTTAGGCAAGAAAATACCTACTTTCTAAAAGTGGTATTTTCAAACCCAGAATGTAATAATCACCCTCACCAAAAGATGCATCTTGACATTCTGAGTTCAAGCATATTACACTTTATTTTCCTATCTCGTTCCCATGGGCAGTAATACTCACAAGATGTTATGAGCAAACTTCCTGCTCTATCCTATGGTACAGATAGCCTTACAATAGTGAAAAATGAACTTGGCAATATTTCACTATCAGGACATGCCACACATATCAGGGCATGTTCTATCTTTCACATACACTGCACACTGCCCACAGGTGTACATTGGGCCTACTGTCGTGTAGTTCCTATATATAACCTATACCGAATCCGCGCGTTCGGATAACATGAACTGTGGGCTTGGAGGCAGACTGACTCTGAGCACCCCCACCGAAAATGTTAGCCTGTTTGCATTAGCTAGCTCACAGTGCCACTAGTATCTCCTCTTATCGGGGAGAGAATAGTTTTTGGCAACCTTAGAACATGACAACCCTGATCCCTCAGGATCGTGGAAACAATGTACTACTTTTCGCTCAGTCACTCGTGCTTACTTATTCGGTCTCAGAGAATTACACAGAAGAAGCAGTCGGGCGTTTTACAATAAGTATTTATTGCACAGTTGTTCTTCTAATGTAAAATAGATGTGCTGCAATAATTGTTAGACAGTAGCAGATATATATAATCAGCAGTATGGTGAATATAAATGGATAGTACAGTTCTGCTATTTTGCAATAATCACAAATGCATACATGGATATAAAATGCATGATAAAAGAAAAGTGCGTACTCCTACGATGCCTATCTAGATGTACCTATGTGTACCTAACATGTGAGTAGGTGTGAAGCCAAGAATCCCTCTAGGATTTGGTCGAACCCCATTACCTGAAGTGAGAGAGTGTGGGACCCCGTCCCGGTCTCGGGTTGGACACCCCGCAAGGGATGTGTTAGACCACTGTCAGCTGGAGCGTCTGCATGCAGGAGCCTCAGCGTCTCTGGTCAGTGTGTCGGCCTGGAAGTCTCGGTTCCCTCTAACTAACACTAGCAAGAGGTGCTGTATTTATACAGAAAGTATCTAGGGTTCCTTTGTCCCTTGTTGCTTGTATTTGCCATTGTTGGATTTGAGGATGACGTACAGGATGAACCGTGTACGTAGATATGGGGAGGAAGGTTTTGTAGTCCCAGCTTGGCTTCTAAGAACCCTTATGAATATTCATTCATACTGTGTGAGTCTATCGTTGAAGTTAAAAGACACTATTGTTCACGGAGAAACCCTCCTTCTGTGCCCAGGACTAGAACTAGGTAAAAGTTCAATCCTAAAAGGTCTGTTACTGTGTAGTATAGGGGGAATGTAGCTGAAGGTGTAAGATATTACCCGGGCCTATATTAGGGTACCTATGTGAAACATAAAACCCACTCCTCTTCCGAATAGTCAACAATGATAAAAATGCCATCCAACTATTCACTTTACAAGGTAAAAGCGCATAAAATTTATAAAAACACTTTTCGTAAAATCATTTAAAAACAGTCTTAAGAGGTGAAAAAAAAAAAAGATGGAGATAAAAACTTTTAACTTTGAAACTCAGTTTTTTGGGATTGATACTTAAGCCGAAGTCCTAATTGAGTTTGTTTAAATAAGTCGAACTACTACAAGCATCTGAAGGCCATGCTTTTCAGCGAAAGTGTCAATTTTAAAAGAAATGTTCCAAATTTAGTTGAGTTTTGAGAAAAAAAAATGAACAAACTGAATTCTTTCCCAGCACACGATGAGCCAATTTTAGATTAAGTGTCCTGGCTGGGAGACGCAACATTGTCATTGCTTGCTGCTGCAGGGGACGGTCCTTGTAACACCTCGCAAAGTACGTCAATGGAGCACAGATGATATTCAGTACTGCCAACCACTGGTGTAGAGGCAGCCGGTGCTGTAGTCGATACCTGGGTGGTAGTGGTGCTAGTGGTGGAGCTGATGCTCAACCCAGTTGTAAAAGGCACCTGCGGATTCTTGAGGACTGTAGCCATTAAGATGGGAATACGCTGGGGAGATTGCCGAGCATGGGCCCTCAGGGGTTCCAGCCGGGTATTCAACTCTGCAGGCGTGTCCGTTGTAAGTGTCAGACAAAGATCCAACACGCATTCTTCACCGCAAAACAGGCATCGAAGAACAGTTAAGATGCAGTCCATCCAGACTGGTCTAAACGATAGGAACCAAGAGGCACTTAGTTCCCGTAGGAGGGGTGTGCCCAGATGCTGTACCATGCGCTCATGATATTTGCGCTCCAGGATCGCTTTTGCCATCTCGTTGGTAATTGGGCCGTCCATTGCGGATCAGGAAAATGACAAGTAGGATTCCTGCGATAGAAAGCAGGATCAGCGGAAGACCTCCAAAAACGCTTTCCAATACGGAGTGTATAAAATTTGGAATAACTCCGAGTATTGTCTGAAAGGTGCTTAGAAATCATGACCCTAAGTTCTTAAATAGGTGTACAATACCACTCGTATCAGACATGTTAAAGATACGACCCACCATTTCTATGAAATGAAAGGGGCCGTTTGTACGTATAAGTGCCTGTATCTCAGTCGAGGTCCTTGCGATCTGAAGATCAAAGGTCTCTCGAGCAGACGTTAAGGGTACGGTTTGATGTAAAAGCATGGCTTTCAGTCTGCTCAAAGTATCAAACTGTATAAAGGAAACATTCAACGAAGGCCATAACGGTGCCTCCCTGACTGTACTTGTTGGGGGAAACAATACTTGCATACAGCAAGTGACCCTGGAGTTCACAGTGACCAGATAGGTGATGCCCGGAAGCATCCCACAGCAACCTTGATCTTTCAGCATCAAGTAACTCCCATTCGAGAGCAGCTTGAATACCAGTGTAATCAAGCACTATCAACACAGTCGGACCCTCAGATCCAACCATCTCCGTCTCCTTGCTACCCCCGCTTTCGCAGGTCTAGAATGGGTGGCAGAGCCTTTGCGGTGATTACCTCCAAAATTTGGAACGCCCTGCCACTCTCCCTTCGTACCTGTGAGTCAGAACCCATCTTTCAATGTTCCTTAAAGACCTGGTTGTTTACCAACCTTTAGTTCCCCACTCTGCACCTTCCATCTGCCGTCTGCTTCAGTGCCGGGACACCCCCTCTGGGGGTAGCTGTGCACTTTATAAACTCCTAAATAATAATAATAATAATCACCGCTGCTGGAGTCCCTTTCATGTGGCAGGACAAGTTTGCTATTGAACCATTGCAAGCTCTGTGCAGTGAAATGTCCTGGCACATGAGAGAACCGCTTAAAGAGTTCTTGCAGTTTGTACCGCTTAGAAACACTTCTTGATCCCTACTCCGGCATCGGAATCTGTACGGTAATTCCCAAGATTCCTTAATGTATTCCTTACCCAGTTTTTCATATTTGCCTGCCTGCCTTTGGTCAAGGCAATACTGAAACTGAAAGGTAGTGACCGGTATCGTTATATGGCCATGGATAAGCCATTCCATTGATGGTGATTCTGCTACCGTAAATGGTAGCCTATCCAGCTTTTCAATGCACAACATTGTATATTTAGCTCCCCTTTGTGCCATTTCTATCTGTTTATCTGTTAGATTGTATTCAGAAAACAGAGACGTACTGTTGATAAAACGCCAAGGCACATAGCCTTCACGCAAAGATTGCAGTGTCCAGCTTAACGACCTAATAGAACGTAACTGAGATTGCCCGTGTTGTAACATGGCCAAATCTTGTTCCAGTATGTCTATTGCAGAAGATACAATGTTGCCCAAGGAATATATCCTGGAGGTTAAAGTTGTTAACCCATTATCCACTACTGCTATTGCCTTTTCCAAGTTAATGCGGTCTATTTCCCGTATCCTCCCTGCGGCCTCTTGTTGGGATATTTTCCAGTTTTCATTGTAGGCAGCATAAATGCCAGCATATATGAAACGTTTTTGACGGGGTTTCCTGGGACCTAATAAAAAATCCCTAAGATCCATGTCTTGTGTGAGTAATGATAAGTGCTGTTTCACTTTGGTGAGTGTTGTGGTCTCTAGCCAATCAAGGCACAACTTCCCAACACTGTAGGATGTCACTACCCCTGGATGTTCTCTTTGTACATAGCGTGGGTCCGGCCTGTGGATATGAAACCCTTCCGTTATGCCCCCGAATCTTCTCTGACAAGTGTTCGTGTCTAAAGGCCAAACCACACATTTCTTCCAATCAGGGTCTGTTCTATTGTACTGTAAAATGTCATCCAGTGTTGCCCCATCTTGTTTAGTTACATTTTGCCAACCCTCCATCTGTGACGGTGTTGGAAACTGAGGTGTTTTCAGGTCCTTGTTTTTGGCTAATCAAAGACAGGACATCTGTTGCACAGTGTCATTTAGAAATATCATCTGCTTTGGAATGAGGCATGCTCTAAATAGCGCTTCTATTCCCTGGGCTTGCCAGTCCCTAGAACCCCAGACTGATTTTAAGTCTATTGTGGCTTCCATAGGTCAAAACCCTGTTCAGACAATTGGGTGATAGAGGAAGCAGAGTATATCTGTTTGGTGTTCGTTAACATAATTTTCAGTGCCGATGTCGGTGTAACCTTATAATAATATGAGGTCGGGTCGGTGGTGTTAAACCCTGAAAAATATGAAAATTTATGTGCAAATGTGTGCGAACTATTTTTAGGTGGTGTAGGGCAATGTTCCCACTAGTGGTATCCAAAAACATATCTAGGTGATATAGATTTGTGTAGGAAATGATGACCATAATGTTGATAACAGTGCAATGTGTCGTAGTCTGAAATACCTTCTAGCATTTCATTATTTGGAAATGCAGCAGTTTTCTCTAAGTCAGACAACATATCATTAACAGTTTCAGAGTCCCAATCATCAGAAAATGTACTGAAGGTAATGATATCACTTAATGAAATTTTAAATACATGAGAAATTTTTAAAAGTTCAGAAGGACCGATTATTTCGAAATCAACCTTGTCCCACACTATACCGTCCGGTATAGGAACTGATGTAATGTTCACTGATGACAAGTCTCTCTGTTCACGATGGGACGATTGATGTGGCTTCAGAATCAAATTAACTTTCTGTGTTGCAGAGCTTTGTTGCAGATAATGTCCATTAATAAGCATGCTAAAAGTTATAACTAAGCCTAGCCAGAAAAGAAAAAATAGTATCCCAGTAATCACCCATAGTTCTACCCAAGGCGATACCAGGTAAGTCTTTTTGAGAAAGTTCACGAAGTCTTTAGCTTGCTGGTTACGTGATTTTTGGGCTGGCATCGTTTCTGGTTCACTTGGATCCAAAGAAAACGTATCACAGTTCATGAAGTAGCCAGAAGCAGTCTGATCAATTATAGGAATTACATCGGGATTTGTTGAAATCGCATTTTGCTCTTGTTGAGGCATGTTGACGTAGACGTCTGTATTTGGTCTGATTGCAACTTGTGTGTTATTTTGAATTGAATTTTGAAGATGTACTTCTGGTTCAAGGGGAACGAGTTCCATAGCATTTTTGCTGAGTCCTTCATTCCGCACAGGAGGCTCTCAAACATGATGAGTCTTTCTGTTTGAACTTCTTGGATGGTAGCTAGAGGAGGGCGTCTGCTGGGCGTCTGCTACTGTGGAGTCCACGAGGCCTACTGTTCAGTATCGGCCACATAGTGTGGTTTGATTAAGTCGATTAAGACAAATCTTTTCTCCTTTTTCCCGGCAAGAGGTGGAAAAAGTACAGTTCTTGTTCCGTGAACTGCTAGGACAAGTACAGGCTTTCTGTATGATGGTCCAAATTCTTTTTTGTCCGCTATTTTTTCTCTGACCAGATCCCCAACCTTTGGGAAGCAGACAGGTCTTGCCGTGTTTGCCTTGACTTCCCCAGTGGCGGTCTGTTTCTGGAGGATGTTACTTTGTTGTGTTACTTTGTTGTGTCCTGGAATCATTTAGATCCTGTAAAACAGCCAAACGATCATGGATATCAAATGGTTTTTCATCCGCCACTGTGCCTTCACAATCAAGATCAGGTACCCTCATTCTTGTCCCAAATAGGACCTCATATGGAGTGACACCCCTTAGAGAATTTCCTGGCTGGTTATTGAGTGCTCGCTGTACCCCGTAGAGATGATTGACCCAACTACCACCCTTGCCTAATACCCTAGCTGTTAAAGATTGCTTTAAGTCCAAGTTTTTCCTCCCCACAACCAAATTTCCCTCAGGATGGTACGGAGAGGAGTACCGCAGTGCAATGCCCATACTTTCCATGGCCTCTTTGTAAGCCCGAGAGCTAAACGCCGGGCCGCGTCAGAATGTAACGTGCCAACTGCGTATGTCCCGATAAAGACTTGCAAATCTTTTATAACAGTTCGGGCGTCAGCCGAGCGCTGAGGCCAAACCCATAGGAATCTTGAGCAGGAATCCACTGCAACCATGATATACTTGTAAGCCCCATCAGACTGTAAGGGACCGGAGTGGTCCAGATACACACAAGCGAGAGGTTTGTCTGATTTTAGTAACGGTGTCTGTGCCAGGCGTTTTATGGTGGAGCCTTTCATCTGTTGGCAGATGTCACATTTCAAGACGTACTCTTTAGTTCGTTTTGTTAGACCAGGCCACCAGTAGCGCTGTTTCAACACTAAAATAGTCGCTGTAACTCCTGTATGCGCAGAGCCCAAACCCTTGTGTGCTGCTAGAATTAAGCCTTGCCTACGATCCATATTTGGTATTACTCTGTCCCCCAATCCAGGAATCTGAGCAAATTGAATGTTATTTGCATCTAACTTGTAGGAGTACTTGAGTGGAAATTTCTTTGGTACTTCTCCGCAGTTTTTGCTTGAAGCAATGACAGCGACCATAATCTCACCATCTATTCTCGTTTTTGAACGAGTAATTGCAGCTACGGAAGCCGTTCGTTCAGCCCCCTTTGCGGCTTCATTAGCCAATGAATTCCCTTCAACGTGAACACCATCACGCTGGTGACTCAGTGTATGAATCACGTGAGCCCTCGGTAGTTCGTTCTTCAACTCAACTACCTGTTCCCATAGCATTTTATGCTTAATTGTGCCACCTTTTGCGTCTTTGAACCCGTTTTGTTCCCAATGACGTAAATATTCATTGTATAATTGTACACAGTAAAAGGAATCACACACTATAAGTGTGGGGAATTCGTGATCCGTATTCACCAGTGCTAGTATTAGTGCTTTTAACTCTGCCAACTGAGCCATGCAGTCTCCTAGAGATTGCGTTTTGGTGTAACTTGGATGGAATTTTCCATCCTGCATGCGACCTTTAACGATTGCACATGCTGCGCTGTATTGTTTCTTACTCCCTATGGCCGGTTGAGCAGATCCATCAGTGTAAATAATATATTCATACTGATCTAGAGGCAAAATTTCGTTTGGTAGAGGATATTCTTGTTCGTATTGCAGGAATGCTTGTGTTTTTAGACTTGGATCAAATCTGTATTCAACATCTGTTGCAGTAAGGGAATTAGCCCATTGTATCCATCTTGGATGTAAGGCTTTAGCATTTGGAATGCTAGCCTTTGTAACCGCTTCTAAAGCTGGTACTGGGGTCATGACTATTATGCGTTTTCCCTGAGCCAGGGCTCTTTCTCTTGCTACAGCGGTCTGAACTGCTGTCAGGATTTTTTCTTTTGAAGTGAACCACATTTCTGCATTTGTGTACAGGTGTGACTTGTATGCGATTGGTACCATTTCGCCTTCATTGAAGGTAAAGTAAGTGTACCCGCATTGACCCGCTATTACTCGGATCACTAAGTTGCGTACATTTACGCGTGTCTGTAAGAGTTTTGAAGCTATCATGTCTTCTTGTAGTGAACGTAGGATGTGTGTGTGTTCCTGTGTCCATTGTCTAACTGAAAAGTCAGGTTTTATTAAGTCGTAGAAAGGTTTTACCTTTTCTGCGTAATCTAAAATGTATGTTCTGCCGAAATTTAGGAATCCCAGTATCGATTGTAGATTTTTTAATGATCTTGGAGGCTGGAGCAGCGCACACTTTTCTAAAAAGTTAGCTGCCAAGCTTTTCCCTTCACTTGAAAGCTCATATCCTAAAAACAGGACATTGAGGTGGGCGATTTTAGATTTCTTAAAATTACATTTGTAGCCCTCAGAGGCGAATCGCATGATAATGGTGCTCACCCTGGTCAAGTGTCTTTTTAAGTCATCGTCCGTCAGATAAATATCATCCACATAGGACAATGCTTCCTCATTAAAATTTTGGAGTAACTCAGTTACTCTTGCTGAAAATACCCCCGGGCTATTCTTATACCCTTGAGGGAGATGACAAAATTGCCTCTGGGACCCCAATACTGAGAATGCGGTCAAATACCTGCTTTCAGGCGCTATATTTTGGCAGAAAAATCCATTTGAGATATCTGTGGTTTTGTATTTTTTCCGCACAATGTTATTCATTAATGCGGCACTGTGTGCGTTTTGGACAGCGAATGTCTTTGTGCATGTGTTTAATTGTCTGTAATCTAAAACTAGACGATATGAATTGTCTGGTTTGGATACGGGAAACAAAGGATTGTTCATTGGTGAGGTGCATGTTTCAATCACCCCTTGATATTCAAGTTGATCTAAGATCTCCCTGACCTGTTTTTTAGCTTCTTGCTTTATTGGATACTGTCTCTGTGCATTTGGTGAAACTTTTAACGGGATCACTTGGTGGGTTGAATCTTCATCCCATCCAGCATGATTTTTGTACAATGCTGGAGCTAGGGAAACTGCCCACTCCTGTGCATTTGCATGTTTAAGATGAATGGGAACGAGGTCGGAAAATGCTGCAAAAATTACTGTTTCTCCCCTAGGGCACTCCATAACGAATGCTGGCGGCCAATCTTGTTCAGCTAATAGGATGACATAGCCCGATGATAGGTTTTCCCCAAAGAGTCCTTTAACTTTCCTGGGCTTGTCCTCCTCCATTTGGAGTGTTATTTTGTGTAACTTATGTGGGAAGCTCACCCTTGTATCTGGTGTCTCCACCGTGATGTAATCATTCAAGTCCGCTGTCACCAGAAATTCCATCAGGTTCTGGTAAGCTATTGTCACTTCTGCCGCGCTGTCTAGCATCATAAGAGCCCATTCCCCATTCAGAAGTTGCGTCCTCAGAGTTCTAGGCATGCCTGATCTTTATTCCTGCAACTTTCTTCTTCTTAAACTGAGGTTTTGATTTGGCTTTTCTTCTTTTTTGGAAGTATAGTCTTGAGCGTGCCGCTTGTCTCTGGACTTTGTATCCTCTTCTTTGTGTTTTGACCGTCCTTCTCTCTCTGAGTTTTTCGTCGAGCCCTGAAAGGAATGAGAGGAACGTGTATCAGTATCCTGATACCTGTCAGGTTTCCTAATATTATCCCTATTCCTGAGGTTATACCTCTTTTCAGAGGGCTCCTGTGGGGGAGATCTGCCTCTGGATTGAGATCTATTTTCTTTAAAGTGTTGTTGTTTTTTATTGTCCCACTTCTTTTTAGAAGAAGCAGGTTTCTGCTTGGTAGTGTCCTTTTCAGAACTGCCCATCAGTTGTGGTTTTAATGCTTTCCCACCTAAACTGTCTCTGCCTAATTCTGCATATGCAGTTTCAATTATTTTGGGTAGTCCGTGTTGTTGGTCTAACGGACTGAACTCCCTTAGGCGCTGGCGGATGGCCACTGAAGCTGCTTCCCCCTTTATGTTAGCTAGGTATATGGCTGATACCTGGTCATAGTTACCTAGTAATTTCATCCCTAAGTTTAGGGCAGGCTCTTCTCCGTACTCGTTTTGTATTTGTCTTAATACATCAGGTACTACTGCTAATGACGGGATACCATGAGTTCTGGTATAAATGGCAGCAAAGACTGTACCCCAAGTGGTACAATCCTCTAATTGTGGTGTTATCCCCATGGGCAAGCAGATTGTTAGCATTCTGTGTTTTTCATATGTGGTAGTATTCGGGAATACTGCCTCTAGCTGAGTTATTTTCTGGACTACCCAAAATGGTATTTGTTCTGGTTTTGTGGGCATTTTACCCATTACTGCGTGTAATGTTTGTGGTGTATATTTAGTTGCTGTACCCTGAATTTGAGTTCCATTTGCTGCAACTGTTGTTGGTTGGACTGTGAAAGTCCTCATGACAAATTGTGTCAAGTTTCTGTAGATTTTAATTAAATCCTTGTGTTGTAAGAGTAAGTCTGGCTGCGGCATTGTTTCAATGTCAGGATGTGGTGTGTAGGCCGCTAATATTGGCCATGTTGCCCCGTCTCCTCCGAGCGGGCCTAATCTTACTCTGTTTCTTATGTGGGGTAGGGCACCTTTAAACCATTATTGATGTTCCTGGTACGTGAGTGGAACTTCTATGTCCTCGCAAGGACCATATTCCAGTGGTGCATCTCCTTCTGTATAGTAGTGAAATGTCTGTGTTCTTGCATCTGCTTCTGGGAATGTAACTCACAAATAGAATACCTCTGTTTTATTTGATTTGTGTGCCTCAATTACGAAAGCTACTATACCACCCCTAGGAGTTAAACCATATTCTAGTAATTTCAGGGTGATAGTAAGTCTAAATTTAGGTGGAATGAGAATTCCATCCACCTCTTCATCTCCTGCTGAGAGGCGTCGAGCCACCACTGGGTTATCTGCGCCCTCAGTCATTTTGTAAAGAAGAAGTTTTGTTCAAGGGAACTAGGATAAGGTGGTTATGCACAATTTTTAGGAACCCTATGTCCTTTCAAGCTTGATTAACCAGCAGCTAATAAATAAGTTTTCTCGCCTACTTAGCTGTGGTGGAATTTGTGGCCACCCACTCCAGACGTCTCTGGCGTTTTGTGAGTAGGGGTCTCTGAGAATTAGTACGACTGAACTACTCAGATTCTACTGTTAAATAACTACCCAACCATCGTTGGTGGCGCCATGTCATGTAGTTCCTATATATAACCTATACAGAATCTGCGCGTTCGGATAACATGAACTGTGGGCTTGGTGGCAGACTGACTCTGAGCACCTCCACCAAAAATGTTAGCCTGTTTGCATTAGCTAGCTCACAGTGCCACTAGTGTCTCCTCTTATCGGGGAGAGAATAGTTTCTGGCAACCTTAGAACATGACAACACTGATCCCTCAGGATCGTGGAAACAATGTACTACTTTTCGCTCAGTCACTCGTGTTTACTTATTCGGTCTCAGAGAATTACACAGAAGAAGCAGTCGGGCGTTTTACAATAAGTAATTATTGCACAGTTGTTCTTCTACTGTAAAATAGATGTGCTGCAATAATTGTTAGACAGTAGCAGATATATATAATCAGCAGTATGGTGAATGTAAATGGGTAGTACAGTTCTACCATTTTGCAATAAACACAAATGCATACATGGATATAAAATGCATGATAAAAGAAAAGCGCGTACTCCTACGATGCCTATCTATATGTACCTAAGTGTACCTAGCATGTGAGTAGGTGTGAAGCCAAGAATCCCTCTAGGATTTGGTCGAACCCCATTACCTGAAGAGAGAGAGTGTGGGACCCTGTCCCGATCTCGGGTTGGACACCCCGCAAGGGATGTGTTAGACCACTGTCAGCTGGAGCGTCTTCATGCAGGAGCCTCAGCGTCTCTGGTCAATGTGTCGGCCTGGAAGTCTCGGTTCCCCCTAACTAACAGTAGCAAGAGGTGCTGTATTTATACAGAAAGTATCTAGGGTTCCTTTGTCCCTTGTTGCTTGTATTTGCCATTGTTGGATTTGAGGATGACGTATGGGATGAACCATGTACGTAGATATGGGGAGGAAGGTGGTGTAGCCCCAACTTGGTTTCTAATATATTCATTCATACTGTGTGAGTCTATTGATGAAGTTATAAGACACTATTGTTCATGGAGAAACCCTCCTTCTGTGCCCAGGACTAGAACTAGGTAAAGGTTCAATCCTAAAAGGTCCGTTACTGTGTAGTATGGGGGGAGGGAAATGTAGCTGAAGGTGTAAGATATTACCCGGGCCTATATTAGGGTACCTATATGAAACATAACACTACGTAAGGGGTTGACTTACATGTAAGAAAAGGGAAGGTTAGGGCCTGGCAAGAGGGTGCACTTGCCAGGTCGACATGGCAGTACCAAACTGCGCACAGACATTGCAGTGGCAGGTCTGAGTTACATTTACAGGCTGCTCATGTGGGTGGCACAATCATTGCTGCAGGCCGAGTAGCAACATTTGATTTACAGGCCCTGGGCACACACATGCACTGTACTAGGGACTTAACAGTAAATCAAATATGCCAATCATGGAATCACCAATCCATAATCACAATTTACAGGGAGAGCATATGCACTTTAGCACTGATCAGCAGTTATAAAGTGTCCAGAGTCATAAAACCAACAAAAAAGGGTCCAAAACAGGAGGCCAAAAAGCAAAAAGTCTGGGGATAAACCCGCTGAAAAAGCCAGGTCTAACACAACCCCCTTCCAGCCTAAAGCCAGGGTAGACTATTCAATACCTTGATGGGCTTCCCTGCTTGGGGTGATAGAATCTAGACCTGGCCCACAACAGAGGGGGCATGTTCTGGTTTTACGCCTTTCTGAACCTAGTTGGATCCCTCGGTCCATACTCACAGGTCCCACTAAGCTAACCCATGGGGAACACTTATCTTCACCTGTGGACACCATCTGTGCAGCACCTAACCTTAGCTTGCTCACAGGTGTGTCCCAGCAGGCAGACAGTACCCACATGGCCAACACAGTGGTGTGGCCCAGTCTACCCCAGGGGTGTGACTCCTGTCCCCCTCCCAGGGCCAACTCTGTCCACCAAGACAGCAAGCCACAGTGGCCACTGACAGCTGTCAGTGATGAGAGCCAGGCCACAGGCCATTCATGGTTCTCCAACCTCTGTGGTGCCAGAGAGTGGGGAGCAGTTGCCCCAGGTGCCGTGCACCCTTTGTCCACACTCCCTCCTGTCAGGTCAGGGATGAAATCCTGACACTGACCCACCAGCCCAGGGTCCATACCCTGAGACTGTACAGGGGAGTGGGGTAGGCTCTCCCATACCCAGTCCTCCTCCTTGGGGCTCTGCACCTTCCCACCTGGAGTGGTACCACCTTCCAGAATTCTCGGGGCACCAGAGGCAGGTGTCCTGCACAATTCGCCCACCAGTTCAGGGGTTCTATCCTGCAATTGGGATCCCAGTTTAGGGTCTGTACCCTTAGACTGGGCAGAGGTCAGGGGTGAGGCTGCCCTCTCCCCGGCTTCCCTTCTGGGTCCCTGACCCTCCCACCTAGAGCTGTGGCCCCAGAAGACAAACCGGTAGGGGCACTGTTAGCAGTCGCTTATCCCTCCAGGTCAGGGGGGACACCCTGAACCTGGCCCTCCAACCCAGGGTCTGTACCCTTAGGCTGGACCTGTGCCTGATACCCCAGGTCTTCTGGGGGAGTACACCAACCCCCCCAAGGGAAACACACTCCTCTGGAGTTGTGCAAGAGTCTGCCTGGAGTAGGTATCCAGCCTCCTGTCCACCTGACAGAGCATGAATACCCCCCAGACCAGAAGTGGCCTCACCAGGGTCAGTCCTGGGGTACTCTGACCTCAGAGCTGGCAACCCCTGACCCACTGGTCCTTCCACTGGGGACTGTGTCCCTCCCCTCACCCCTATCTCTGGACTCATGCCCTCTCCCAACTGGAGAGGTGCTGCCAGACACCAGAGCTGGTGGAATGCTGGTTACAGCAGTCTCCCCCATCTCAACTGACACCTTGGGATCCCCCTCAGCGGATGGCCTCCGGGTACAGACCAGGCACCCCTCCTGGTGTTCCCTCATGGAACCAAGCAGGCCTTGAGACTGGGTTTCAGGTACCTCAGGACACAGCCCCCTCCCACTCCTTCTCCTCTGAGACAGGACAGGACATGGGACCCTACACCCCTCCCATTACTCTGGGACCTATCTGGGCCACCACAACCTTCCCCTACCTCACTTGGTTTGGGAAAACCTGAGCCACCTCCTTTAGGATCAACCCCAGATGCTTCTTCAGACCCCCTGGAATCCACCAAAAGGTCTGCCTCCAGTGTGAGCTCCCTGGGCCCAGGGAACTCAAACTCCACCAGGTGTTGGCATAGCTCTGGAAAACAGGGACTTAAAATATGCTCTCCAACAATTGAATCACACAGCCCTCAAAGGTGTTAACCAAGCTACCCTTTGCCTCACCACCCAGTACCTCGCACAAGTACCCCACATCACTCGCCTGAGATTGGCAAGACAGTGTCTGACTGCTTCTGTCACTCAACCCACAGTCTTCTGAGCGGTCTCCGCACTCACAGACCAGGACTTCTACCATGGGGGAACCCCTCT
Organism: Calotriton arnoldi; assembly: GCA_963921515.1. Classification (NCBI taxonomy): domain Eukaryota; kingdom Metazoa; phylum Chordata; class Amphibia; order Caudata; family Salamandridae; genus Calotriton; species Calotriton arnoldi. Next base: position 152,600 of record CAWUFW010012124.1, read on the forward strand.
CCCTGCACCTCTCATCTAGAGTCAGTAGAGTGTCCCTCCCACCACTAGGAATATGATCTCCTGTGCCAGTTCCCCAATCCACTTCAGGGACACTGCGCACCACTGGAGCTACCTCATAAACCTGAAAGCCCTGGCGTGTGTCAACCCCCTCCGGCAAGTCAGGCGCCACAACTCTGGGTGTGTGTACTGTTCCCTCAGCACTAAGTAACACCTCTTTGCTGCCACCATCTGAGCTGGACTCCACCTTCAGGCCAGCCAAGCTCACTTCATGAGCTACACACATTTCCTTTTCTTGGGTTAAGGCCCTCTTGGCCTCAGCCCTATGGAGCTCCTCATCAAGCACTCTCAGCCTCTGCTCACAAGCTAGAAGCCAGCCATTTTTTTCTGTTTCTTCCTCACTTTCAGAGAAGTCCTCCTCCTCAGACTCAATGGTATTGTTGGCCCCCAGCGGGGTAGCTCATACTGATATAGGGCTGCCTCTAGATCCTCCCTGGACCTTCTCTTCACAGGCAGCCCCCTTTCCTTGCAGAACACACGTAGATCCCTCATCGTATAGATGTACATGTGCCAGAAGTCAAGTTCCATCTTCTTAAGACTTCACAGGAACAACTACTAGCCGGAGTCTCAGTATCAAAAATCCTTCCAGGAGGACACCGGAAAACAGAAAAAACAGTATGTCATTGCGTAATGGTCTGCACTATACTAGTAGTGTACACAAATTACTGTAAGTTAGACACAAATGCAAGTCCAGAATCCCACCGCTGACCACCAAAGTTAGAAATGGGGGTCTCTAGTTGGGGAGGGTTTGCACCTTTGTCCAAGTAGGGATCCTTCTTCCTAGTCAGGGTAAGGGGATACACTTCTAAAATAACCCCTGCTCACCCCCTTGGTAGCTTGGCATGAGCAGACAGGCTTATCTCAGAGGCAGTGTGTAAAGCATTTGTGAACACATACAGTAACACAGTGAAAACATTACAAATGGACACCACACCAGTTTAGAAAAATAAGCAAAACTCTATCTAAACTAACAAGACCAAATACAACAAAAATACCAGCATATAATACTGTAAAATTAGGTACTTTGCAAGATAACCTTTGAAATGCAAAAATAGCTGCAAAACACAATTCTTCCGAGTCAGTAGCTCCGTCCGAGGCTACATCGATGCTGAAAACGACAGTCTAACTGTTCCAGCTGACCGCATCAGTACGGGCCAGCTAAACCATCAATAGACTCGTAGACAGTACCTTTCTCATTGAGGCGGACACGTTGTCAGGGACCGGTCGAGGCAACCATTGTGGTTGCGCTGCCAATATGGAAGCGGTGCAGGGTGCGGTGTCCTCACGATGCGGTGCAGGCGGCGGCTCGGTGACGATCATCAAGACGGCATCAGTGAGACCAAGGCTTATGGTGCGGGGTGAGGCGGTGCTCGATGCGGTGCTGCCAGGCTGCGGTGCAGGTGACGGAGCTGGTCGATGTGCAGGTCGGGCAGCGACGGTGTCGGTGATGTCTGGCAGAGTGAAGCAAGGCGGTGTGCAGTACGGTGCCCACAGGACGCGGTGCAAGCAACGGCACGGTGACAGTTGCCCAGCAGCGCTGGTAAGACCAAGGAAGCGGTGCAAAGTGTGGCAGTGCCGTCTGCAGGGCCTTCAGGACACAAAATCCTGCGACAGACTCAGTGACAAAGTCGGTTGCCCTTTTCTTCTGCGGCGACTGAAGCCAGCGGTTCCAGAGACAGTGCCCAGAAGTATGGTGAGGTCTTTGCTGTTCCTGAGACCTCTTGAACAGGGGGCAAACTCCACTTCCAAGCCCTTGGAGATAATTTCTCAAGCAGGATACACACACAGTTCCTCTCCTTGGCAGAAACAGCTACTGCAGGCCAACCCCAGACAGCACACAGCAAAGGGGCAGTACTCCTCCTCCAGTTTCTTCCAGCTCTTCTCCTCGGCAGAGTTTCCTCTTGAAGTCCAAAAGAGATCTACAGGTCTGGGGTCTGGACCCCTCTTTTTATAATACCAAATTCTTTGTACTCTGTGGCATAGACGCTCTTTGCCCAGCCAAAACCAGTTCTGTCCTCTCTGGTGCAGCTTCCTGGCAGGAGGTGGAGACAGCATTGTCTAAGGCAGACCAGGCCCATTCAGGTGTGAAAGAAATCTCCTCCCCCTACTCTGAATGCAGCCCAGGTCCATTCAGCCCAGCCCTGACTCACCCTGGAAATTCAGGACACACGTAACCCCCCCAAGTGGCTGTCTGAACAGAATGCACATCCCCAGCCCCTGACACTCCAAAGCCAGATAGTCAATACACAACCTAGCAGGGGCACACTGGATGGTTAGGCAAGAAAATACCTACTTTCTAAAAGTGGTATTTTCAAACCCACAATGTAATAATCACCCTCACCAAAAGATGCATCTTGTCATTCTCAGTTCAGGCATATCAAACTTTATTTTACTATTTTGTTCCCATGGGCAGTAATACTCACAAGATGTTATGAGCAAACTCCCCATTCTATCCTATGGGACAGATAGCCTTACAATAGTGAAAAACGAACTTGGCAGTATTTCACTATCAGGACATGCCACACACATCAGGGCATGTCCTACCTTTCACATACACTGCACCCTGCCCACAGGGGTACCTTGGGCCTACCTTAGGGGTGACTCACATGTAAGAAAAGGGAAGGTTAGGGCCTGGCAAATGGGTGCACTTGCCAGGTCGACATGGCAGTACCAAACTGCGCACAGACACTGCAGTAGGAGGTCTGAGTTACATTTACAGGCTGCTCATGTGGGTGGCACAATCAGTGCTGCAGGCCCAGTAGCAGCATTTGATTTACAGGCCCTGTGCACACACAGTGCACTGTACTAGGGACTTACCAGTAAATCAAATATGCCAATCATGGAATCACCAATCCATAAACACAATTTACAGGGAGAGCATATGCACTTTAGCACTGATCAGCAGTGGTAAAGTGTCAAGAGTCATAAAACCAACAAAAACACGGTCCAAAACAGGAGGCCAAAAAGCAAAAACTCTGGGGATAAACCCGCTGGAAACGTTAGGTCTAACAGATCCATACATATATCCAAGGCTGGACTAGATAAGTGTGTTTCAAAAATAAGATAAAAACACAAATCCATGCTGGAGGTGGATGCAAAACAGAAGAGCTGTCTGAAGAAAAATCATCTTGATCCATCTAATACCCGGAGGTACTTAGCTGAACAACTGGAGGCTGGGATTCAATTGTAGAACTCAAAAGATCCAAAAAAGAGGGATCCACTAATAGTGGACCATTATAAGTAATATCAGCTGCAGAAGACGCAGTAGTAGAAACAGTCATCATTACTGTCATGTTATTAGCAGAGGACTCAGCCTCACCCCCAGCCGGGGAGAATCAGCATTGGTGGTGCTCAAAGGCTGCAAAGGAATTGCTTGTGTGGGAGCACAAATGCCCCGTGGCATACTATGTAGAATCGGCCACATGGTGCAATTTGACATGTTCTATGGAGACAAAGCATTTGTCCTTAGAACCAGGAAGCGGTGGCAAGATCACAGTTCTTATACCTTGTAAGCCAAGGACCGGGACAGGAGTATGGTAGGTTGGACCACATTCCTTTCTGATCGGCACCTTCTTTCATACCAAATCTCCAACTTTTTGGAAGCCAGCTGGAAACTAGTCTGTATGTCACTGAACTTTTGTAGGCCCTTTAAGACAGCACAATGGTTATCTACGTCAAAGGTTGCAGCAGCCAACACAATGTCTGGACCATCAAAGTCTGGAACATACATCTTGATGCCAAAAAGTACTTTGTACGGGCTCTTCTCACCCAGAGATCTTTTAGGGACATTATTAAGAGTTCATTGAACCCCATAGATGTGGTTCAAACACCCACACCCAGTACCTAATACTCTAGCCGTTAAAGACTGCTTTAAGTCATGGTTCAGAATTGCCCTTGGGCCTATATGGAGAACAATAATACACCTGTACTACCATGGACATCGAATTGCGGTGCGGTTTAGAAATGAAAGCTGGACCCTGGTCCGAATGGAATGCACAGCATGCATGAGTACTAACAAAGACTTGCAAGTCTTTAATAACAGTTTGAGTGTCAGACGAGCATTGTGGCAAAACCCAAAAGAATGTAGAGCAAGAATCAACTGCAACCAAAATACATTTAAATGCAGTATCTGAAATCAGTGGAGCTCAATGATCCAGGTAAATGCAGCCAAAAGGCTTGTTGGAAATTAAGAGGAGTGTCTGTGGTGAACGAGCCATGGTGGAGTTTTTAATCTGTTGACAGATGTCACAGCATAGGGCATACTTTTTGGCCTGCTGGTATAAGCCTTGCCATCCATAATGTTGCTGTAGCAGTGAAATTGTGACTGCCACCCCTGTATGCACGGAAGCAACACCTTCATGTGCCACCACAACCAAAGTGTATCTGCGGTCTTAGTTGGGAAACAAACAATCACCAACTCCAGGAACCATTACAAAGGGAACATTCTGGTCATTTAAATGATAGGAGTATTTAGAAGGAACACCCTTTGGTAAAGGGGTGCCATTTTTGATTGCATTCACGGCAGCCAAGATATCGTTATTTATACAGATTGCAGAGTGTGTAACAGCTCTACTGCAGCTGTGGTGACTGCAGATTTAGCTGCTTCATCAGCTAGAGAATTCCCCATAGCATGAACTCTCACACGTTGATGGCTCAATGCATGTACTACATTAGTTTGTGGCAACCTATCTTTAGGATCTGCCACTTTAACCCAAAGCAGTTTATGATTGATTGTGCTATCCTTTGAATCCTTGAATCCATTTTGTTGCAATTAATGTAAATGATTATAAAAGGACTAAACACATTAATACGAATCTCACACAATAAGAGTGGGGAATTCAGGATCCATATTTTTAATTGCAGGAAGCAAAGCCTTCAGTTCAGCTAACTGTGCAGTGCAGTCTCCTAAAGACTGCATGCAAGTTATTTGAGGTTGGAAAATGCCATACAACATAGCACCAATAATGATGGTGCATGTGGCTGAATATTGCTGCTTAGAACAAATAGCAGGTTGAGCTGAAACATCAGCGTCAATAATATATTTATACTGATGAAGAGGCAGAACAGTAGAGGGAAGAGGGTAAACATGCTCATACTCTAGAAATTGTTGTGTCTGCGAAGAAGGGTCAAAGACAAAGTCTACATCAACTGCTGTCAAGGACATTGCCCATTGGATTCATCTAGGATGTAGGGCTTTAGCGTTAGGAATGCTAGCTTGGTGACAGCCACTAAGGCTAGCACAGGAGTAACAACAATAATGTGTTTCCCTTGAGCAAGTAGCCTCTCTTTAAGGATTGCCATTTGCACCGCGGTCAGTAGTTTCTCAGTGGAAGCAAAACGCATTTCCGCTCTGGAATATAAATGTGATTTATATGCAATAGGCACTGTTTCAGATTCGTTAAAGGTGCTATATGTAAATCCAATTGTACCTGGCAAAATACGGATGGCAAGGTTCGTGGTAATGACACGGGAGTGCAAGTGGCGTGTTTCAAGCAAGTCCGATTGTAAAGATCTGCCTGTATGTGTGTGTTCTGATGTCCAGCGTGAAGTGGAAAAATCAGGGCATATTAAAGCTTAAAGAGGTTTTATGCGTTGTGCATATTCAGGTATGTATGTTCTGCCAAAATGTAAAAATCCTAGGAGGGACTGCAATTTTTAAGTGAGTTTGGAGGTTGCAATTGCACACACTTCTCCAACAAATGAGGGGCAAGACTCCTTCCCTCATGTTTAAGTTCAAATCCCAAGAAAAGGACATTTAAAAAAGCAATATAAGACTTTTTAAAGTTGAACTCAATGAATCTTAGTATTATGAGATCTACTCTGGCCAAGTGGGGATTTAATTCATCGCCCAACAAGTAGATATTGTCTACATAGGACAGAGCGTCAGGGTCAATGTCATAAAGAATTGACAAAATTCAGGCTGCAAAAACTCCCGGGCTGTTCTTATAGTACATAGGAAGTTGTGCATAGCACATTTGAAAACCCAAGGCGCTTAAAAGGGGACCAGTCTCGGCTCGCAAGAGCCGAATTGTGACTGAAAAAACCATTGGAAATATCCAATGTGGTTTTGTATTTTTTACTGAGTGCCGTACTGTGCGTGTTTTTCACTGCAAATGTGTGTGTATGACTATTCAAATGTCTATAATCTAAGACAATGTGATATGAATGATCCGGTTTCAAACCAGGAAAAAGAGGATTATTTATTTGAGACACACAGGGTTCAATTACTCCCTGGTACTCCAATCAGGAGAGAATTTCCTTAGCGGGTGCTTTGACATCCCGTTTAATGGGATATTGTGGTTGTACCTGTGGGGTAGACTAGATAGGAATACCATGATAGGGGAATCATTATCCCAACCAACATGATTGTGTTAAAGTGCAGTGGCCAATGCAAGGGTCCATTCGGATTCATAAGCTTGTCTGACTTTGTCAGGGACAAGGTAAGAAAAGGAAGGATGAATCACATCCTCCCCTTGGGGAGATGAGAGTACAAATGGTTGGGGGCCAATCGACCTCTGCCAAGAGGATATCAGAAGACGTAGTAAAATTGTCCCAGAATATTGCTTTAATGATGTGTTTAACGTCACCTTTAATTTGAATATCTAAGCGATGGATACACGCCACACGCGTATCCACGATTTCAACTGTAACAAATGTTTTAGTTGTTTTCATTACCAGAAACTCAAGGAGATTCGGGCATACTATGGTGATTTCTGCCACGCTGTCAGAGAGAGTCACCATCCAACTCATGTTTACGAGTAAGGTTCTCACTGTCTGTGGCATATTTAGCAGTCAAAGTCGCAACTTTCTCTTTCTGAAATGGGGCTTTATATTGAGGAGTCTTGTCCTCCTTCTTTATCTTCACAAGAGACAAGCATTGTGTTTCCCTTCTCGGTTTCATGTACTCTTATTGTCTGCATTCAGCTTGCCCTCTTATCTCATACTGCTGGTCAGGCCATTCCTGAAAGGAATGAGGAGAACGTGTATCAGGAATATGATACCTGTCTGGAGTCTTGATTTTAGTGCGATCCCGAAAATCGTACCTCCTCTCAGAGGACTCAGGGGGTGGAGAACGTCCACGAGATTTACCTTTTTGTTGCTGTTTAGATTTATCCCATGGTTTTTTAGCAAACTCACGGGCTGGTCTAGCATCCTTGTCAGTACTAGGCTTGCCAAGGGGTGGTACTGAAGGTCTGGTTCCCAAATTATTGTGTCCTAAAGATGTATGTATATTAGCAATAATTATAGGCAACTCACGTTCACAGTCAGATACCGCCACCACGGTAAGTCCCTGGCGTATAGCCAGAGATGCTGCTTCACCTTTAATATTAGAAATAATCATTTTGGAGACTACGGGAAAATTACCCATTCTTTTTATCGCCAAATCTAGGACAACCTGCCCCATGCTCATTCTGTATCTGTTTGAGGACGTTCGGTAGATCGGCTATTGAGGAAGTGCCATTACAGAGAGTATAGGCTGTAGCAAAAATTGTCCACCACATGTTGCAGTCTCTAAGAGTGGGAACTAGTCCAGTGGGTAAGGACATAGTTAATAGTTACATTTCTGTGCTTGTCTTGTTGTCCCGTAAGGGGAAAAACAGCTTCAAGTTGATCGAATTTTGGGCAACCAAAATGGAATTTCCTCACGATTGGTAGGTCGTTTGACCATAACTGAGTGGACAATTACAGGACTCTCAACAGGCACTGCAGGCAACTGGGCTTGTGTTTGCAACTCAAGTCGAGCTGGACCAGCTAATAATTTGCACAAAATAATTTGAGTTAAGCGCTGGTATAAGACACAAAGCACATTGTTCAAACAGTGGGTTTGTACGAGATTTAAATTGCCTAAATCCAGATATGGTGTATGCCGAGCTAATACCAGCCAAGTAGTCCCCTCATTACTGAGAAGACCCATTCAAACTGGCCCAGGCACATGGGGAAGGGTGCCATTAAACAAAGTCTGGTGTTCCCAGACAGTAAGAGGAATTACAACAATTGCATAAGATCTGTATACGGCAGGGTCCTGGGAAGTAGTAAATCATGAAAAGTGTTTGTGTTAGCATCTACAAATGGAAATGTGATCCAAGAATAAAAAACCTCAAAGCCGAATGTCACGTCCGCTTCTATCACAAAGATTACAGGAGCACCTGCATTAGGGACTCCATGTTGTGTTAAATGTGCATAGACTGCCGGTTGGCAATTAGCTGCATTAGCAATAGGTTGCGCCATAAGAAATTAGAAATGGATTCAAAGTGTAACACAAACTGGGTTGCAACCTTTTAATATTTGAGCTTGAAAAACCAACAGAACTAGGTGATCCCTAAAAACTGTGGATGATCAATCCCTAACACCACTGACTTCTCTGGTAAAAGGGGTGAGTGTATCGTGGACAAGCACAATCGCTACTCAGGGTTCCCACCAATAAGTACCTGACCAAAGCATTGGCGGCACCATGTAGAAGACAGATTAGCCTAACCCCACCCCCTTTCTAGTGAAGCTAAATGATTATATATTATAGATCTCTGGGATTTGTGGCGAACCACGTACCGTAGCATACATAGGTGGATGTTCTACATCTCAGCTGATGCAGCACTCTTGCTTCAGGACCTTCGTTCAATGTGTGTTTTTTCAGAACCACTGTCCTCAGTTATATGACAAAAAATGTGTTTTACCAAACAGCAGCTGCATTTTCTTGTTATTTCTAGGTGCTAGTGTCTGACCAGAGAGAATAACAAGAGGCAATTTTGTTTGGCCTTGTCTAGGGTGTTCAGACTAAGGAAAAAGAAGAAAATACAAAAGGCAAGCATGTTATGTAGTAATGTGTGCAAAATAAATGCGGCCTACAATGTTCACGATTAGGCTAACATAGAGAAAATGACAATGGGCCCATGCAAGAAACACAGGACACCATCACCGGAGCCAACTTCCACAGCTGCATGATCAACATCGCCAAATGGATGAAGGACAACTGCCTCAAGCTCAGCTCAGACAAGACGGAAGTCTTCAACTTTGTGAACAACACCTAACCATGGAACAACGCATGGTGGCCTGCTGAACTTATCTCATCCCTGCCCTGAGAGACCACGCCACAACCTTGGCATTATCATGGGCAGCAAGCTATCAATGAAGAAACAGGTAAATGCAGTCTAATCTGCCTGCTTCCACTCCCTACGCTTGCTCTGCAAGATTTTCAGGTGGCTCCCAGTCAACAACAGAAACACCATCATGCAGGCCTATTTTACCAGCAGGCTGGACTACAGGAACACACTCTATGTAGGAATCACTGCACTCATCCTGAAAGGACTATAGACAATACAAAACTCAGCAGCAAGACTCATTCCTTGACCTTCCTAGAAGAACCCACACCACACCACACCTCAAGAAGCTACAGTGGCTCACAATCAAGAAGAGATGCCAGTTCAAGTTGCTGACCCATGCACACAAAGCCCTGAACATTGAAGGACCGGCATACATCAACAAATGCATGACCTTCTACCAACCGACCAGACACCTATGATTCGCCTCCCTCTTCCTCGCACACACCCACAGATCCACTGAGGCAACAGTGGAGGACGCTCCTTCTCACACCTGGCTGACAAAGCATGGAACAACCTTCCCCTGCACCTCAGGACTGTCTCATCGCTCCAGAAATTCAGAAAGGGACTCAAGACCTGTCTGTTCAAATGAACAGAGTACCACAAAGCAGTGAGCAACTCCAATGCCTTGAGACCCTCACGGGTGATTTGCAGCACTTTATAAATGCTGATTGATTGATTGAGGTTATTCCAGTGGGACCGTCCTTCAGAAACGTCCATTCGGTCTTCCAGTTTGGCAGACTGTGTCTGGAGAGATGCCACTGTACATTTCAAAAGAGACACAATTGATGGAAGGAGTGGAGAACAAATCAAACATTCAACCCCAGTCGAGAGATCTGGGTTAAATCCATCATTCTTTTGCTCACCATGCCACCCCAGTTTAGACCCAGCCATTTGCAAGTCAGTCTTGACTCTGCTTCTCATGGGAACAGTCCAGCCCGAACTGCCAAGCCAGGTCCTCCCTGGACCGGAAACAAGCATCCTGGGACTGTTTTCGGGGTATTACCCCATATCAGCCAGGCTAGCCTGAATCTAGCGGTACGTTTCAAGGCATTCACCTCATGTTGGAGCGCCGCAACATTTCCCTCTGCGGAGGTGACCTGTCTGCCATTTTGCAAAAATCCATTGTTGGAACATTAACCTCAATGGCCTGTGTCGATATTTAGCATCATCGCCTCTAGGGATCACTTGATCCCGGCAATGATGTCTACCAGGGTAGAGCCCCCCAGATCTTTTTCATGTGTCTGTTGGGGTTGTCCTTCTGTCATCGTGCCTGGCAGCATTGGAAGGGTATAATTTCCTATGGTGTTCGCCTGTGCCTGCTTCTGTTTGGGAGGCCTCTACTTCCCCTTTCATATACTCTAACAGGCCCCAACGTCTGCACACCTCCATCCTCTAAGACCAGGGGGGCCCAATGCCATGATTCGAGGCCCATTTCCAAAAACTGGAGCAAAGTATCACCCCAAGTCCGGACGCACAGCTTTATCCTCCACGCATAACAACAATGCCACAAAATTGACCATGTTTTAAACGTTTTTAATTCTTTTCTTCATGTTCTTCCAAAGCTTTCAATAATTAATTGCTTTTCCTCTTGTCACATGAGAGGCGCTTATGTCTTCATTATATTCTAAATGCTGCAGAAATGCCAATCCAGGCCTTATTCTGAAGCACGAAAGTGTGCATAAGTTATCCACAATAGTCGATCTTTGTAACCCAATGCATTTCGGGCCTTTCCTGGCCCTTCCTCAGGGGTGCACTATAAATTCAAAACAATAATATTAGACTATGTATTTGAACCGCTTAAGCTTGTTTAAATGTTGCACATCACGCCACAAATCTTATGTTACAACTCACCCCATAACCAACGTTCTCCCGCTAAATTTGTAGCCTAATGCTACCACTGAATAAATACCCAGGTCATCCTCTCCCAAACCTACCAAACCTTCCCTTTTTCTCACCCACATGTTCACCTTTTAATCCTTCACTGTTTTCTCCCCGTTTAAGTTATAAAAAACTTGCTTGCAGTCTAGTTGTTACCCATCAATAAAACGTTATCAACACTAGTCCATACCTTCAAAAATTATTAGTATGAGAGCCTTTCCATCCTGTTCACAATCATCCAAATGTTCCACTATCTACTCTCTCTACTTTTTAAACTCCTGTGGCATGTCCCCGCCCCTCCGTTTCACCGGTTACTAATTAACTCTCACCCATACTTAGACCCCTTTCCTTAAGGTCATCCGCTCGCAACAACTGCCTACAAGACCCATAGTGCACTACGTTCATCATCACATGTTGCTCCATAGGAAACTAACTCAAACCCTCCTGCTACCACTACCCCCGAACCCCTTTATCCACGACCTTCCTGGATATCTAACTCAAGTTCCCCGCCCGCCCTCAGATGGTATCAGTAACGTTGATTATACAATGTTCCACATTTCGTTATTGCAAACGTAAGCTGTTGATAAAAACATACTGTACACATTGATACTGCGCCTATTATGCGCACTGGATGTTAAAACTTAAGTAAACCATCAATCAAACCACAATCATCCACCATATGTTTAGAAAAAATAGTTCATAAGATCCCACTCTTGAGATAAAACGTTGGTACAATTGTCTCTCGTGTGGCAGTTCCATGTTTGGCAAATTTTTCGTGGTACTCCAATGGGTGCTACTCGTCTGAAGGGCAGTCACTGAAACATTCAACTTTTTAAGGGGGGCGACGAAGTGCACACCGGTTTCTTCCAAATCTTCAATTTATATTTATTCATCTTTTTGACTTTTTCAGTCACGTGTTGGCCCAGAAGTGTGGTCTGCCCTAACCCACGCATATATTAAACATTTCCAAAAACTGGAGCAAAGTATCACCCCAAGTCCGGACGCACAGCTTTATCCTCCACGCATAACAACGATGCCACAAAATTGACCATGTCCTAACTTTACTCCTACTAAATGCCTTCTGTGAATACCAAAAGTAGTAAGTTTAGGATTTTATCTCAGATTAGTTCTGTGAATCGGCCCCTTTGTTTTGTTTTTTTTTTACCTCACAATTGTTTTAAATTCTTCTTTGTTTTTATATGATTTTATTGCACTTGCATGTATTTATCATTCTGTGCTTTTATGGCAAGTTGCCGAAATAAAGATAATGATGAGTAAGCCAAGCAAAGCTCTGGGCCTTGGGCACAGTATTTATAGAGCCATGCCCAAGATGGCCGTCGTTCCTAAACTCTCACGTGAGTTCGGGAAGTGCGTTTCCCTGGGACTGGGTGCTGGAGGAGGATTTTTTGCAAGGCTCTAGTGAAAGGGGCAGACTTGGTGCACATAATGTGATGGCCTAAGGGCCCTGGGGGTTTTACAAGCACACAGCATGATGGCCTAGGGCCCTGGGGAATGATGTGTAAGTAGCGTGATGGCCTAAAGGTCCTGGGGGACTTATTGCGCCTAACTAACTCTGAGATTTGCCTATGCTCTAGGCGGGTGTCGTGTGGAGTAATTGGTTGGCTGAAAGGAATGGGTAGGGATGGTCTCAGACTAGGGTAGCTACAGGAGTGCAAACCGTGCAGGTCGCACAAGTCACAACACTTTAAGAGGTAAGCAGTGGTAATGTTTCATTTGCACTGGACAGCCCTACATGTCAGCTGTGGAAATATAAGGATTGTCTCGACTGTACCACTGGCTTCCCAGGTACTCAGCATGCTGGCAATTGAGAGTAAAAATGTGTAGATGAATTGCAAGAGCACCATGGAAGTAAGTAACTAAGGGAGGAGAAATTGCTATTCTCCCTAAGAAAATAAAAAAAAATGGTGCTCACTAGTGCTTTAATTTTCGTTTCTGTGTGGAAGGCAGTGAGCTGGTGCTATTAGTATGTGTGGACAGCTTCGACTAATGTATTTACTTCCCAAACGTCTCCTACTTTCAAAACCTATTAGTAAACGGTATTGTTGAGGTAGGTGCATATTTTTTGGATTACTCTCCCCACCCCACCTTGTTGCTGGAATTAGGGTCCAATTCACAAACATTTTGTTGTTAATTACTCTTGTATTACTGTTGATTTACTACTGATTTCTACTAGTCAGTCAAGAGTAGAAGTTTAGGATTAAGTCAAGAGTAAGCAAAGAGTACTACAAGAGTAACATATACCTACTTTTGGCATAAACATTTAGGGGCATATTATCAAGCGGCAGCGATAATTATCGCTGGCCGCTGTTAGCGCGAGGAATCCTATCGCTGGAAATTATCGCCATGCTAGCGCTGTATTAACAACGCTTAGCGCAAAGGCGATAATTTTCCAGTGATAGCGATGTTTTCCATGGAACATCGCTGGTTTTCCAGCGATGTCCCATGGAAAACGGCGATATCCTTGGTGATAGGGCCTGTGGTCTTAGCCACACAATCCACCCCCATGTTAGGTATGCCTTAGTCAGGAATTTAGCAGACGTTAAATTCCTGCGTTAAGGCATACTTAACGCGATTGAAAATATCGCTAACCCACGTTGTTGATATGGCGATACCTGGGTTAGCGATATTTCCCCATGTTGTTTCACAGGCACGCCTCCTTTGCATCTCATTAGCGATGCGATGGGAGGCGTGCAGAAAACGGACGCTAATGCAGGAATCACGCGCTAGCGTGTCCTTGTTAATTAGGCGATAGAATTATCGCCGCTTGTCCGAAAAGCGGACGCTAAAGCGGCGATAATTCATTAACGCCGCCTTGATAATATGCCCCTTAGAATCCAGCCCACTGCCCTTCCAGTGGAAGGGATCAGAAGAGTCACTCCTTTGATATGCTGGGGCATATTTACGTTCCTGGCGCATCCCTGCATATCAGCAGGGATGCGCCAGGAAAATGCGTCACGCAAGTTTACCCTTGCGCCACGTCCGATGCGCCGCATTTACAATGCGGCGCATCGTGGCGCAAGGATAAGCAGATGCGTGACGCATCTAGCCGGTGGAAGGTTGGCGCAGTGCTGAAGTTGTGTCGCAAGCGCCGACGCAACTCCAGCACTGTTCCAACCTTCCCTATCCCTAACATGGTGCGTCAATCCTTACGCCTGCTTGAAGCAGGCGTAAGGATTTGACGCACCAGCGTCGGAAAAGTGACTGCGTGAAATCTTGTAGATTTCACTACGTCACTTTGCCGAGGCGTTCCTGCGCCGGAACGCCCCCTGCGCCGATGCGCCCACATGAAACCTGACGCAGGTTTCATGTGGCGCAGGGGTTTACTATGTGACGCATCTCCCTAGATGCGTCACGTTGTAAATATAGCGCAACGCGGCGCATGGTTTTCGTCGCCGCTGCGTCACATGCGTGACGCAACGGCGGCGCAAAAGTGGCGCAAGGGGCTTGTAAATATGCCCCGCTGTCTTTTGATGGTGCATTTTATGCAGGAATGAAAATACAAATGCAAGCAAGTTGTTTCATTCATTAGTGCTCTTGTCTGGTGGAAGAGTGCTGCTAGTGGTTGCTATACCTAGATGTGACAGGGATTGTTAGGATGTCAAATAAGAAGAAATTAATTAGTCAAACAAAAAGCTAGGGTTTTATATTATTTCTGATTGAAGTTGTAGCAATTGTATTGGAAAAACAGGTCTCATTTTTTCTGTTTTTATGCTTGCCTCTTAGTGTCAGAAAACACATATTTCTATCCAAATTTGAAAAGGGCAGGAAGGATTATTGCGGTTTTTTTAACTGAATATCTTCATCTAAGTACATGTGTGAGAGAATAACCACTAATTGACCCTATATTTGAGGCACTCAAATTATTATTGAGAACATGGCATATTTTTTCAGTGTCTGAATCTTTTCACAGCCACTCTATACATTTAAGTAAAACTTCTGTTGAACTTCTCCGTCGCCTCCACACACACCTTCATCGAGATATCCCTCTTAATTTCTGCACTTGATTTGAATGCAAGCATACCTTTAGACTCATTCCAGTCGCTCGGGAAAGTTGACATTTACACAACGAAGCAAATTTGGCAAACTAAAACTGCTGCCAATATCGATTTTGGGTAATGGTTGCATTTTGTGTTCGCAAATGCTGTTTATAAAGTCAAACTGAAAGTTATTTATATGCTGTCGTTCTGGTTCCTTATCTCTGCATTGCAGGTGCCTTATCCGTTTACAGTAAACTTACTTTGAGCAGGTTTCTTTATAGAAAATGATTAAAATTATGTGCATGTTCCATGTGGGCGTTTAAAAGATTCCCACAATCCATCTAACATGATTCTTCGAGTCATTTCAAACAGCTTATACTGTTTGCTTCTGCAGTGACTCCTATGCTAAGACCATAAACAGATTAGCCACTGTCCCATGCAGAATAAACTGGAGAGAATGATACAGAAAGATTGACAGCTCTGTCAAGTAAAATGATGATGGGGACAAATGCAACTCTTTTCACACAGAGATGCTGTAACTATAACATTCTCAAACTGCCAATCGTTTTAAAAATCAAACTTTCTATGGAGTGTCTTTAACCCCCGTTACTCAAAGCAAACATGATTCACCAAAACAATACTGCTGGGTAACAAGAATCAATTTGAACATTAAATGTGTTTAATATGCCACTTTTAGTGCCTTCAAAGTGTGCTTGCAATTCACCATCATTAACTCCATGTGAAATGATGGGGTTTGGTCTTACAATGAACTGTTACTGCACAGTAGTAGTGAGGATACATATTATATAAGGACTATATTAAAGACCCCCTACGTCAATCATCATTAACAGGACCTAGCAGGGTTGCATTCAGTAACTGTTAATGAATGTATGGCATATGTTAATAATTAGGAGGTTACTGTGGAAAACCATGATTTTACACCTGTAACAATGCCAGTTCGTTGAGTTCATTCAGCGAGAATAGGGGTATCACCTGCTCTCCGACCTAAAGATGGTGGGGCATATTCTCAAGAACGTGCGATAACCATCGCAAAAGTTACTGAACGCAACCTTCAACATCGCAGTCCATCGCGGGAAATTTCGCCATGTTAACCAAGTATTCACAACAGGGCGGTATCATGCGATAGTCCCTAGATAACCTGACAACTGTCCGCGTTAAAATCAATGCCACACCTCAACAATGCGAAACACAAACGCAAAAATAGCTGTGATGAGGCCAAGCGCAATACAAAAAGCAGCGAAAACCAGCCACAGGCCTGCAAGTCACATGCGTCAGGCGGGAACAATCACCATAAAAGCAGCCCAAACAAATGGTGAGATGACAACGTCCGAGCACAACCCCATAGCTGTGATGCAGAACAAATGACCATTGTCCAAATCCGACAGGCAGTTCCCCACAAACAGCCACAATGTACATTGACATGCATTCAGCAGGTAACCTGCGCCAATGCGGAAACAAACATGGAACACACTGTGAAACCCCATCTCCCCTTCACATTGCAGAGGGACAAACAACACCCCCTGCACACCGACGTGCCATGTCCATGACCAAACAATAATGGAAGCACGGACCAATGTAGGGGCAGTGACTCCCCCCACGTACATGTCGCCCATGTCACGGGACTTGAGTCACAGGGTGCATCCCTGCATCATGGCGGCACATAACAGAGCCCAAAAGAAGCCCTCTTGTCATTTGAAGGCCACAAATGACAGCCAAAATGGAATGAACTGGGACACATGTGAAACGCCGAAGAGTGGGATACCGTAACAACTGTGATACACAGAACTGGCATTTCGAAAACGTGACACCCTAAACAGCCTCACTGCACAGAGGTGACACACCCACCATCCATTAACAAATTCCTAAATTGTCAGCACAACATGTCGCGTCCACACGTGTCTGAGTGAAGTGCCTGTACAGATGAGTGACATGCACGCAGGGAATGTGTCTCGGAATGCATTTATTAGCACATGCTGTGCCTGTGGTCAGTCAATGTACTGTGCCATTACTGCTAATGACCCTCACAATGTGACGTCAACCAGAGAAGAAATTGCCAATGATGTAGTCCCTAAGGGCAATTCCTGCTGCGGCTGCAGTGGGGTGTGGTCCACCTGCCTCATCTCCATCATCATCGTCCGGTGCATCTAGCACACGTATCCATGGGGCTCTGCTGCGTACACATATGTTGTGCAACACACAACATGCAACAATCATCTTGCACACGAGGCCTGGGCTGTACAGGAGCCTTCCACCTGTGACGTCCAGGCACCTGAAACGTGACTTCAACACGCCAAATGTGCGCTCCACGATGCCCCTGGTGCGTCTGTGGGCCAAATTGTACTGCCTCTGGGGCTGTGTGTTCGGGGCCCGGAGGGGTGTCATCATCCAAGCGCAGAGTGCATATCCTTGGTCACCTGTGACAGTGCAGAGAGACATGAGTCAAGACTACGTACTGCATGATGTGTTGGCAGGCCCACTGCTTCATTGGAGTGTGATATGTGTGAGTTAGTGATACCCGTATGACATGTACTGCATGTTGCTAATGAGCGGCATCACTGTGTAGGACGTAGCCTCACTGCTGCACCACACCCCCGAGCACATTCACTATTGTGCGCAGGGCGATTGCATCACATGCACCCCTACGGCACACCATTATCATGCCTGTCTGCGCATGTCAACAAGCCTGGCTACGACACAGTGATGATGCTGCGCAGAATGTGGCTGCCATGTGTGTGTCGGCCCATTGCAAGGACAGGGCTCACACAGATGTAGAGCACCTGCCTGGCTGAACCCGACATGCAGTTGAGGGTACATCTTTGGCTCATGCAGAGATAATAGCGACACACACAAGAGTTGGCATGTGTGATCCCTGACCCCGAGCGGGCTTGCCCTCCCCCATGTACCCCTGCGGCCGAGCACGCACACCGGGGGCATGCCACATGGCAACATTGCCGAATGCGAGACGGGTGGCACAGACACCTCAACAGTGACACACGCATCAGTCACATCCTTGGCAAGGCCTACACTGCACCACACCCAGATCCACGTGTGGAATAGCCACACCCCTACGCAGTACCGACGTACGCCAGTCCACCCCACTTATGCTCACAGGGAGGTACAACACAGTTTCATGTCCCAAGTCTACACCACTGCCTGCGGTGACATGGATGCGCACGCTGTACACAGCACAATGTTCTGTGGAATGACCCCGGTCCCCCATGCATACAAAACAACCACACGGACACACAGAGTGAGTTCGTGGGACTGGCCACGGGCACGTGTGCCCGGCCCCTTTTATTGCCAGGCTCAAATCTCCAGTGACGCCTGTGCTGGATGGGTGTTGGGTAGTGTAAGCCACCACTCAGGGGTTGGTTGGTGCTGGCAAAGACACCAACAGTGAGCAGACAATCAGCAGTACAAGGTACTTATATCATGGGTCCCTGACTTGAGCAGCACAGAGTTTGTGGCCTCGGATGCACAGTGGCCGGCACAGGCACACCGCCACGGTACGGTGACTTGGGGTGCACTGAGGTAGTGCCACGAGAGCTGAGCGTGTACTCGTAGATGTCCAAGGGGACTTACGCAGAGGGTTGCGGAGGACAGTGGCAGGTGTCCTTCCAGGGCATGATGCAGAGGGCAGAAGCAAGCAGGAACAGGCAGATGGCGGAGTTGAATGCTACAGACCCCACTTTTGCAACTTGTCAGTATCAGCTACATGTAGATGAAGACAGCCTCCAGCCCATGGGCTCAGATGCCACCGACGTCCAGACAGAGATTGCCCATGGATTTCAGGGCACACACTCAGTGGTGCCAGAGCTGGAAGGGGATGCAGTCTGCGATGAGGCCTGTACAATGACATGGACTCTGCTATTTACAGAGCAAGACTCAGTTCTAATCGTGTGACCTACTCCACCGCAGTGTGTGCCGGAGGCAGCGGTCAGCAGGGACCCACAGCCACGTGTGGTAGGCATGCACTGCACAGAGTCAGTGGCACCAGTGCAGTCATTGGTAGTGTCCCATCACCTCCGTAAAGGTGAGCCTCTTCTCCTCCGGACTGAAGCGCGTCTTCCTCTTACTCCTCTCCTTGCGTACTGTGACATGAACACTGCCATGAAGAAATCAATACTCAGTTCCAAAAGTGCGACCTAGTTGGCCGCAGTGTCGGCCGGAGGCAGCGGTCAGCGCGGGCCAACCGATGTCCAGCCATCTCCTCCTGGATCTCTCACACACGACGTTGGAATGGCATTTGTATTACTTTTGTGGCTGACGTAGGTTGTTGCACCAGAGCTGAGCGGGTGTGCAGCCGGAGAGGAGGCCGTATCCTGCCTGTGATGGACTGCATTGGATTGGTGTGAGGCCTGCAGGACCGCAGTGCAGGCCCAAGCTTGGAGTCAGCAAGGGCCCACAGACACGTTTGGTGGGAGTCCTATGCACAGACTTGGTGGCACCACATCAGAGGGAGTATGGTGACATGAACTCAGCCTTCAATCATGTAGTCTGCCATGGTGTAATCAAGACTCAGTTCCATATGTGTGACCTACTTGTCCGCTGTGCATGCTGGTGGAGTACGTCAACGAGAAAGGAGGTTTGCGGGCCTGTGACGCGGTGGCCGTGATGATCCGAGGAGTCTGCCAAGGTCGGGGTCCTCGGGCTTGGAGCTTGCACCGGCACGTGGTGGGCCCGCTTTGACACACGCCGGTGTCGGCAGGTGAGCAGTGATGCCTGGATGCGCAGGGGCGGGCATGACGACTTCGGGGACCAGCGATCCGTGGTGCAGCAGGCGCACAGGATCCCAGGCAACACCGCTCACGGCGTAGGTCTCTTGGTGGGGTGAGAGGCACCGCCCTGGCAGGGATGTTGGGCATTCCGGAAGAGGACCACGCCCAGGGCTACGTGCTTTTTATTCACACCCATACGCTGACCTGGCATACGCCGGGCCAGCCCACTCCTCTCACGCTTACAGGGGGGGACGTGACAAGCTACGTTTCCTTGATCTCCCCCACTGGTTGGGGTGACATGGTTGCGTCCACTGTCCACTACACCACACACCAGCGGTGTATGTGGACATGGATATGTGTGTGGTCTGCATACTGCAGTCTGTCCGACACATCCTCGCCACACTTGGCATTGTGTGCAGTCCCATTCATCAGTAACATCGCCTCAGTCACACATGCCTGGTTCCCTCCTCTTCCCACATTCTGCTGATGTGTGGCTGAGGTGCCATGCTGTTGATGGCTCATGTACATGGCTAGGCCTGGTTCCCATGGTGAGTTGAGCTGTCGTGTCTGGTGGGTGGGCATGTTGTTTGGCAAGTTGTATGTGGGCTGTGACGTGTGCATTCCCAGAGTTGTGAGTTGTATGATTGTGGAGTTGAGGTGTGTGGTATGTTCATTTGGTACTTACCAACGAGCACTGCATTTCCGTAGGTGCCATCCTGGAAGCGCCGGTTGATGATGGACTGTCGGAAGATGTATGAATCATGCACACTGCCTGGGTAGTTGGCGACGACATTGGTGAAGAGTCCCCGGTGGTCCACTATTGCCTGCACATTGATGGAATGCATGTGCTTTCTGTTGCGGTAATTGTGTGCAGTGTCGGAAGGGGGCACAAGTAGGACATGTGTGCAGTCTATTTCCCCCAACACGTGCGGGAATCCAGCTATGGCGTAGAATCATTGCTTTGTCTCCAGCTGTTCCTGCGCAGTGTGGGGGAAGTATAGATACTGGGGTACCAAGCTGATGATGGCATCCAAGACAGGTGTGAGGAACTTTGATAGGGCTGGCTGTGAGACTCCTCAGACTCTGGCAGTTGTTGGTTGGAATGTCCCAGAGGCCAACAGGTGCAGCACAGCCAGCAGCTTTGTCTGCGGAGGGATGTTGGTTGTCCGCTGTGTTGGTACAGTCAGCCTGTGGGCAATGATGTTCAGGATGCGGAGGATGGTTGTCCTTTTGAGCCTGTAGTGGGCAATGACATACTCTGGTGTCATGTCTGTGAGGCTGGTGCGTTTCCTGAATGTCCGCGTTCTGTATCTGTGCTGCCTCTATGGTGGTCGGGGGGAGTTGTGGGGGGGGTCCGGGGGGTGGTGGCGGTCCGGGGGGTGGTGGCGGTGGATGTTGGGGCCCTGTTGGGGCTCCGAGCTGCATGATGAGTAGCTCCATGGCATCTGTTGTCCTTCAGGTGTGGCTGTGGGCTGGGCTCCCTTTTCTGGTGCCGGCTGCCGTCCGACTTTACAACAGGTCAGAGCAGGTGTTAGTTTCCTGCTGCTAACGCGCCATATCGCATGTTTTGTGGACTTATCGCCGATCTGCCTGGTCGTTGTGAATGTTGCGGTGTGGTGTTGACGCAGCTTTTTGCACGGGAACGCCTACTCTGCATCTCATTAGCGATAGTTGCCGGTGTCATCTGTGGCGATGCTTTCGGTGGCTGATATCGTGGGTTAACTGGTGTTATGGGCTGTTAACACCAGCTTGTGAATGGGGCGATAAATTTATCGCAACTTTGGCTGCGATAAAGTGCCGTTAACTCAGCGATAGCTCCTTGAGAATATGCCCCGGTGTTTTTTTAATATTGGAATGTTCCAATCCACAAATGCCGACATTGTGATTTCACAATCTTCTACCCCACTCCACCATTATAAAAAGGGGCTTTCTTATTCAGGGCTTCCTGCTGTCAAGAGCCTTGAAACTCAGGGGCATATTTACAAAGAAAGTGACTGAGCGTGTCGTTAAGCCTAGAAGGCTAATGACACGCTCAGGCACTTTAAAAAGGCACGGCTGCACCATATTCACAAGAATATGGTGCAGCCCTGTGTTTCCCCCTGCGCTGGCAATAACTTCATCTGCCTAGCGTCAACACAGGCATAGTGCAAGGGAGGCTGTGTTGAGGGGAAGATTGCTTATGTGCAGAAAGGTCTCCCTTCCTGCACATAAACAATATTTAAATGCCGTTTTGTAACTTCTATGTGTGCTGCTTAATGCAGCACACATAGAAGTTGCAAAATGGCATTTTTTTAAAAAATGATTGTTTATGTGCTAGAAGGGGGACCTTCCTATATATATCTGAATCATCTACACACCGTTTACCAGATTCTTTCATTTCAATTCACTTAATTAAATTTTTAGCATTTTCCATCTTCATTTTCCAGGCTAATAGTTTTCCACAGCCCTTCCCATATTCGTAGGGAGCTAGCTTGCTAGCCTCCCATTTTCTCCGCAGGATTCCTTCCAGATAGTTTGCTAATTCAACTCTTGCTTCTTTAATTTTACTATTTAATGAGGATTGATCCTGAGCATTACAATGAGTATCTAAATCTCTCTGCGTTCCTTCAATTCTAGATCTCTCAATCTGCACTTAGCTTCTTTATGTTTATATGCTGCATGCCTTATCATCCTTCCCCTAATGAATGCTTTATAGATGTCACAAAACAAACAAATGATGTACGGAATGCTGAACAAATCAAACATTCACCCCCAATCACAGATCTGGGTTAAATCCATCATTTTTTGCTCACCATGCCACCCCAGTTTGGACCCAGCCATATGCAAATCAGTCTTGACCCTGCTCCCCATGGGAGGAGTCCAGAAAGCACTGTCAGGCCAGGAACAGAAAACAGGCATCCTAAGACCGGTTTTGGGGTATCACCCCTCATCAGGCAGGCTAGCTTGAATCCAGCGGCATAGTGAACATAGACACAAGACTGATTTGCATATGGCTGGGTCCAAACTGGAATGGATTGGTGAGCAAACAAACAATGGATTTAGGCGCATATATCTGTACTGGTGGTGAATGTTTGACAATGTTCAGCATTCTGTCCATCATCTTTTTGTGTTGCTTTATAGGGTGTCCCATACTATATGTGGGGGGCTGAATCATTGTTTGTTTCAAAGAAGCCCACTGCATCTTTTTCCACCTGGCCTATTACTGTGGGGAACTGATATCTTATCCAGAAGTTGTTCTAATCTCACTGCAGAGTGATCTGACAGGTTGTGAGGATGGTGGATTAGCGCTTTGATTTTTGTTTTACTCAGTTTGGTGACTACAATAAAAAAGTAAATTCTGAAGGCTTGGCCATATTTCTTGTTATGAAATGTAAAGCTTTTACCTCTACTAGCCCTAGTCTCCAGACATCAATTAACTGCAGGTCTTTCATCAACGGCTGCACATCTACCCTCATCTCGGGGGCATTTACTGTACCTCTTGTGGTGAATTTATCAAGGGTAGAGTCCAACCCCTGCCCACCTAACATAATGCACCAGATACCCTCACAACTGGCAGCATATCTGGGCCTTATCATTAAGTCAGTATTCGCCAGCGGTATTTTTCCCGCTCAATGGAAACGCACCTCCATTCTCCCCCTTTTAAAAAAAGATAATCTCGATAGCTCAGAACCTGGTAACTATCGCCCTATTGCAAGGCTCCCTTTTGCTGCCAAATGCACTGAAAAAGCAATGAACAAGCAAATTACTGAACATATCGAGTCTAACTCATTACTGGATGAAACACAACACGGCTTCAGGAAGCATCACAGCACTGAGTCGGCCTTAATCACAGCCACAGAAGATATTCGTGTAATCCTAGACGGAGGAGGAACAGCCGCGCTGGTACTGCTAGACCTCTCGGCGGCCTTTGATACGGTCAGCCATGAGATTCTGGCTGACCGTCTGCAGGAAGCGGGCATAAAAGGTACCGCACTTAAACTCTTAAAATCATTCCTAACTAATCGGCAATTAAATGTAGCAATGGGGTCAGCAACATCCAAACAGTTCTCTTTACCTTGTGGAGTTCCTCAGGGCTCCGCCCTGAGCCCCACGCTTTTTAATTTATATGTTGCGCCGTTAGCCTTGATAATAAAGGAAGCAGGATTCGCCCTAGCTTCCTATGCCGATGACACGCAGATAGTGGTGTCTTTAACAAATGGAGGAAAGTACCCGGGTGAGGCTTTTAAGATCTGTATGAAGAATGTGAGTGACTGGATGGACGGCAACTGTTTGAAGTTGAACGCGTCTAAGACGGAGGTTATCATTTTTGGTAATAAACCCTCCCTCTGGACACCTGACTGGTGGCCCCCAGTACTGGATGTGATGCCCGTACCCTCCACAAAAACTAAAGATTTGGGCATTATCATTGATAAGGAACTCAAATTCAAGGACCAAGTCAGTAAAGTCACATCTATCTCCTTTTGTGCAATAAGACTAATCAACAAGATTAAGAAATATATACCAGAAGAACTTCTAAAAACAGTGACTCTGGCGTTGGTCCTCTCTCGTCTAGATTATTGTAACAGCCTCTATCTTACCATTAATTCAGGCCTAATTAACAGGCTGCAGATAGTACAAAACGCGGCAGCACGTCTAATTTTAAAATTCCCAAAAATGTATCGGCGAGAGAAGCCATAAAAAAATTACATTGGCTTCCAGTCAGGCAGAGATGTAAATTTAAAGTCCTCTGCCTTGCTTTTAAATCACTACATAATCAAGGACCAACACAATTTAGGAACAAACTAAAATGGTATGTCCCCAATAGAACCTTACGGTCAGGAACGGCCAGGAACATGGCAATCACCCCCTTCAAGAAGGCCACTTGGGGAGGTAGGAGCCTTTTTAGATCAGCAGCAATGCTGTGGAATACATTACCTATTACCCTAAAAACAGCACCCTCCTTGATGAGCTTCAGGAAAGGTCTGAAAACGTGGCTTTTCACACAGACCACCTGAAGGAACTCATCTGATCACTATCTGTACTAATGTTCTCCTGTTCTCAGTCTGTCCATAGCGCCAAGACGCCTTCGGGCATTAGCTGCGCTTTACAAATTTAATTTCAATTCAATTCAATTTCAATTCAATTCAATAATACATTAAAGTGTCCTCCTATCACTATGGGAATTTTTACCTCCAACAGTATAAAGCACGGAGGAGCCCTAGGTCATCAATATTTGTACCATAATATTCTATAATTGCTTGCCATGCTCTATGTAGCTGAACATTTGCTATAAGCCATGACCCCCCTGAGCCTGCTATATGTTCTCCCAAGGTTGCCTTGGAGGAACTCTTGATCAGAATGGCCACTCGCTTTGCGCAGCATGATTGGTTAGTGCATGCAAAGTAGCTAACCTATCTTGGTTTCTTCAGGATGCTCTCCCATTCCTCCTGTAGTATTATTATACGACTGTCTGACTGTCTTAAATATTCCAGGATTCTCCTCCTACTACTATTCACCCGGAGACTGTTCACATTCCATGTTAAGACACTTAGAGGGAAAGTCTTATTTGTATCTATCACTAGATTTTACTGAGGTGTGACCCCTTTGCTTCGCCATCTTTTTGGCGCAACCTTTTACAAATGAGGAACTTTTTCTCTTTTTCTCCCTCATGCTCCCCACTCAGTGCCTTTTTCCCCACACGCTACCTCTCTGTGTCTGAACCCAAACCAACCCTCCCTGGGAAGCCCTCTTTAAATCCGTTCTGGGTATTCTTGTTATACCCATTTTAACCCTCTTCCCCTTGGTGTCTAGTTTTAGTTCTGATGTGCTATAATCTGTTTAACTACATTCTCCACCTTTGTTGACTCTCTCATACTGTGCATTTTATTATTGAACATGATTTTTAAAGTTGGGGGAACTTCAGCTGGACACTAGTCTCCAGCGTTCTAATTTCTTGAATATACTTCCCAAGCGCCCATTTTCTATCCTGTGTCGCCTTTGAGATATCCGAACTGGCATGGAAAGACCATTCACCTTTCTTTAAACTGTCTGCTTTCAGGGCCCCTGATAGAATCTGCTCTTTTAAGAAATATGACTTGAAGTTAACCAGTTTGGGTTTTTGTAAAGGGTTCATGATGAATTCTTTGTAAGTCAGCTGCCATCTCATTAGAGTCTACTGATGGAATAACCTCAAACAAATTGATCATAAAACCTTTGAGATTATCTCCTTCTGTGCCTTTAGGGATATTTAATACTCTCACATTGTTCTGTCTTGCATTATTCTCTAAAGAATCGATCTTTTTACGAAGCTCTTTTTCCTCTGCTTTTAGTACCTGAATCTCGTTGCGATTAACCTCAACCTCTCTATTGAGCTCCTCCAGTGAAACTTCCATAGTGCACCTCCTCTCCATTAAAGTATTTATTTTACCCTCTAGAGTCTCACATGCCTCTTGTATCCTTGCTTGTTTTTAAAAAAAATTATGAATTTAATTTTGATTTCTTCTGTTAAAGCTGGCAAGAGATTTTCAACCCCTGACTGACCCATAGGATCCTGTAACTTTGCCTGTGAATGCCGTTCACCAGCCTGGTCTGCTTCTAACACTTTCTCCGATATTGCCTGGAATCAGTTTTCAGTTTCAAATCCTGCTCTATTTCCCTTTGTGCTCTGCTCATCAGCTTCCATGGTGAAAGTGTTCTCTTGTTGAGGAACTAAATGATTCATTAAGCAGTGTTGGTGAGGTAGGGAATGTTTTAGATTGAAACTTAAAGAAGCCAGGGCCAGATCAGGGTCCTTTACTTGAGAATTATGGATTCCTATATCTTTCTCTGCTAACTTAACTTATTTTGCAATGGGAATCCAGGTGGGGAAAACTCAGGGTTGACTCTTCACCTGTGCTCTGTTACTTAGTGCCACTCCTCTCTTCAGTGGGAGCCTCTAAACGTATTTCATTATTTGTTAGTGAGTATCTGTTTTTACTTTTCCTGGTTCAGCTTCTGTGACCCCTACAGCCCCTAGGCACAGACCTTTTTCCTCTGTTCTTCCTTGTTGAAGAAGGAAATATAGACGCCTCCTGGGGTTTCCCTCTACCGCCTAACACAACTCCTTGTGTTAGGCTCATGTGGCATCTTTCTTCTGCAGTCTCCTCCTCCTGAGTGCTAGTTATCAAGCCTGCAAGCAACCGTCAGCTGGTGCTGACACTGCCTAGAGTCCCCGGGAAGGAGATCTGCGCTGAGGCCCACTGATCTTTGTGAGCCCCAGAGATGCCTCTTTCCACAACCCAGCCCAGTCACCTTCACCGGGACCTTTCTCCCGATCTTCAGCTGTGCCCCCAAAGGTCATCTGTGTCCTCAATTCTGCCCTGAGAATGCTGAAATAGCATGGAAAACCCGCTAGCAGCCAAGAGGTAGAGTCTTCATTCATTTTCTGTGCCACACTAGTTAAGACATGACAGAAAGTACCAGAGGGGGAGAGTTCTTGACCAGCTCTCTCAGCTAGCTGCCATGTTCCCCACCAAAAGTAGCAGTCCTTCTTGCAGTGCAGCACTGCAGTCCTTCTGAGCTTTTCATAGGTCCAGAAACGTAGAGTTGGGTCTGAGGGTCCACTGTTTATATCTGGTACCAATTTTGAAGTAAGAGAGGTTTCTAGAGGCTTCCACCGCCAGAGGTGCTTGGAATTTCCTGCCTCCCTGCCCTAGCCCCAGTTTGTCTGTGGTCACAAAAGACTAGAGTCAAACTCTTTGTGAGTGTGCTCGGGCAGGCGTTTGGTGATTTGCAAGTGAAGTAGGTGACAGCTCCTCCCCCTCATCAAGTCAGAGATGGCCCATCATGCCAACACCTGTTCCCCCTGTGTCCCAATGTCTGGGGGCAATACACAAAGACCAACTGCCAGCTACACTATGTCATGTGACCCAGGATACAGGCTGCAGGCACCAAATGGTTGGGACAAGAAAATGCCAACTTTCTAAAAGTGGCATTTTCAGAATTGTGATTTAAAATCCGACTTTACCATTAAAGAGTGTTTTAAATGCAATTCTTTAGACACCATACTCAACATTCCTACTGTCTCCCAATTGAAAGTTAGTACTTATTAAATATAAAAAGGTAACCCAATGTTATCCAATGGGAGAGGTAGGCTATGCAGTAGTGAAAAACGAATTTAGGATTTCTTTCACTAACAGAACATGTAAAACCTAAAAGTAGATGGCCAACTTTTAAAAACACTGTACCCTGCCTTATGGGCTATTTAGGGCCTACCCTAGGGGTGACGTATATGTATTAAAAAGGAAGGATTTGGCCTGGAAAACCATTTATTTTGCCAGATCCAAATCGCAGTGTAAGATTGCACACACAGGCTGTAAAGCAGGCCTGAAACATGTTTCAAAAAGGCTACTTAACATCCTGACAGACACTCTTCTTAGTCAGGTTAGGCAGTCTGGAGCTAGACATGCGCTAAATGCGCACGCCCCTGGTTGCCTGAGTTGAACTTCGTCAGGCTGAGGATTTCTAAGCCCTTTGGGCGTCACACTTCAGCCTGGGAAAAGTGCCTTGAGGCTCTCCCCCTCATGCTTAGGGGGAGCATCACTAATTGCCTCGAACCTGTGTGCTTTAGTTTTAAGCCCTACAGTGCCCAGAGCTGAGTGTCAATAAGTGATATCTTGTCACAGAGTGGGGTGGAGTTATCAGATTCACTGATTCCCTCCAACTCTGTAAGTAGTGAGGGGCTGCTGCCTCTTCTCCAATGAGAGAAGGCAGCGGTCCCAACCCTCCTGGAACCTCCGAGCCTTTCCTCTCCTGAAGCTGCAGGCCAGGTAAATGTTATGTTTTTGAATGTTTGGTGCGTGCGTGTATGTATAAATTAGTTGTGAGTTAGTGTCTTGAATGGGTGTGTGTGCACATTTGTGAATGGGTGTGTGTATGCAGGTTTGTGAATGCATGGGTGTGAGTGAGTGTATATGTGTGCGTGTGTGGCCAGCACGCCCTCTGCCAAAATTACCGACTGCCACTGCTACTTAGGTGAGTGCCACAAGTAGTGCTGCACACCGACTAGTAGCATTTAAGTTACAGGCCATGGGTAAATGTAGTACTACTTTACTAGGAACTTAGAAGTAAATTAAATGTGGCAATTGTTTGTTAGCCAATTCTACTATGTTTAAAGGAGAGAGAACACAACCTTTAGCACTGATCAGCAGTGGTAAATTGCACAGAGTTCTAAGTAGGCATGGGCAGAGTTCCACTTTGGGGAACTCCGCAAAATGACCAAAAAACTCTACATGGAGTTCCGTAAGCGGTGGAGTGCTGATTTTTAGCGCCTGTTGTCTGTCCTGCACTGGAAAATCAGCACTAATGGCACCCTGTGCAGCGCAGGAAGGCGCTGCTTCTATCTGCCGCTGAAGTAGATGTTCTACTCGAGTGATAGCTTCCTCAACGAGAACGGAAGGTTTCTCAATCCAAGTGGTCGCGACCATCTGTGACCGCCCGCATTGAGAAATCTCGCAAGGAGGTGGTCTAGTGTTGGATTTTCCTCGCTCGTGCTCGCCAACTTAACGCTGGCAAGCGAGGAAAACACTCTGCTCCATGGAGCAGAGTTTTTCATGAACTTCGCATGCTCCGTGGAGTGTGAAAAACTCCACAAACTCTGCGAACGGAGAAAAGTTTACTGCCCGGGCCTAGATAAAATAGTTATGTTTGGGTGGCAGAATTTCTTTAAACACTGGGTAGTGCAAAGGATAAATTTGACACCTCAATAACCCCCTCATAACATTCTGGATCTTGGAAGACTTCACCTGTAGAAGAAGTGCCTGGTAGAAGAAAGTAGATCCCAGGCTCCTGAAGAAGAAAAGGTGGCCCACTAAAAGACCCAAGGAATTCTGATTTCTTCTGGCATCAAGGGAGTGGAAATACTGAGCAATGGTGAAGTGGTTGGCATCCTGTTTGCTTCAGGGACACAAAATGAGAAGAGACTCCTGATTCCAAGAGGGCCCGGGTGACCACAGAACACTGAACCCTGCAGGAGACCTAACTGGAGAGAGAACTGGAAGCCTGCCTAGAGGTCTGCCCTGTGAAGCTGAGGACTACAGGGCTGACCAGAAGGAGCTTTCCCAGCAGTTTGAAAAAGTGTGACTCAGTCACATTTTCCATCTCCAGAGGACTGGAACAAGGTGCTGCTGAGACTTGCCCAGGAAAGCCACACTCTATGCTGTCATGAAAAACAGGTTGGCACTGCTCTGAAATTATGGCTTGCAGAATACCAGTTCAGTTGGACGATAAAGTAAATTGTCTGCCTCATAGATCCCTGCCTGCCTACTGCTTTCAGCCATGTACTGCAGCATTGGGTCTTTGTCCACTGGAAGATTTTGACCTTCAATTCAAAGACTTTGGGCCTGATTAAGAGTGGCTTGTTATATTTCACCAAGGGTGAGAAATTGGGTTGCTGGTTGAAAGGGGGTGACCCCTGTTCAAGCAACAGCCACAATCCCTATCAGGGTGAACCACAGAATTCACTAAATTAACCTGTGCCTAACCCTCTGGTAGCTTGGAACAAAATAAGTCATGCTTAACTTGGAGGCAAAGTGTAAAGCATTTATGCAGCACACAAACAGTAATAATGTGAAAACACAACATAAGATAAATCCCATACCAATTTAGAAAAAAAGTAAATTTAAATAAATTAGCTAACGCCAAAATGACAAAAATCCAATCAGTAGAACTGGAGTGATGAATTTTCAAACTTAAGGTAAAAATTAGTACCTAATGATCAAAGCACCAACTGCAGACATCTGGTTGTGTGAGACCCGGTCAAAGTGGGTTGAGCCCGGTCAGATGCTTGCTGTCAGACTTTGACTACATTTTGAAGAAAATGTTATGAGAAGGTAAAGTTAAAGAGGGCAAGGCTGCAGACGGTATCCGAGGAGTGAAGCATCATCGCCGGGGAGCTGCTGGACGAAGTTGCAGTGAAGATTTCTTCATTTGGACTTAGTCACTTTTTTGGAAGTCAAAAATCTCCAGGGTGACAAAGCTGGAGGCTATAGCCGACGAGAGTTCCAGGACGCCAGACAACACTTTGGTAAAGGATCGCTGAACAGGATTTGCAGCTGTGGAGAAGAACGAAGCAGGAGCTGCCACAAATTCAGGCCGATCGGCAATGCACATTGGGCAGAGAGATGAACAGATTGGTCCCGGTCTTCTCTCGATTCTCAGAGCAGTTTTCAGCAAAAAAATATTTAAGCCCTGAGTTTGGGATTTTGGCTATCTGAGCACCTTTAACACCACAACCAAGGGTCCAGGACTGGAGGTTCACCACTTGGGGTGGTCAGGACTCACTCAGGCTGGGTCCAGGTGCGGGTTCAAGATAGTTGGATATTTTTCTGTCCCTAAGGCTCTGATCAGAAGGACAGCATACTAGCCCTTGGAGTCACTCTGGTAGTCCTGGTATCAACAGCAGAAACAGCGCTCAAACAGCAGGGCAGGCCTCTGAAGGTTCAAGGCAGGCTCCATGCAGCAAATCAGTCCTTCTAGGTGCAGCAAAGTAGTCTAGTCTTGTAGAGTAACCAGCAAGCTACAGCAGCAGGCAGTCCCCTGAGAGGTCCATTAAGTGAACTGAAGAGTAGGTCTGAGGGTCCCTTTTCTAGACATGGTGCCTTCTTTGAAGTATGAGAAGTTTCTAGAGAATTCCCTTTGAAGTGCTTGAAGTATCCTGACTCCCATGTCCTAACCCTAAGCTGGCTGCATGAACAATGCAGGGGTGACAAGTCATTTTTGTGAAGGCAGAGCACAATCTGTTTAGTTGCAATGGGGCTGTGTCCAGCTCCGCACCCACATCCTGCCAGTTGATGGCCCAATCCAGGCACACCTAATTCCTCTATTGTGTGGCTGTCTGGAAAGAATCAACATAGTACAACTGTCAACTACACCCAGTCATGTGACCCAGGATAGGCTACAGGCACCAAATACGTTAGGACAGGAAAATGCACACTTTCTAAAAGTGGCATTTTCAAAATTGTAACTGACTTTACCATTAAAGAGGGTGTTTAATTACAATTGCTCAGACAGCAAACACGAAATGCTTACATGTTTCCATTCAAAAGCTAGCACTTAATAAATATAAGGCAACCCAATGTTATTCAATGGGAGAGGTAGGCCTCACAGTAGTGAAACAAATTAAATTTAGGAGTTTTTCACTAGCAGGACTTGTAAAACTTAAAAGTACGTCCAACCTTTTAATTACAATGCACCCTGCCATCCTTTTAATTACAATGCACCCTGCCATATGGGCTACCTAGGGCCTACCGTAGGGATAACTTATAATCAATAAAAGGGGAGTATAAAGCTTGGCAAGGGGGTTATATTGGCAAGTCAAAATGGCAGCTTAAAACTGCAGTCAGGCTGCAATGACAGGCGTGGGGCAAGTTTTAAGGGGCTACTTAAGTGGGTGGCACAAGAAGTGCTGAAGGGCCACTAGTAGCATTTAATTCACAGGTCCTGTGTATATGATATACTACTGTGCAAGGGAATTATGAGTAAATTAAATATGGCAATCAGGTGTAAGCCAATTTTACCATGTTTAGGGAAGAGAGCATATGCACTTTAGCACTGGTTAACAGTGGTAAAGTGGTCTGAGTCTCTAAGGCCAACAAAAACTAATTCCAGCAAAGATTTTGAGGTAAGACCAGGGCTGACCGATCTAACAAGGACTTGAAAGGGATTTAACGCATCTGACAATTATCGGATGCGTTAAGTACCTCAAGGTTCCTTAAATTATTGTAGGTCAAACCTGACAAAGTGTGTACGGTATTTACCGTACCATGTGGATTTTGATGCATTAAACAACAAAATCTGCATGCTTTTACCCAATAATTTATAATAGGTGTTATCTCACCCAATAAATAACATACTCTGTGGCATTGTTATTTATCGGGGTGATAAATAACACCTAAGCTCAGGGCCTAAGCGTGAAGATAAAAAATTTCAAATGGATGTCACTTAGGATACCCAAACTCCACTCTATCATGGTCAGCCTGATATCACACCTATGTCAGATTTAAAAGTGAACAGTTATTTTCAAAGGCACTTTCCTTTTTCTATGTGCTTTTTGCCTTAAACATTTAAAGAATTCATATCTTCTGTTCTCATTACCCTATGTTAAAGATCTTGGTTTTATTTTGCTCACTAAATGTTTCTGTATTTTTGTAGACTCTTTTGGTAACTTTATTGTGTTTTATTCTTTACTTTGAAGTTGATGATACTACATGCACTTAAGGACATGCTTGGGGATTGCCAGCTGCTTGTGCCATATATACTAGGGTTTGAACAGTGATGTCCTCAGGCCTGTGTTTTGTCTTAAACGGACTGTGGGGCATATTATCAAGGGCCTTATCACCGCGTTAGCGGCAGTTTCCTGCCGCTAACGCAGCGATAATCTCATCGCCCTATTACCAAGCTGTCGCTAACAGCCGTTAGCGACAGCTTTCCGGCGATAGCGTTCGGATTTTAGATCGCCAAGCATGCCAGCGATATTTATCGCTAATGACATGCAAGGTAGGCGTTCCATCGGAAAAACGCACGCTAACACCACTTCGCTATATTATCAAGAATGGCCCGGACCCGCGAAGCGATCAAAAAACAGTTGCTAAGGCCCTTTAGCTGCAGGAACTTAAGACCAGAAAATAGCTGGTCTTAAAAATGGTGAGAAGACTTGGGGCCACATCTATGCATGTCTTTGGTGCTGGACAGCGCTGCAAGTAATGTTGCAGCGCTGCCCTGCGACAAAAATACAGTGCAGGAATGCGCACCATCAACAAGATAGTGCGCATTCCTGTGCCCCAGTCATGAAAAGTGTTGCTGCGCTGTGACAAGACAGCGTTGCAACACATCTCATTACGCCCTCCTTGCAACAGCATGGATGCACTGTATACACTGTACAGCGCTCCATGACACAAGTAATGACAGAAACGTCAGTAATCCTGACGTATCTGTCTGCACTAAAGTCACGCATTGCTGCAGTTGTGTCACAACCATGACGCAACTCCAGCAATGCATGGGGCCAGCCTATCCCTATGGCACTGCCTCACCCTCACGCCTGCCATCAGGCAGGCTGAAGGTACTGATGCAGTGCCGTTCATGAGGGCTACCCGAATGTCGGGGATGTTGGAGATCCATCGGTGGTGGTTGCGCGCTGCGGTGTCATCGTTTGGAGGCATTGGTGGAGTGTTGGTGCGGTGGCCTCGACGAGAAGTTCTGCGACGGGGTGCGATGATGGCACTGGCGTCCGGTGGGCAAGGTGAAGACGTGATTCATCCAATGATGGTAGTGCCAGGAGAGTCCGGTGTTGTGGCTGCAGTTGAAGTACCCGCTGGCGGAGGTGACGTGCTCGACTCTGTGTCCTGCTACGTGGCCTGTTGAGGAGACTTGCTGCTTGCGTCTGATGTCGGTGACCTTCCCAAGGAGGGGGTGGTGCTCTGGTCAATGGCGTTGCCCAGGAGGAACTTGAGTTCACCGAGTTGGATGTTGTCGGTGGATGGGAGACCCTGGGGTGCAATGAGGTCTACAATGGGATTGGAGAATGGTGGGCCATGGCCCGGGGGGCCTGCACCTGAGGGTGCCGCAGAGGATGTTCTTTGGCTTGGTCCGGATCTGTGAGTTGACGTGGTCCATGGTCACCCTTGGCACATTAGAGTGCGTGGTCAGTTGGAGTGTGCCTCTGTAGGTGACTGCAATGCCTCCTCCTTGACGGTCGGGGTGCCCCTTGCGGGTGATACTGCAGCCGTCAGTGATGGCGAAGGCGATGTCCGTTACGGAGCAGAGGTTGGTCCTGGCAGGCAAGGTGGTGTCCAGGGTTGTTGGTGAGGAGGGTGCTGGCATTGTAGCAGTGGAGTGTCCAAGAGGAATGCTCCTTGGTGCTGAGCGCGGTCCACAGGCAGACGGACGCAAACGGCGTAGCCTATGGGTTGCCTTTGGCACAGGAGACGACCATTCAGTGCAGGCAGTACATCGTTAACAACGCAACTCCGACAACGTGGGTGCCTTAACATCGCATTTGATTACAACGCATTGTGAGGTCAGTAATGGGGTAATTTAAACTTTTTCAGGTGTGTATGGGTTTTGGATGTATAAAATTAAAATTGGTGTGTTTTGGGGTTAAATATGAAATTTGGGGTGTGTTTTGGGGTTAAATATGAAGTTTGGGGTGTGCATTTGTCTCAAATGTGATTTTGTGTGTGTTTTGGGGGTTCAAAAAGGAATTCCAGGGAACACGTTTGGGTTTGTTGTGCAAAGGTTAGTTTTGGGTTGCACTCACTGAAGGGGGAACAGTGCATCAGAGACTAAGCCAGAATGTAGAAATCTTCACCACAACTTCATCCAAAGGCTCCTCGACAATGACGCCCCCTCGGACAATGCTGAATGCCTTGCCTCGCTGAACTTTACCTTCGCAGACAATTTTTTCTCAAATATTCTTCTAAGTCTGAAGGTAAGCAGAGACCAGGGTCAATCCTCTTCATGTATCCGAACCGCACTCCATTGCGGTAGGTTATAACTTTCGACCTTCCCGCGGTCTTGCGCAACTAAATGTCCGCATTTGGCCCTTTGATATTTTAGGCTATTTTTCACTTTAAACTTAAAAAATTATAACTCCAGTTCTATTGACTGGATTTATTTTGTTTGGTGTTAAATAGTTAATTAAAATATACTCTACTTTTCTACATTGGTGTGGAAGTTTTCTTGTCTTGTGGTTTCACTTTACTATTGTTTGTATGGTGCATAAATACTTAACACAATACCTCTAAGTTAAGTCAGACTGCTTTTGCGCCAAGCTAAAAGAGGGTTAAGCACAGGCTCATTTAGTGACTTTGGTGCTTCATCCTTTCAAGGATTGTCATTGTTCCTTGAACAAGGTTTTCACCCCTGTCAATCAAAAACCCAATTTTTCACACTCCACCTGCCACTGAACTCGAAATTCACTTTACCTCCCTTTACCTATATCCTCCCCTTAACCCTAAAGGCCTCTTACCTCCCTTTATCTCTCCCGCATACGAAGCCTAAAACACCTACCACTCTTTATTTCTACCCTCCCCTCAACCCTAAAAACCGTAGATCTCCCTTTACCTCTATCTGCCCCTTAACCCTAAAAACCCCTTAGCTCGACCTGCCCCTTAACCTCGACCCCTTATATCCCTTTACTTCCACCCTCTCCTGAACCCTGAAAGCCCCTTACCTCCTTTTACCTACCCCTGAACTCTAAAAAAACCTTATTTTTTTATCTCTACCCTATCCTGAACCCTAAAATCTCATTACCCCTTTACATCTACCTACTTTCTAAAAACTCCTTATTTCCCTTTACCCCTACCCTCCCCTGAAACTTTGGAACCCCTTACCTCCTTTTAACTCTACCTACTCCTGAACCCCCAAACACCTTACCTCACTTTACCGTTACCTGGCACTCAATCAATCAATCAATCAATCAATCAATCAGGGTCTTGTATAGCGCGACTACTCACCTGTGAGGGACTCAAGGCGCTGGAGGAGGAGGCCTGCTGGTTGGACTGGTGGAGGATCATTCGAAGAGCCAGGTCTTGAGGTCCTTCCTGAATTGAGTCAGCGATGCGGATTGCCTGAGGTGGAGGGGCACGGTGTTCCAGATCTTGGCGGCGAGGTAGGAGAATGACCTTCCTCTGGTTCTGGTCTTGTAGATCCTGGGGACGGAGGCAAGAGTGAGTTGGGAGGATCGGAGTAGTCTGGTGGGTACTTGGAATGTGAGGCTGTGGTTCAGGTATGCTAGTCCTTTGTCATGCAGAGCTTTGTAGGCGTTAGTAAGGAGCTTGAAAGTGATTATCTTGTTGACTGGGAGCCGGTGGAGGTGTCAGAGGTGTTGCGTGATGTGGCGGGGGATGTCGAGGACAAGTCTGGCTGCAGTGTTTTGGACATTCTTTAGTTTCTGAGGTGTTTCTGGGTGACACCGGCTTAGGGTGCGTTGCCGTAGTTGAGTCTGCTGGTGATGAGTGTGTGGGTAACTGTCTTTCTGGATTCTGTGGGGATCCATCTGAATGTCTTTCGAAGTAGGCAGAGTGTGTGGAAAGCACGCTGACAAAACTGCATTGATTTGGGGGTTCATAGTGAGCGATGAGTCCAGTATGATGCTGAGGTTGCGTGTGTGGTCCGTCTGGGTGGGGGGAGATCCCAGAGTGGCTGGCCACCAGGAGTCATCCCAAGTTGAAGGGGTGGGTCCCAGGATGAGTACTTCAGTCTTGTCTGAGTTGAGCTTGAGCACTGAACCATAAAAATCCCTTACCTCCCTTTACCTCTACCCATCCCTGAAACCTTCCCTTCCCTCCATAAACACATTCCCATCACTTAACTCTAATGACATAATAATGCCAATAAAAATACATATATTTATCTATATATGTATTCACTGCAAAAACCGAAGTGTAGAGGGATGTTATAGCTAGGTTCACATTTAAGATACACAAAACCATAGAAATTCGGCAGTTACAGTTATCTCTGCTAACTATAACTTACGCCCTCGCAATGCACTGCTTATTACCTCACATATCACATCACTCAAGACATGGTCAGTGACATCAATGATGACATAACTGATGATGAGGTGGTGATTGACCCCGGGCTCTTTAGAACCTCAGGGGGTGATATGCACGGCCCCCCTCCAATTTAAAAATCAAGCCCCGAGGGGGTGGTGGCCCTTGAGGCTTTTAGGAGCCTCAGGAGGGGGGCCACGTGTGGCCAACCCGGGGCTGAAATACAAACAAGCGCAGGAGACCACGCTTGTTTTTTTCCAATTTTGCCGCAAATTCACGTATCCACCTGAGATTTTGCAGCAAAATTGAAAATAAAATGCTTTTTGTCCCTGACCAGGCCTGGAAGACAGGATATTCCTACACTGCCTCCTTTTCTTAATTTTTAACTTTGTTTTGGGACTCGGCTGAGTAAGAGTTCCAAAATGGCTGCCAATACTTCCTGGTTGAAGTGTTGGCAGTCAATGAGATCTCAGCAGAAGAGCTCTTGGATTTGCGGAGAGTCCATGTGCCCAGATATACAAATTTGTCTTTCCTTTAATAACTCCAAAACTACTGAACAGATTTACCCTAAATAACACAAAGGGCTTTTTCTGGACCAAGAGCTAACTTTCTGCCAAACTTGGAGTAACTGTGTCCAGTGGTTTGGGCTGTAGTCGGGTTCAAAATCCCTATGGGAAATTACATGGGACCCCTCCCCCTCTTTTTCTCGGCTCCCGCTTTATAGATTAGTCTGTGCACAACTAGACAAAGAAAGGCACTTTTTTAGAAACGTTTGTGAAGATTCGTCAACGGGCGTCAAAGTTATGAACAAACCAAAAAACCCTTTTCCTATGGAGACTATGTCCCATATATATATATATATTTTTTTTTTAGTGTTATATAGCGCGAACTAGACCACAAGATATCAGCTATCAGAGCGCTTTACAGAGCACCAGTTGCGTTACAGATGGATACATTCACTTTTGTTGGGCACGGGGTAATTAAGTGATTTGCCCAGAATCACAGGATGTTGAGCGTTCGTTGCCGAGACTCGAACCCGGTTCCCCAGCTTCGAGGTTGACCGCTGTAGCGGTAAGGCTACATACTCTCATTTATATATATATATATATATATATATATATATATATATATTTTTTTTATTGTTGAGTTGCAGACAAAGACCCCACGAGGCCTAAATAATGAAGAGGAGCTTGGGTTCATATCTGAAGATCAGATAGAGAATTAATTAAACAAGTGGTTAAAAAGTTGCTGGATAGAGGAGAAAACTATTTTTTTGTTTTTGTTTATGTTAGTAGATCATATACAGAGAATTGACTTATGATATTGCAAGCATTAGGAGAAGATAAGAGGATTAGTGTACATAATAATTTTCTGTCGGAGAACAATTATTGGTGACATACATTGTGGGAAAAGTGCCCATTCAGGGTTAAATAATTACGAGAAATACACAGTGTAATGCAGGCTGACCCGACAAGGAGGAATTTTGTTTGATCAAGAAATAATGTATTGCGTACAAAAGGCCAGAGGGGTAGGAAAGCCCATTCAGGGCGGAATTCGTAAACGGCGGTTAATATAGAATAACAATGGCAATTCATCCGAGTGGAGACAAAAAATAATAATGAATTGATGAATTATACATTTGTCTTGATGTAGAAATCATGTAACTGAATTGAATGCCCACAAGATCTATGAAATAATAGATAGATGGTGTGGAGTAGGATAGATGAATTTAAACCATGCAAAGATGGCCGCCGTAGAAATACCACGATGCTGAGCCTGTAAAAAAGCATTGCTGTTTTCTCTGTTCATGATTGGAATAAATTGTGGTTTCCTTTCTTTGTGTTTACAATTAATTGTATTTTAAATATGGCGTTTCTGTTGATCCCACTGACATTGAGGAAGGCTTGCAGCCGAAACGCGTCTGTCCGGGTAGTAGTCGTGTGGCAAATAAAATTTTAAAATTTATTTCTCCAGTGTGCACCTCGATTTGTGACCGTGGAGTGGAGGTCACCTTTGGAATATATATATATGTGTGTATATATATATATATATATATATCCCACAAATACTGCTCTTTCCGTTCTCCTGGGGCCCGTAGACAAGTGGTGCGTAGAGCCGGACAACAAAATATCACTTGATTTGCAGTAAAGATGCACACTCAAGGGATGATATGCTCAAAGATGGCTTTACTCTTCAGTTACGCATTTCGACTCTACGAGTCGAAACACGTAACTGACGAGTAAAGCCATCTTTGAGCATCTCATCCCCTGAGTGTGCGTCTTTACTGCAAATCAAGTAATATATATATATATATATATATTATCTACTGGCGGTCGCCAGTAGATAGTTATAGTTAAAACCTATTATCCATAGGAAATCCGCGACATTCTATTTGAAATAACGTTGGCGCCGG
Source organism: Calotriton arnoldi (assembly GCA_963921515.1). Lineage (NCBI taxonomy): Eukaryota > Metazoa > Chordata > Amphibia > Caudata > Salamandridae > Calotriton > Calotriton arnoldi. The sequence continues at coordinate 192,290 of CAWUFW010012124.1, forward strand.
TTAACGAATCTTCGCGAAAGTTTCCAACTTGTTGGGGCACTCCGGTCCGCTCCTATCCTGAAAGTCTCAGGGTGATACGTCAAGCGGGGCCGAGAAAAAGGGGGTCCCAAAACGTGTTTTCCCCATTCATTTTTCCATAGGAACCTTTAGTCGCAGCTACAGCCCGAACTGCTGAACGGAATTACACCAAATTTGGCAAAGAGGTAGCCCTTGGTTCAGTGTCGTGCCTTTTGCTTAAATGGTGTAAATCCGTTCAGTAGTTCCTGAGAAAATCAAAAGTAAAGTCACATATATATCTGGGCGGAGCCTAACCACACATGTCATCGTGAGATCTGATTGGCTGTCAGCACTTCATCCTGGAATTTCTGGCAGCCATCTTGGGACCAATATAAATGATAGTACCTCATTGAAATGCATTGTAGTGAATAGAAGATTTTGAGGGTCACCAAAAGGAGAACTATAAAGGGTGATAACAGGCTTTAGTTACATTAGAATTTATTTGTTGACGGTACCATACTAATTTTAGGAATTGTGGTGTATTCCAAGGTGATTTTACCATGTGAAAAACCTTCTGCTGGGATATCATGAATCATGTTTGAGAGAACACTATTTTCTCATGCTTGTCCCATGGAGGTTTGGAAGGTGCTCCAGAAGCTAAAATGAGAGCATATTTTCTGTAAATTCACATTATCTTTCTCACTCATGTGCGAATGAAGTCTGACATTCTCAGTAAAACATGTACATCCAACAAGGGCAGAGACTGTCAGTTGATTCCTTTGTGTTCTACTGCAGCTTCCCAGAGTGTTCTAAAGAACAACTAGAGTGCTAACAGCCTTACTTATGACAAAAGTATGGCACACCTGAAGCCATCTTGATTGGAATAAACTGGTAACACTTAAAACATTTAATTTAAAAAGGAACAAACTGATGGGGTTCATTTTGTCATAGAAATTATGGTTAGTGCTGTAGAAAGAAAAATTAGGACATGTTTCAAGTGTGATCTCAAATATCTTCCTGTTATATTTCAACAGGAGCAGCCTGCCAGTTGATGCCTTTGTGTTCTACTGCAGCTTCCCAGAGTGTTCTAAAGAACAACTAGAGTGCTAACAGCCTTACTTATGACAAAAGTATGGCACACCTGAAGCCATCTTGATTGGAATAAACTGGTAACACTTAAAACATTTAATTTAAAAAGGAACACAATGATGGGGTTCATTTTGTCATAGAAATTATGGTTAGTGCTGTAGAAAGAAAAATTAGGACATATTTCAAGTGTGATCTCAAATATCTTCCTGTTATATTTCAACAGGAGCAGCCTGCCAGTTGATGCCTTTGTGTTCTACTGCAGCTTCCCAGAGTGTTCTAAAGAACAACTAGAGCGCTAACAGCCTTACTTATGACAAAAGTATGGCACACCTGAAGCCATCTTGATTGGAATAAACCGGTAACATTTAAAACATTTCATTTAAAAAGGAACAAAATGAGGGGTTCTTTTTAAATAGAAATTATGGTTAGTGCTGCAGAAAGAAAAATTAGGGCATGTTTTAAGTGAGATCTCAAATCCTCTTCTATTTCATTAGAAAATTCTGACATGCAGACTGAAACAATAACTTTCAATACCAGCAGCAGACTACCAGTTAACTCCCTGGTGAGCAGTAGCTTTACTCCAGTGATCTAATGAGCAACTAGAGTGCTAACATTCTGAATTTATGGCAGATGTGAGACACATCTGAATGCCTTCTTGATGGAATCAAAGTAAAAACTGAAAGCATTTCCTACTGAGGAGACTGCAGTAAATGAAGAAATTAGGAAACTTCATAACAAAGAAGTCTTCCAAGATGGCCACCAGTGAAAAAAGAGCCCAAATGTAGCACAATGACAAAAGTGTGCAAAACACTTTTTATTTTTAGTTTTTTTGCAGTTTTATGTAGTACAGACTGGTCAGGTATTGGAGCATTGCATCTTAAAACATGACCCCCTACACTACAAAAACACCACTGCACTACCTTAAACCCTAAAACACTACCCCCAGCAATACCCCCTACACTACACAAGCACCACTGCACTATCCTAAACCCTAAAACACTACCCCCAGCACGACCCCTACACTACCCAAACACCACTGCACTAACCTAAATCCTAAAACACTACCACCAGCACGACCCCTACACTACCCAAACACCACTGCACTACCCTAAAACATGACCCCTACACTACACAAACACCACTGCACTACCCTAAACCCTAAAACACTACCCCCAGCACGACCCCTACACTACACAAGCACCACTGCACTACCCTAAACCCTAAAACACTACCCCCAGCACGACCCCCTACACTACACAAACACCACTGCACTACCCTAAACCCTAAAACACTACCCCCAGCATGACCCCCTACACTACCCAAACACCACTGCACTACCCTAAAACATGACCCCTATACTACACAAACACCACTGCACTACCCTAAACCCTAAAACACTACCCCCAGCACGACCCCCTACACTACACAAGCACCACTGCACTACCCTAAACCCTAAAACACTGCCCCCAGCACGACCCCTACACTACACAAACACCACTGCACTACCCTAAACCCTAAAACACTACCCCCAGCACGACCCTCTACACTACCCAAACACCACTGCACTAACCTAAATCCTAAAACACTACCCCCAGCATGACCCCCTACACTACCCAAACACCACTGCACTACCCTAAAACATGACCCCTACACTACACAAACACCACTGCACTACCCTAAACCCTAAAACACTACCCCCAGCACGACCCCTACACTACACAAGCACCACTGCACTACCCTAAACCCTAAAACACTACCCCCAGCATGACCCCCTACACTGCCCGAACACCACTGTACTGCCCTAAACCCTGAAACACCACCCCCTTCACGACCCCCTACACTGCCCGAACACCACTGCACTGCCCTAAACCCTGAAACATCACCCCCAGCACAACCCCCTACACTGCCTGAGCACCATTGCTCTGCCCTAAACCCTGAAACACCAGCCCCAGCACGACCCCCTACACTGCCCGAACACCACTGCACTGCCCTAAACCTTGAAACACCAGCCCCAGCACGACCCCCTACACTGCCCGAACACCACTGCACTGCCCTAAACCCTGAAACACCAGCCCCAGCAAGACCCCCTACACTGCCTGAACACCACTGCATTGCCCTAGACTCTGAAACACCAGCCCCAGCAAGACCCCCTACACTGCCCGAACACCACTGCACTGCCCTAAACCCTGAAACACCAGCCCCAGCACGACCCCCTACACTGCCCGAACACCACTGCACTGCCCTAAACCCTGAAACACCAGCCCCAGCACCACCCCCTACACTGCCCGAACACCACTGCACTGCCCTAAACCCTGAAACACCAGCCCCAGCACCACCCCCTACAATGCCCGAACACCACTGTACTGCCCTAAACCCTGAAACACCACCCCTGCACCGCCCCCTACACTGCCCGAACACCACTGCACTGCCCTAAACCCTGAAACACCACCCCCTGCACGACCCCCTACACTGCCCGAACACCACTGCACTGCCCTAAACCCTGAAACACCACCCCTGCACCACCCCCTACACTGCCCAAACACCACTGCACTGCCCTAAACCCTGAAACACCACCCCCAGCATGACCCCTTTACTGCTCGAACACCACTGCACTGCCCCAAACCCTGAAACACCACCCCCAGCATGACCCCCTACACTGCCCGAACACCACTGCCCTAAACCCTAAAACACCACCCCCAGCACGACCCCTACACTGCCCGAACACCACTGCACTGCCCTAAACCCTAGAACACTACCCCCAGCATGACCCCCTACACTACCCGAACACCACTGCACTACCCTAAACCCTAAAATACTCCCCGCAGCACGACCCCCTACACTACCCGAACACGACTGCACTGCCCTAAACCCTAAAACACTCCCCCAGCACGACCCCTACACTACCCGAACACCACTGCACTGCCCTAAACCCTAAAACACTCCCCCAGCACGACCCCCTACACTACCCAAACACCACTGCACTACCCTAAACCCTAAAACACTAACCCCAGCACGACCCCTACACTACCCAAACACCACTGTACTACCCTAAACCCTAAAACACTCCCCCAGGACGACTCCTACACTACACAAACACCACTGCACTACCCTAAACCCTAAATCTACCCCCAGCATGACCCCCTACACTACACAAACACCACTGCACTACCCTAAACCCTAAACCTACCCCCAGCATGACCCCCTACACTACACAAACACCACTGCACTACCCTAAACCCTAAATCTAACCCCAGCATGACCCCCTACACTACACAAACACCACTGCACTACCCTATACCCTAAAACACTACCCCCAGCACGACCCTCTTCACTACCTAAACACAACTGCACAATTTGTTACAGGCGTTGCAACGCAGGCCTGTGGTGCTTACTGGAAGTACCTGGTGGGCTGGTTGGGCCCCAGGGACTCTCAGGATTCAAGGTGACCTAATCCCCCAACTTAAAACGCGCCACGGGGCGCGTTTGCACAGTGGTGAAGGGAGGGGCGGGGCCTCAGGTGACATGTGCGCAAACACGACCTGTGGTGCGTTTTAAGTTAGGGAGTTAATTCCCTTTGAATCCTGGGGGCCAACTAGCCCACCAGGTACCTTCAGTAAGCACAACAGAGTTGCGTTGCAGAGAGGTGAAAAAAGGTGCGTGGCCTCGCAATGCCTCTCTGCAACTCAGCTCTGTGGTCCTAACTGTAGGTACCTGGGGGGCTAGTTGGGCCCCAGGGACCCTCAGGATTCAAGGGGACTTAATCCCGCAACTTAAAACGCACCATGGGGCGCGTTTGCACACATGTCACCTCAGGCCCCCCCTCCCTTCACCACTGTGCAAACGCGCACTGGCTCTGGTTAGTCAGAGTCAGTTACCACCAGTACCCGTCTGAAAAAGTTGTGGGCACAGGATGATTTTGCAACAAGGCCTCTTTCTGCTCCTCTGTTGGTTCTTTCTGCACATCTTTTGCTTCTTTCTGTGCGTTTTTTCTTCTTTCTTCACATGTCCTACCTCTGTTGGCATAGTTAGAAACTAGCATTTAAAAAACCTTTGAAATTCACTTAAAAATCATAGGTTTCAGGCACGTTATAGTTAGAAATTAGCATTTAAAAAACCTTTGAAATTCACTGAAAAAACCATAGGTTTCAGGCACGTTATAGTTAGAAATTAGCATTTAAAAAACCTTTGAAATTCACTGAAAAAACCATAGGTTTCAGGCACGTTATAGTTAGAAATTAGCATTTAAAAAACCTTTGAAATTCACTGAAAAAACCATAGGTTTTAGGGACAGTTATAGTTAGTTGGACATTGCACTCGTACAAAACCCGTGAAATTCCCCTGTTATAGTTAGTTCAGCTAACTATAACTCGCGCCCCGCAATGCACTGCTGATGACGTCACATATTACATCACTCATGACATGGTCAGTGACATCACTGATGACATCACTGATGACATCTCAAATGACATCACTGATGACATCATCCATGTGATAATTTCATGCATCTTCTCACACCCTAATATAACTTTTGATACACCCACTCTAAATTACAGACTGCCATTCTCAAAACCATAGACACTCCAACACCAAAAACTACATACCCACTCACTGATTCTTAGGTCTACACACACATCCACTCACTCACCTGTACAGTCACTCATACTTACAGTCACTCAGTACAGGACTATCATATGCACTCATACACCTATATAAACACTCACACACCGCCACTCATCCATAGAGGTACTCACACACCTAGTCAGTCATGCAAAAAATTAATCACACACCCATTTACTCACCTATACAGTTATACACACACCAGCTCACTTACTCATACAAATACTAGCACATTCTTACGCTCTTATACAATAACTGATACAAGCACACACGCATCCATACAGCCACTCTCACAATAACACACTCTCACTTATAGCCATTTAAATACTCTAACACACATATATACTGCCTTTTACATATGTAGTTACTTGCACATGTACCACTGAGATATGCATTCACTCACTAACACACCCATACACACACTCACCCACCCAAGCAGTCCATCACAGATGCACTCTTGAAATCATGCACCCAGTGAATCACCCACTCACACATCTATGTATAGAGTCACACACACCCCACCCACACAAACACTCAGGCAGCCATACAGATACTCAGAGAACCAATCAATAACCCATATAGACACTCATGTAGCTATTCGCAAATCCATGCATCCACTTACACACCAACAAACAGACGGATACAGACATTCACACAGTTTAGTCACTAACCCATGCATTCAGTAAGATACGTTTAATCACTCACTTGTAGAGTCAGTCACTCACGTACTAAATCATCCATTCAGACACTTATACACCCACTCATTCTTCAATACGCCTTTCCCTATATATATTAAACATATTTAAACTTTACAGAAACACACAGTCACTGGATGATGTCATCAGTGATGTCATCAGTGATGTCATTTGAGATGTCATCAGTGATGTCATCAGTGATGTCACTGACCATGTCATGAGTGATGTAATATGTGACGTCATCAGCAGTGCATTGCGGGCGCGAGTTATAGTTAGCTGAACTAACTATAACAGGGGAATTTCACGGGTTTTGTACGAGTGCAATGTCCAACTAACTATAACTGTCCCTAAAACCTATGGTTTTTTCAGTGAATATATATATATACACACTTATATGTGTGGTAAAGTACAGCGTACTATAGCATCAAAAAGTGGCCACATGGTACTTACCTGCGTGGCAAAGTCCTGCAGGGTAAAGATGGCATGATAAAGACTGCATACCATTGACAAATAATGGCAAAAGGGCTACAAAAAGTAGAAAAACAGCAACAAAAATTCAAGCATGTAGCACACCCAGATATGTAAGGGGAATATGTCAAAGTACCAACCTGTTACATGTGCTGACACTAAATGTTACTTTAGGGATTAGTTTACAGATCATGCTCACAAAGGCATTTGAACAGTTGAAGGGGAATTAACAGCAAAACACATATGTTCACATGATGATTGGAAAAATGTGCATATACACATCAGTTGATCTTGCATGTGTTGGGAACTAAAATCAAACAAATACTCTCTGTATGCTAAACTTTACACAACATTCCTAAATATGGTCACTAAGATACAATTACGAGTGGAAGGACAAATCAAAGAAGCACACAATAATTGCACCAATAAACAATGGCGCATACTGGCACATTGGAGCTCATCCACACATGGATTGAATACCAGGAAAGGATTGGAAGCAACTACAAATATAATGCATGGCAAAAAGATGCACAGCAAACACGATTTAGCTGTTGGACATGCTACAATTTTTGAAAACGCATTTCTCACCTTCATCCAATTCCAATACTAAAAAGATGATTTGGCCATCTTGCCAATACAAATATGGTAGGAGCACTCATCGATACCTGCAACCATATCCACACCCACAAAACATGCAGGACAATGAACAAGCTTTTGGTTCTACAACTATGACAAATCCTGGCGCAGTGTGCCACCTGCAACCCTTACAAATTAGTAATTTTGAGAAGCTACTTCAACTGTGTTCTAAAATAGAAAACTGACATGAACCCACCGAAATACAAAAAAAGTGATGTATGGAATAAATCTCAGCTACTGGTTTCACTCAAGCTGTATCTGGCAATGAGCCCTAATCAGGGCAAAACTGTTTCCTGGGTACCTTGTGTTCTCATTCAGGGGGGATCTGCCAGTGCGGGTTGGAATGTTCCAAATGGAGCAGGGTCAAGATTGATTTGCATATGGCTGGGTCCAAACTGAGGTGGAATGGTGTGCAAAATAATTATAGTGTGATGTGTTACTGAGTAATTACCAGTGGCTAAGATTAATTCTGTCCATCACTTTTTTCATTCTTCAGTGTCTTGCCTTCAATGAAAGCACCAGAAATCATGATGGTATCTATGTAGATATATGCTAGAGCTTACAGGAGCAACACATGTTGCCTTTGTGATACTTCAGGCTCCTTGTCTGCCCGGTGTATGTATAAAATGTGGAGCTTGCTTCTCAAGTTAAGTAGCTATCTTGTGCTCTAAATGTTATTGCACAGTTCATTGGCAGTATGGCAGGAAAGTAAACACTGTCCAACATATTGATGGCAAAGAACAACTTGAATTAACTTGTCTAAGGGGGATATTAGCAACAACTTGCCATGTTTTTTTTTATCGCCGCGTATCGCTGGATTTTATCGCGGAGATAACACGTTATTAGCAACATTTATCTCCAATGCGATAAAATATCCAGCAATAGCGGCGAAATGCGTGAATATCGCTGGAAATCCAGCGATATTCACGCATTAACGCCATGGGGGACTTAGCCTTGACAATCCACCTCCCATTGAACAAACAGGTAAGTCATGTTTTTAGCAGGTGTTAAATTCTAGCGATAATCGCGCTTAGCGCAAGTTTTTTTATCGCTTCGCGTGCGTTGCTAATAGGGGGAAGTTGTGTTAGCGACTGTTTTCAGTCGCTTTTAGTTGGGAACGCCTACCTTGCATGTCATTAGCGATAATTATCGCTGGCATGCAAGGCGATAGGAAAACCGGCCGCTATCGCCAGAAAGCTGTCGCTAATGCCTGTTAGCGACAGCTTGCTGATAGGGCGATAAAAATATCGCCGCTTTAGCGGCAAAAAGTGCCACTAAAGTGGCGATACTGCCCTTGCTAATATGCCCCTAAGTTTTTCTTAAATTGGATAATCCCAGAAAGAGATAGCAAGTAGGAAATTAAAGAGTTCCACAGATGGAGTGCTTAGTGGTTGGACCATCTACATTTAGAATGGGAGACAGGTCCGCCAATGCCAAAGCTCAGGTTTAGGGAGTGAGTGTAATATGGTACCACTTTCACAAGGAAACTGGGGCTTATTGAGACCCATTCATTATTAGTCTCACATTAATTCTCATGGGAATGGTGCTCCGAGTTACTGGCAACATCATGACTGCAGGATCTCCATTAACTCCGTAGCCCACTGTTTTCGACCCAGATACTTCAGCTGCTGAAAGCAGTCAAAATGTCTATGTACAAGTCAAGTGAAAATGGGGAATTATAGTGGGAAATTGGTGCAGCATTCTTAGTTCCCCAGTTGGTTCCCATTTATTAGCGAACCCTCAAGGTCCAACCTCTGATAGTGGTAATTTATTCCACCTCCCCTGAAAATCCTGGCACTAGGAGTTTCAGTAATTTACCAGTGAAATCCCATATTAAGAGGCCCTTCGTCTTATCGCAGGCACATGGGAATTAAAATGCAATCCTCTGTTCCACCAAAACTCGGTAAATAATTTAAAACTGGGGGTATTTAGTCAATATTCCAAAACCTTGGCAGGGTCTGGTTGTCTGACTTTCAATTTCTTGGGGACTTTATAAACTCTTTTGGGCCTATTCACAGAGGTAAACTTTTCACGTGAGTAAATCTACATGTGTAGGTTAATTCCTCCACTTTTTAGTAATTTGACTACTTATGGCTACTCACCATTTATGTGTGTCAAGTTACTCAGGCGGGTAGACTTCCATGTCTTCACCCCATGAAACAAGGGGTGGAGCCAAATGTACAAGTGTAAAGTTACTACAGACAAAAAAGGAGTAGTCATAGGTCCAGCAACACACATTGAAACTACTGATATTACAACACCCTCACATAGACCATAACGGAGTAAGGGACTTAAATAGAACCCCCTAGGAATTAATGTTAAATCAAAGTAATTGATTTTGATATTTTACAAAAAATATATAATTACGAATGATTATTATTATATGATAAAACATTTTAATAACCTTTTTCATTTAGAAATAAATAACTTTATTTTGGAAAAATAATTTAAATTAATTTTAAATATACATTTTTTAATACATCTTTACAAAATGTTACATTAATTTAATGTACTTAAATTAAATACATATTTAAAAAATGTAATATATAATATTAATTTACATTAGTATTTAAAAACTTTTTACTAATTTATTTTTAAGTTTGATGAACATATTACTTAAATTTATCATAGGGGGATTTCTGCACCGGTTGTGAACAGCTCCCTATGGCAATGAATAGGGAAAAGTCAATTTTAGCATACTTAAAAAAAATAGTAAACATTTTTTTATGTTAAATATTAATATAAAATCATTTTATGTATGTATTTTAAATACAGAACAAAACAAAAATGTTACAGCATTAATAACACAATTTAAATTGAAAACTGAAATTTTTGACTTGGTTAAATTAAATGCAAACAATTTTTATGAATTTTAAATTGTAAAAATAAATCCCACTTAAGGTAAAAAAATATGTTTTAGTATGTATTAATAATTATTAAATGTAATTTCTAGAAATAATTAAAAGCAACTTAGTTATATTTCAATAAAATATGTTAAAATAAAATAGAAAATATGTTTTATTTTCAGGTAATTTTTGTATCAGTAAATTAAATGTATTTATATTTTTAACTATTTGAAATAATTGAATTTAATTTAACATTATTTCCAATGGGATTGTATTTTATATCACTATGTCTATTTTTTTCTATAGGAGGATTTGGCAGTGCTAGTTGTTGGCCATGTGGTGCTGGACTTACTGTAGCTCTGAGCTGGAGCACAATTACAACTGTTTGGAGCACAATTACAACTGTTTTGGGTCCTTTTTGGCTGTAGTAAGTTTGTGCAGTTTGTGTATAGCAATGTGCTAACTCTTTTGTGGGTGGGACCATGCCCCTCCCTAAACCCTTCCCTAACCCTCCTTCAACTTCACCTAACTCCTCCCAATGATGCATTTTTGGGATTTTTCTCTTGAACATGGACAATAAATAGGCATTTTCGACCTCCGTGCCTTAAGGATGTTGTCAATGAGCCAACCGCTACAGAAAGCCAGTGAATTGCCACCACTCCACACCTCACTGAGCAGTATCTAAATGCATTGAGTTTCAGTTAATGATCATCCTATGAGTGTCCTTATCTGGGTAAGTGCCTAGGGGGCTAGGGTTAATTCTAACCTTGGACCTTTCGGATTCATCCACGGAGACTTCGGCATAGGTCTAAAACTGGATTCATTGTACGCAAGCTTCTTCCAGCACCACTCTCTGCTAACTTTGCTTGCTCAATCATGAACCCTTTCTGAAATCCATTTTGCTTTGCTTCCTGTGTATCACTGCAGTATTTTGAGTGCTGCAAATGCTCATTATGGGGCTTTAATTGCCAACAGACTACACCCTATTGTATCTGAGAGCTAATCTCAGGTTGCAATCCATACACAGAGGATGTGAGGAAACCTCCCATGTTTCCACCATGCGGGTCATTCATACCACTATGCTTCCTATAAATCATCTCTCAAAGTATGCATGCACTGATTCCTTTGGTTCTTGGGTCGTCCTAAAAATCTTGGGCTAATTCATCTCTCTGTCAAACCTTTGTTTTGAGGTGGGCAATGACTCCATCAGACTTGGCTTTCATATTGGTGATAGTGAGTTTGTATTTGCTACTCTTGGAGGTTCTTGAGTAGGTCAATCTATGGCTCATATACATTCAGCCCACAAGTCTTTCAAGACCAACACTTAAAAGAAAGATATTTAGATCTTCCTACAATACATTTGAAATAGTGACAATCTGATTTTGGTGTACCTTTTACCTGGAATCTCTTTCAGTTTAGGGAGGGTATTTGTATTCTTTCTGCGCTTTCTGTCTTTTCATTCCGTATGGGTTTTAATTTTTGTTTCACCTTCAACCTCTCCTCCTTCAACTAATGCTCCCAAAATTACTCTGTTACTTCATTCTCTGATGCATTCAATCAGGTCCTTAACATGTTTGTCTAACACTCTTAATCACAGTGACTTCAAGTCCTTACCACTTATAGACATCATGCAATTCTTTTGCAGCTTCTTTCGCTGAGTCAATCAAAGCCATATTCATTTGCCAGCCTTTCCATTTTGGCATATGCGTCATGCACCACTCTTGAGGCTTCCTTGGTCAGGGTACTTTGAGTCATTGTGGTATGTGAAATTCCAGTCTTGGTATAACTCAGGGGCACACTAGTGTCAGTAGAGGTCAGAGTTACGATCTCGTTCTCACAAGAGTTTTGAGGTGTAGTCCCTTTTACCGAGGCTACATTATATGGTGGTGGTCTTGTCCTCAAAAGTTCGTCTAGAAAGTGATCCTCCTCATCACTCTCTTGGCCTGTCTCTTCCTTCGGATCCTTTTTCAATGGGGTTCTTACATTCTCTAGCACCTCACTGCTTATCGCAGCATATGATTCTATTTTCTCATGCCATCTTTTCTGCCTCTAATCAACCTGTATGTGTAACCATGAATAGATCTTATTGCGAGTCTTAAGCTCAAATCTTTACCTGTTCGTCTCATTCGCTTCCTGTTCCCAAAGGTTTAAATCCTCAAATTGGGTAGGCTTAGGTTGGGGTTTCAAGTCATACATTCTCCTCCTTAAATTCTCTCGTTTGGGTGTGTGAAATGTTAGACGCAATGGGATACACCATTCATCATCCTTCTCTTTAAATTGATGCCACTGTTTGAGCCACACACACATGTATGATACCCTCTTTGCCACCATCTCCATAGCAGGTGTTCCTTCTGGTAGAGAAATTTCTCCTCCTGACCTAAAGGCTGCTTAATGGATATAGCCCCCATTTTTCTTCTTAAATGTCAATAATCATCCCCCTTCTCGCTCAAACACACACGCTTCTCTCACTCACAGAACTCACAGTTCATCCATCAATACCAGCTCCAGCAAGTCAAAGGTCATCCAATCACAGTGCAGTCCTGGCTTCTGCTGACCTATCCCTGCTAGGCACCCTATGATGCATCTGACACTGCATGCAGTTGATTTCCTTATGAGCTTCAAATAAAAAAATCTCCTTTAAACTATCATTGCCTGTTTCTTCTAATGGAAAGGAATATTTACAGGGAAATCTATCCTAAGAGAATCACACTTATACAATGGCAGACTCTCAACTAGTGGGAGTTGTTTTCACCAATGTGTCTACCCTTGTGCACAGAAGAATGAGCAACCATCAATCCTAATTAGTTCATTCGCTCATAATGATATTATGTTCCTATTCTGGCGAAACTGATAGTGCTTCACAGTACGCATCACCTTATTAGACAATCTTTACAAGCCTTGATCAAGTCTAGAGATCCACAAGTCCTACCAATATAACTGCTACTTTATACATCCAGCATTTAGCAAAAATAATTTCTACAGCGCAGTCATTAAAATTCAAAATAAGAAGATCAAGAAAACAATAATCACAGTAACTAAAAGTTCAAAGATCAAAGACAAATAATTTGTAAATTCAAAGACCAACCACTGCATTCCAATGCTCTCTCTCAACTACAAACCCCATAATGCCCCATAAGGCCTTGCACTCCCTCACACTCTCTCTCTCACACTTTTATCCCTATTGATAATCACTTCATCATCTTCGTGAGCGGGATCAGCTGCCTCAACTCTCCACTCTCCTCTAGGATCAGGACCAGGATGTGGACCCGGTCAATTTGAATCTCAGGGCACAACCGCCTGTACTGTGAAGGCACACTTCTCGGTCTCTCAAGCCAATTTACCTAAGGAGCCCCAAAATTTACTTGCAGGATCCAATTGGAACTATCCTCTCCTACCAGATTGGTCAGCGTGCAAACCCACACCTTTCTTTTACCCATGTGCGTGCTGATTTTCACTGAATAGAGTGGTGTAGTCCTTATACGGACTTTGGTGCTCCCCAATGAGCATGTCTCCTATAATGGAAATTCAATAGTGCCTTGTCTCTTAATCACGACAGCCACAAGGCACTTATGTTTAAATATTTACTTTGAAAATATTCAAAGTACAAAGGCACAAAATGCAGTTCATCAAATACAAATTCAGTCAAAGTGCTAAGAGAAAAATAGAGAATTTTGAACTCAGGAGAGTTCAGAGACAAAACTGACTGAGATTCACTTTCTAAGAGTGGGGAAAGGACTACTCCTTTTTACATCTTAGAAACACATGCTTTTATGGGAAGTCAAACAAAAGGTTCACACATTCACTGCATTAGTACATGGTTCTCAGACTCGTGACCTACAGAAATCAAACAAAGAGAAACATTTGCAATGGAACACATTTGAGGGTTTTCTCACTAGTATACATGTGACTGTGATTATACAGTCAGGTACATGGGGCACAACTGTTACACAGTATGTTATTCAGGCTGGGAAGCTAAACTTATCCATGAGAAAATTACATTTCATTGAGAACATTCAGCAAATTCCTCAGCTTGCTCTGTGGAGCCTAGTAATTCTTTATTCTATTTAGAAGAAAACATCAAAGTTAATCACATAGTGTAGTACGACATTATGTTAGGGGCTAAGCTGCTTCAATAAAGACATAATTTACGAGGTTACCAACATTAAACGTCTGCAAATTAGTGTTCTCACAACTACAGTCTCAGCTCATTTTGAATTGTGGTCCTAACTCTGAAGGAAAAAAGCTTCAGAAACACTCTGCTTGAAAAAGGTGCAAGGATGTGGAAGCACTATTTAAAAGTCGACCAAAATATGACGGAGAATATGATGGTTTAAGCCCATTCTGCAAGTCTTCCCAAACATTTTGGCCAGTGGAACTAGGCCTGTGGCCTTTTTCGGCCAATCAAGAACCTAGACATCTGGATCAATAATTGTCTCTCTGTAGAGACACAATTATATCAAAGTCATTTACTACATAATCCATATGAAAAGGATGCTGTGTAATCAGATTTTGATTTGAAAATTCAAATAGGCCATAGCAGTGTTATTGTACACGATCAATTATAGGGACAGTGCATATTTAGGACTAAATAAATAACTGAATGCTAAGGTGCAGTAAACTACTGATCTCATGTTGATGTATCAGACTGGACAGATCATGCTCTGCTGCCTGGATGACATTAAATTGACTGCCAGTATGTAATCACATACACTTTTAGGCCCTATATATTACCTTTTAGCCAGTTCATAAGAGAAGAGAGGCCCACATTTTTTCAAAAGTCAAAGAAGAAGTTATGCACCAGGACAAAACCTTACATCTGCCAACAAGATAACTCATTAGCTCTCTAAATAATAAAAAAGAAAGTTTGTGGGTGCATTGTGTGTCCTCAGTGAAGGCTCTATAGCTGTGGAACACAATCACTCTGGAGATCAAAACTATCTAAGGTCATCTTAAAGTAGACAAGATCTAAAAACGTCGCTTTTCTGCTGAATTACTCATCAAGTAACTTCTGGCAATGCCATTTCCTCCTTTTCTTTTACGCATTGACTGGATTTAGCGCTAAGAGACTGCCTTGACAGTGGTTTTGCTTTACAAATACAAAACACAAATGCAAACCTGGTTCTTTAAGGAATCCTTGGCTCTCCCTTGGTAGTTTGGCCAAAAGAGCAATGTTTTCTGATGAAAATGTTTAGGCAGTATTTGTGCAACAACAAGCTAATGGGGTAAACTGTGTCAAAATATAACTAAATCAGAGGCAGCTAAACATTGTATCAAATTAATTTAGGTTCAAATTCGCTTTGATTCTGTCGTTTGACCCACATTAATTGTCTCACCCATGAAAGTGTAGTCAGACTCATAGCAATAGAACTTGAAGATGCAGGATGCAGTGTGGATGCTCCAGATGTAAGAAGTCAAATAGCTGAATCATAAGGATAGGTAGGCCAATCTTTCAACTCTATCTCTACTCTCTTAATCTCTCTAAAACTATATTACTCTTCTTTTTTGTTCTACTTCTTTCTTTCTTCTTCTCTTATCCTCTTATTTATTTATTTATTTTCTTTCCCCTTATTTCGTGAACTATCCGTTGATTACTCATTAGTGTACTGTGCCTTGTATCAACTAGTACATTGTAATCCACGCTTATTGTATACCGTTTGTGACAATACTTCCTGCTCATCATACTGCTGAAGTTGTTACATCTCTACCCAACTGATGTATCACATCGATTTTATGTCTCTGTACACCGTTTGCCGTTTCTTTGTGTTTTTCTATTGAAAATACCTAATAAAATTCTTTGAAATCATAAAAGTGTTAAGCCACTTTGAAAGAAACTGTTGAATAAATGAGGTTGTCAACTGCACCTCAAAGTGAATCAAAAATGAGTATGCTTCAATTTGGTGCTAAGAAGTGCAGGTTAACTTGTGATAAAGCTTTGTCACTGTGATTTTGCGTGGAGAAAAGTGACTGACTTAGCTGAGCTTGAACCTGGGTGAAGGTGACTCAAAGTTTTAGGTGATGCTGCACAGAAGTCTCTGAGTAAGTGAAAATAGTGGATTAATGAGGAGGGTCTTGGAAACTTAATGATACAAATTGAAGGTGTGCCCAGAAGAATCCCTAGACACAGTTACATGCTTCCTTTTGGCATTTTTTAATCATGAAAGAAGTCACCAGACAGAGGGCCTAATTACGATTTTGGCGGTCTGACTGCCTGACTGCCATGGCGGCAGTCCCAAGAAGACCATTGTGGCGGCGGTATCCCACCCGCCGTATTACGATGTTACTGATGGGCCGGCAGCAGTGTTCTGACGGCAGTATCTATTTCTTCATATGTGTCAATGCAGAAGTGTATTTTTGGACTGCAGTGTACACATATGCATGACACATGTGAAAAAATACCTACTACTAGTACTTTCCCATTTCTGGAGTCTGGACCATATATGCCCAGTCCAGTCAATGGGTAAATAGTACAAAACGGGATTACCTGAATTTCGGCGCCAACTGGTTCATTTTTGTAAGGGTCAAGATGCTGCTGTGAAGAGGAGCCCTGGAGGAAGGTATCCACATCAGTGACTGAAGGGAGGAAATGGAAATGGATGAGTATGCACCCCAAAGCCTTCATTTCTGCCGACTCGAAGCAGGCGGTTCCACCACGTCAGCTCATTGTAAAGCCAACTTGTAATTCAGGATGGCGGTGAACTTGTCTGTACTGCCCTATCAAAGCTGCTTTCCCCAACCACTGTCGGGGTGGTCGGCAAATGGCTGGCGGTGTCGATGGTGCTTCAGCGGTCTTTCGTTCAGCAAACTGCCAAAAATGTAATGTGGTTGGTGGACCACCTAGTCGGCTGTGATGAATCCAACGCCGCCGCGACAGTGGTCCGAAGACAGCCAAACTCGTAATGAGGCCGAGAGTACTCAATTATACAGTAATGGTCAAGTTTAAATGTACAAAAATATAGGAGAAAAGATTTATTCCATTCCTATGTGAAAGTAAGTCAAATATGCGAAAGAATACAGCTTTTTGCCATGTTCTCCTGTATTCACTTGTCTGATAAGAAAAGCTGGTAGTTCAATCTTCTAAGGAGGTTCACTGATTCAGCAGAACTTGCCAAATGCTTAGGATTTCCCTGTAAGTCCTAATATCCTTCACATCAGTTCAGACCCCCTCCCACCAGTGACGGCTGGTGATTGGAAATAGTGGGGAGGCACAAATACAAATGGGCAAATTGTGCTGTGTGAGTGCACCTCATTATCCACTTACTTCTATTCACCTACTCACCCACCTGCATTCAACAATTCACTCATCCTCACCCATTGCCTTAGTTCACCTACCCATGTACATTCACTCATCCACATTATGCTATACACTGCCATTCACCTAATTTGTATGCCGAGCCACCCACATTTTTCTAACCCCTGCAATCACTGAGTCATCCAGTCACACAAGCACTCATATCCTCACCTATCCAGTAGCCAGATATTTCAGTAATAAAAAGCTACATTTAGGGGCTTTGGTGCTGTATGTTTTCTTTCACCAGCAGATCACATCTGCTTGATATGATGTAACCCATGTAGCAATTAATCCGCAGAGGAAATAAAACAAGCATCACTAGTCATGAACCCATTGCTGCCTTACAGAGACACCAGCACTTAAAGAGACAGGGAAGGGATGGTAGGGCTGAGAAAACATATTTTTACGTATTTTCTAAAAATAGATGCTCAAAGGCTCCACCTTACTTGTCTGCATTTTTTCAGGCAATGCTCTGCTCTGGTGTCCCAGGCATGTTTATAGCTTGAGGTCACTTCCGGTCAAACACTTCTCTCCAAGACAAGTACTCTATGATATTATGTATGCACTTAAATTCCTCCTTCTCAGCTCTTCTGCTTCCAGGGACATGGAGTGGGAGATTTCAAGCGCAAACATACTTTTTTAATAAAATGAGTACTTAAGCACTGTGATGTCCGGTGACATAATTATTAACCCACCCTTTCCCATATTTTCTAGCAGTGGTGTAACGAAACTTGAGGGGGACCCCTGCAAAGTGCTGGGAGGACCCCCTCCAGACTCAGTCAAGAGGCCTCAGGCCAGGATACTGTGCTGAGAGGCCCCCCTCGAGCTCAGGGGCCCCCAGCACCGCGGGGGCTTATGTTACGCCACTGCATCATCGAGTGGGGTGTGATCAGTAAGACTTGCTGATCACACCCCACACTTTGAGGACATGGGGCAGGGTGGAGTAACAGCAGATGAGTGACATGCTGTATTTAAAAGCACGGGACGGACATGCATCATGAAAACTCATAAGGGCTCTGTGTGGGCAAGCCATATCAGCTCTGCTGTGCTGCGTCAGCCACATATTCACGTATGTGCAGTGGGGCTTATGAAAGTACATGACTTTCACTCAGAGCAACTTCAAACAAACGGGTTTATTTGTAAAATGTATATAAGTAACTACTTAAATAGAGAGGCCACAACAAGGTAGTGTAGCAGCCCTAAAGCTCTTTAACACCAGCTGCCCATGCCTCCCACCTTTCCTGTTTCTGTAGAACCATTTATGTCTTTGGTGGAATCACTCAGCCAGATGTGATGCAATCCTAGTCAGAAAACCATGTCTCCATTCGCCCTCAAATTGTGACTTCTTTGTTGTTCTTCTCATTGCTTGGCTTCTTTTTCTTTGGGTGTTCCCTCGGGTATTGTTCAGTTCAGAGTGCAATCATATCAGCCAGAATTTTAGTCAGCTAATTGCAATTTGAATTGCTTGTGTCTGCTGTGAGTGTAGTGACGAGTCCATGTTCTGTGTTTCAACTGATAGTCCAATGTTGCAGATTCTGTGGGTATGCTTAGTATTCCTCAACTAAGTGATCCTATATCTGATCTGTGGGAAACCTTTGGACTGTACAATTTCAGAGACGTTCTGTTTGTCTGCGGAATTTATTATTGACCAGGGATGATGCTGAAAGATTGGAAGTAAAGTCCATTGGGTGCTTCTGCTAAGTCATATTCCTTTTTGCTATCAACATTAGATGTACCTCAGTCAATTCAGACTAAAGTGGTCTCTTTGGGTCAAATGATTGAGGAGCATACACCAGACTGTTAGGAACACGCATCACAGGTAGAGGGAGTGTGATTAGTTAGTTTCACCTTAAACCTCGTAAGAAACAACAAAATCTGAGGCATTTGATTTTAGTATTCTTGATAGAATAATTTAGGCCTGCTTTACTAACCACACTTAATATTATTTGTGAGACAAAAAACAACTAGGTGACACTATGGGGCATATTTACAAGGGGTTACAGCCACCAGAAAATCTTTTTTTGACGTTCCGATGGCGATAACCCCTTCGCCTTATTTACAAGGCGGCGTTAAGCCACTTTTTGTAAACCATGCCCCTATTCACGCAGCACTTAGCATGAAAGTGGGGAGCAATGGGTGTTGCAGTGGACGGCCCGCCGCAACACCCATTACTTTTTGTTGCTGCTCCCTATTTACAAGACTGACGTAAATATGGGGCAGGGCCAAAATTAAGGCGAGGGAAAACCTAGTCTTAAACTAGCGCAATGAGGAGAAAAGTTTAATTTCTCCTCGGTTTTGCTGTTTCTATGTGTGCTGCATTCTGCAGCACACATAGAAAGAGCAAATCGCCATTAGTGATTGTTCATGTGCAGGAAGGGACACCTTCCTGCACATGAACAATCATTCCCTGCAATGCAGTATGGTGCAGGGGGGCCTGCATTGGCGCTAGGCAGCTAAATTTAGCAGTAGGGGAAACACAGCGGTGTGCCGTATTATTGTAAATACGGCCATCTCTGCACTTTCAAAATGTCGGAGCGCGGCGGTACCAATTGTGGTGTATCACCGCCCTCCGCCATTCTGTTGTAAATATGCCCTTTTATTTGGGATACATTGCGCCCTATCAGCAAGTGTCCCATGAACAATTATTTCAGCTACGTTCTTGCTCTGTGCATCCTTGTTTCAGCAACCACTACTGAACAGAATTTGTTGCAACCTATTTTACGGGTTTCAGGCTTCCTGTTTTTCGAGATGAGAACATCCAAAACATGGCTCTGGGGACATGCACCCCTGCCCTGAGTTACGAAATAGCAAGCATATGTATCCCTCATTTAAAAAGCATAGCTACAGGGTCCACCACCCAGTGTATGTATATTTACATGGTTTAGGCGTAACAGGAGGAGCATGAAGAGTGTGTCCTATGAGTGACTGTTGGCAGAACGGAATTGGCTTTGGATCTCCTGGTTGTGATAGGTGTCTGAGATGGAGGGTGGACAGAGCCAACCAAACTGCATTGTAAATTGTAAGGCTCCTGTAAAGCATTCCTTAAGCCCTTGTACTAAACAATTTGCTAGGGAGTGGGAGGTCATGAGATAGAAAGCACCTTTGAAGTACAAAGTTAGTCTTTGCTGCCCTCCTGCTCATTTGTTCCCAATAGTTATTACCTGCAACAGGTTTAGTAGTAACTAAATGAAGGTGCCTCTTTCTCCTCTTGAGCCTGCTTTCTCTCATTCAGGAAACTCCCAGCCCACCATTCTCTCCTGCTGAAAGTAAAGGACAAAGACTGTGGCTTGACTAGTCTGGGAGGAATATATAAATGCCATGGGACTAAGACCCCAAGTCATTGTTCTAGGAATTGTTACTGATCAGCACCCAGCTGTTGCACAAGACTTATGTGATCCAGAGCCAGGATATTTGACAGCGAATATACCATCATTTTAGGGGACTGTTAGAAATGGGGGTCTCTAGTTGGCAGAGGTAGGTACCTTTGTCCAAATAGGGACCCTTGCTTCTGGTCAGGGTAAGGGGGATACACACTTTAGATAACCCCTGCTCACCCCCTTGGTAGCTTGGCACAAGCAGACAGGCTTATCCCAAAGGCAAAGTGTAAAGTATTTGTACTAAAACACACAGTAACACAGTGAAAACACCACAAAAGGACACCACACCAGTTTAGAAAAATAAAATATCTTTATCTAAACCAAACAAGACCAAAACGACAAAAATCCAACATACACATTTAAAAATATGACTTTAAAAAGGTTTCAAGAACTGGTACCATGGAAAACTATGGATGCGTGACTTTTCACCAAAGTACCTGTAGATGTGTCAAAGTTCTCAAGCCAAACAGCAACAGCGTCGAAAAACAAAGAGATGCGACACTCCTGAGACCTTGGGGAGGCGATGCGACAGTCCTGCTGCATGCAGAGGAAGGGTTGCGTCGAATCCAGTCTGGACGGGGAGTGATGCGTCGATTCTTTGTGACGGTTCCGGTCCGCGGGTGATGCGTCGGAAGAACTTGCCGCACAGGTACGATGCGTGGAAATCCGGGATGCGTAGGCGATCGATGCGGCGGCGCCGAGCAGCACTGGGTCTGTCATCTTCAGCCGTGATCTCTTGATGTGTCGATTCTTGCAGTGGCGACAGGCGCTGCAGCTGTTTCGGCAGCGGCACAGCGATGCGTGGAAAGTCTTCTCGCGCCAGGGAGATGCGTCCGAAAAACAGCCGCAAGAAGAGCAATGCGTCGATTTCTGTAGTTCTTTGAGTTTCTTCTTTCTTCCAGCTCCCAAACAACAGCAACAACGTCCAGAGGCCCAAAACTGGCACAGGCACCTCTTGGCAGGTCAGAACTCACAGCAGCAGAGTTCAGGGGAGGTGGGGTTGAAGTCTTTGTGTCCCTGAGACTTCAGAACAGAAGGCCAGCACACTTCAGGCCCTTGGAGATCTCCTTCAAGCAGGGGACACAGCACACAGCAAAGTCCTTCTCCTTTTCTTGGCAGAAACAGCAACTGCAGGCCAACCCCAGACACACAGCGTGGGCAGTACTTCTCCTCAGTCTCTCCAGCTCTTCCCCTTGGCAAAGGTTCCTCTTGAATTCCAGGAATGATCTAAAGTTCAGGGGTTTTAGGTCTAATACTTATACCCCAAAATGTCTTTGTTCTCATTGTGCAGGGGGCTTTGAGCCCAGTTCAAATCAGTTCTGCCTTCACTGGTGCAGCATGACCACAGGAGGTGGAGACAGCATTGTGCAAGGGAGACAGGCTCCATTCAGGTGCAAGGTAAATCTCCTCCCACCACTCTATATGCAGCCAGGGTATATTCAGCTCAGGGCTGAGTCATCCAGGAAGGGCCAGGCATACCTCAACCCGCCCAGAGGCTGTCTACAGGGAATGCACATCCTCTGTCTCTGTCACACTGAAACCAGACAGTCAATCCAAAAACAGGCAGAGGCACACAGGATGGTTGAACAAGAAGATAGCCACTTTCTAAAAGGGCTATTTTCAAACACATAATTTAAAAACCATCTTTACTAAAAGATGTGCTATTAAATCCTGAGTTCAGGGATACCAAACTCCATTTTTCTATCTTATCCCTATGGGAAGATAGGCTTGTAAAATGTTACAAAGCATTACCCATTCTGTCCTATTGGGCAAGATAACCTTTCAATAGTGAAAAGCGAAATTGGCAGTATTTCACTATCAGGACATGTTACACACACCAGTACATGTCCTACCTTTCACATACACTGCACCCTGCCCAGGGGGGTACCTTGGGCCTACCATAGGAGTGTCCTATGTGTAAGAAAAGGGAAGGGTAGGGCCTGGCAAGTGGTTGCACTTGCCATGTCGACATGGCAGTTAACAAACTGCGCACAGGCACCGCGGTGGCAGGCCTGAGACATCTTTTCAGGGCTACTCATGTGGGTGGCACAATCAGTGCTGCAGGCCCACCAGTAGCATTTGATTTACCAGCCATGGCACACTCAGTGCACTTTACTAGGGACCTACTGGTAAAACAAATATGCCAATCAGGGAGAACCAATCATAATACCAATTTACACAGGGAGCACTTGCACTTTGCCACTGATCAGCAGTGGCAAAGTGCCCAAAGCATCTAAGCCAGCAAAAACGAAATCCAGCACAGCATCAAAAACACAGGGGGTAGAGGCAAAAAGTCAGGGAAAACCACGCCAAGGATGCCAAGTCTAACAGGGACACAACCTAGATTCTGAAAAACCTGCTGGAATTGCTGTGTGCATTCCCTAAGGAAAGGAGCCTGCCCATAGTGCTGGAAAAAGAAGTACTGGAACTGCCTCTGCATAAGGAAGGTATGTAAAGGAGAGCCCAGCCTAGCTGCTCAGAAGAAAATTAGGTGACATATAGGAGGAATGAATCAACATTATCTTGCACCACCTGCACCTCGAAGTCTAGATGGAGTTCAGAGCTACAAGGAGCCATGGTGAACCTGTGCATGCTTGTTTCAAAATGTGATCCCGGTTGTCTTTCAGTTTCCTGCCACCTTCCTCCCTGGCCTGGGAGAGTTTAACAAGGTGGCCATTCTGACTGAAGCTGAGAAACCCATTCCTCAGGTGGTTGGATAGGCCTGTCAGGGTAGAAGTCCTGTGACTTTGGACCTGTACATGAGAAGATGGATTCAGTGACATTCCTCTGAAAGGTAACAAGTGTTTGTAACTGAAACTGCATCTGGAGGTTTCATTGACTCCACATGTGCAGAGCTGCAAAGTGTGCCTTAGTAATTTTTGTTGCTGCATCACCACTGCACATTGGGAACCCTGTAGTGTGTGATTGAAGGAACAATGTTATGCCCCTCTCAACTCCTGCCTCAACTGTTCGTGGATTCTCACATTTGAGTAACTTTTGGGTGGACTCTTCTCATTTTTGGGTGTGGGGAGTGATTGGGCTTGTAGAGTCTTCTGAGCTCAAGTGCAACCACGCTTGAGTTCACCATGACCACTTTGCAAGCCTGGATTAGTGTGCAGAAATCAGAGGACCAGGATGACCAAAAGAGCAGGCTGGCCACCTGCAGCAGCGGTGCACTTTCCAGCACTGAAACAACAAAGTAGAGGATACTATGAGACTCAGGCACAGAGGAGCTCTTCTGTAGCCAGAGCCTAACCCTCACCAGCCCAACCATAACTGGGAAGGGTTCACAGGTAAATAGAGTTGATGGATAGTCACAGCAATAGACTGACGTGGAGTCACCACATCTCTCTGAAAATTATTGCCTGTCATTTTCACACATAAATGTTAACATTATCAGGAATCCATCCATATTTGTCTGTGTAATGTTGTTTCTGGCTGCATAGCTAAAAAAACCTTTTTTTATGGATGTTGCATGAAACATAAATACATCATTTCTCTGCAGTACGTCTGCAATAGACTCACACACATCACACACATTAAAAATAAATGAAAGGAAAATGGTATTTAAAAGAATCTGTTTAAGAATGATTCAAGGCCATCAGAGCCATCAAGATTCTCTGCAGAACAGAGCTGGTTCTATCAAGGACCCCTCTGAAAGGCTGGGGCCCTGGGCCAGAGCCCACTTTGCCCATATCTTTAGACGTCTCTGCAGGAGGGGGCACCTTGCTACACAAACACAAACCTGAGAGACGTATTCCTCTTTCTATGTGTGCTGCATTCTGCAGCACACATAGAAAGAGGAAGTAACCAGGAGAAATAAAGATATTTCTCCTCGTTACGTCTCCCCTGGGAAGGTGTATCTTTTTGGTGCATTCCCTAGTCGACCAGTTGTGGTAAATC
Source organism: Calotriton arnoldi (assembly GCA_963921515.1). Lineage (NCBI taxonomy): Eukaryota > Metazoa > Chordata > Amphibia > Caudata > Salamandridae > Calotriton > Calotriton arnoldi. The sequence continues at coordinate 217,206 of CAWUFW010012124.1, forward strand.
TGGGTATGCATAAAAAACTACGGGAGTTGCGTGGGAACACCCATGGAACGCCTTCCCAGGGCAGAGTGACACAGTGATTTGCACTGCATTGCATTACTCCAGATATGTGAAGCCACTGAGGGCCACACATGGCATCATAACGTCTTACGGAGGTCATCAAATGGATGAAAAACAATCACCTCCGATGTAACACGGACAAGACAGAAATCCTGCTGATAGGAAAAGACAATCCCTTTCAACCCAAGGCTTGGTGGCCGGAGGATGCAGCAGCCCCCCCATCCACTGTGGAGGTGGCCAAAAATCTGGGGGTGTTGTTTGACTCCTCCCTTTCCTTTAAACCCCATGCACTTAAGGTGGCGGGGACCTGCTTTGGCCTAATCAAAACCCTGAAAAAATGTTTTGATCTGATTCCGCTTTCAGCTAGGAAAACAGTTGCGGTGGCGCTGATACTCTCGCGCCTAGACTACTGTAACAGCCTCCTGGTAGGGGTTAATAAAATAACCCTGAAGAGGCTACAGGTAGTGCAGCACGCAACAGCCAGATTGGTTTTAAAACTTCCCCGTAGGGCTTCAGCCTCAGCAGCGCTGAAATCTCTTCACTGGCTCCCGCTACACAAGAGAATTTTATTCAAACTTCTTGTCACCACCTTTAGAGCTATCCGCCGACTGGGGCCAGTATATCTTACCACAAGATTCACACCATACACTACAACGAGGACACTCAGATCTTCGTTTGCAAACCTACTCAAACCGCCTGGTTTTAAACTTAAAACGCGGGAGGGAAATCTGCAACTGTGTTAGGTGCAAAGGCTTGGAATCTTATGCCAAATAAATTGAGATCGATAGAACCTGAAATGCAGTTTAGGAAGGCCCTAAAGACCTGGATTTATGGAGTATCAGACGAACTCTGTCAAGCCCTCATCTAGGTCTCCATTCTCCATTGCTCACTTAGTTATCTGTATAGCGCCAGGAGGCTCCTTTCGGAGTGACAGTTTGCGCTTTATAAATACCACATTTCATTTCATTTCATAAATCACATTTTGGGCTTGCATCTGGCTTGCACTTTCTTAAATATTCCCCTAAATTGGAATCACTTTAACAAATGTCATTCTGTAAATTATTGAGTTCTGTAAATCACCTTCCCGAATTAGGCTTGGTCTAATCTGACCACTCTCCTTAGAGTCAAGTGCTAAAAGGGTGTACATGGTGCACAGTTTTTGGACATCACAGTAGAATGGCCCAAGACCATCAGAGACAAATAGGCTCAATTGATACAATTCAGGCCAAGAATGCAATGTTTGCCCTGAGGCCCTTAGCCTGTTCCAACGAATTAGGGTGCTTTAACTGGCTAGCTAAGAATGTTCCAAGCTTGTGAGCCCTGTACAGGTATGAACGTGTGACCCCTAGTTCAAGACAAAGAGATCAAAGGTTATTCCACTTCCTGTTTAGAGTTAGGGAAGCAGGGTCTCCTCAGCTGCACATGAATGTTATTCATGACCTCCTCATGGGTGGGGGCGCTGTTATATTCGAATACATAAAGTAGCTTATTGAAACACCTCTGTGAGCCTCATTTATGAAAAGTGTTGCATCGCTGCATGAAAACAGCGATGCAACACTTTTCAGTGCGCCCTCCTTGCGACACCATGGATGCGCCGTATTTACTGTACGGCGCTCCATGTCGCAAGGATTTACAGATATGTCAGTATTCCTGACATATATGTACGTGCAAAAGTGGCGTATTGCTGGGGTGTGTCTGAAAAGAGACCCAACTCCAGCAATGTGTCCTTTCACATGGGGCAAGCACCATGTAAAAGGGCCTGCGTCAGTCGTACGCCTGCTGTGAGGCAGGCGTAAGATTTTGACGCAGTGGCGTCCTAGAAGTGTCACAGTGAAATCTCATAGATTTCACTGCGCCACTACTACGACTCTTTTTTGCGGGGGAACGACCTCCTTGCATACATTATACCTGACGCAGGTATAATGTAGCGCAGGGCTTCGCAAAGTGATGCATCAGCTTAGATGCGTCACTTTGTAGATATGACGCAGCGTGGCGCATCTTTTACGCCACCATAGCCTCACAAAAAGTGAAGCAACGGCGGTGCAAAGGGCTCATAAATAAGCCCCTCAGATTTTAGTCTGCCGCTACCGGCTGCAGCACTGGTGCCATTCCAACGCATGATGGAAGAACTGTGTTTACATTTTTCAAGTTGTAGGAAGGAATATAGCTTAGGTTCTCAATTTTGTACGCCTACACATGAAAATGCAATTCTGTTTCATTCGAGGAGGTTTTGTGTGACTATAAACTAAGGGTTGCGTTTCAATGATTTTTAAAATTAATTTGTTGAAATCAACCAAGGCAGTAATCAATAGCGGAACACAAGACATACACCTCTCCCAGTCTAAGAGTCCAAGAAAAACTCCAACGAATCATTATACAAATCAAAAGACGGTAGTGGTGGATACAGGGATCGCACATCAATGATTGAACAAGTATAAATACGCTGCCAAGTACAAATTACAGTTAAATGATTCGAAAAAGGTCAAAATGGTGCCATTCAGGGTAGGAAACAAGTGTTTCAGTCCCGACAAATTTTGTAAAGGATGTTTCTAATCATTTTTTGATACATATGAAATAAATTAATGAATGTTTTGATAAGTATAATCTCTTGTGTTTCCTGTGTTAAATGTAACCTTAGCCTCATTAGTCTTGACCAAACAGTGTCACATAATTTAGTCCTAAATATTATGAGTGCCGGGGTATAACCTGTTTTTGTAAGGCCGCGAATCATTAATCGGATTACTGTATTACAAAGCAGAAGCTGTTTTGAAATAAAAACGTCTTTTAATCAAAATTTTTACTCGTGGTTTGTGAATACGCATGCACTTCAACCCCTAGATGGCAGTAGAACTGTGTGATTAGCAATTTTTAAAAAGCAGTTAAAAGGCGAGCCTAGTTACAAGACCGAATCATGCTAGAAAACGCATGACAACTTCAGAGCTTGACTACACGGAGTTAGAGCATGATGAGCAGTCACCGCAGGGTTCAGGTGAAGGAAAGAGTCACACAAACAAAAAACTGACGGCAGAAGGCACATCAAATTCCAAATAAATAGCGCACGGCACGGCCACTGTATCGTCGCAGTTAATGCTAGAAACCAGGAAGTAAACAATGAGAAGACACCGAAAATAACGCAAATTACGCACGGGGTCAAAAACTAAGGGGCATATTAGCAAGACCGACGATAAAATTATCGCCGTTTTAGCGGCAGGAAACTGCCGCTAAAACGACGATAATGGGCTTGATAATATGGGTTATGGAATTCCAATAGAAGCCCAGGTTAGATGTCCTGCACATCTAACCTGGGCTTCTATTGGAATTCCATAACGCATATTAGCATTTATTTATTTGAATTGACAACATAGCATACACATGAGCAAAAACTGCTAAACTCTGCAGTTTATCTGCATTAAAATACTCTTTTGAAAGAAATTGCTCGCACAACCTGCTCTGTTCCACTTACATTGATTGAGTTTCTATAGTCCACGGCTGAGGATTTTCAACAAAAAAAGAGCACGTTTCTCATCTCACCTACATAATGAATGAAGATGGGAAATTAGATTCCAGCTAGATGAATGTCTTATCCTCTTTATTGCCAGTCCATCTTGTCAGTAGCCACTTAGGGACTTGTGTGCCCATACAGAGCTCGTGCAACAATCGTTCCTGTCACAGCGCCTCTTATAATTGGTCTCTACTCTGCTTACTTGTTCTTGCACTTAGAAGCAGCATGCAGGACAACAAATTCGCAATAAATCACAGAACAGAAGAGGAAAAGGCAGAAAAAAGGATCGCCAACAGTGAACACTGCTGAAGCAATCTGGCCTTAACTTCGTCTGTAGGCGTGGCTTTTGGATAACGCATTGCGGGGCTTATTTACAAGCCCCTTGCGCCACTTTTGCGTCCTTTTTAACATGGGAAAAGTGACGTACAGGTGGGCAAGGGGCTTGTAAATAAGCCCCTGCGTATTTACGTGTGGGACAATCCCTTGGTAGATCACTGGCACGCGCACAGTAGGATACAAAAGTGTAAGACTGCACTTTACTCAGTGACCATGTGGTGGAAGTTTATTGGTTGGCTAAGCCTTTAATTACACTTCTCGCCATGTCGTCTTCTAGGTCTAGTCTATACGAATATTAATAGTATGGCCACGTACAACCGACAGCTTTTGCCTAAAGATGTACTAAAAATTAATGCCTATGTCAAAGTAAGAAGTTATTGATGTCACGATGATTTAATATTCCAGTAGAATATCGATAGTTTAATGCATATGTAAATGTTCGAGTCTATGGTATAAGAATTGCACTGGAGAAAAGCAAGAGCCACTATTTTGAAAGAGAAGACTTTCAATTTGAAAGTTAAAAAATCAATTGTTTACCTATTATCAACTCTTCGACATCATAAACATCTAAAGATGATTATTGACATTCAATAAACTAAAAAAATTATAAATTAGTATGCACACTGATTGGTCCTCTATAAAACGCATTTAATGACAAAAGTGAAAAACAATGGCTTTTATTTTAAACTGAAAATGCTTGTCCATTCATTTGGTAAGTTGTTGAGTATGGCTGTGTGGATGGGTGAATCTGAGAATGTGTCTATGGTTGAGCATATGCATGTGTGTGCGTGTTTGTTTGCATGCGTGAATGTGTAATTGTCTGAGTGCAGCGATAAATGTATACGTGAGTCCCTAGATAAAGGACTGAGATCCTCATTTACTACAAAATGATGCAGCGTGGGGCTGCAAGCCATTTTGCTGCGCCGAGCTGCGTCATTTTAAAAGCACAGGGATGTGTCGTATTAACAACGATATGACGCATCTGTGTGCTTTCCCCAGCGCTGGCGCACAATTGGCTGCCATGCACCAGCGCATGAGCCCTTGCATCATGTTGCAAGGGTGCTTGTGTTGCGGGGATGATTGTTTTTGTGCAGGAAGGGACACCTTCCTGCACAAAAACAATAATTGATGGCATTCTCTTCTTTCTATGCGTGCTGCAGAATACAGCACGCATAGAAAGAGAAAAAACAAGGGGAAATAAAAGTATTTCTCCTTGTTGCACCACTTTTGCTTTAATGGTGAATGTTAGTCCTCTACTAGGCAAAGACTTGTCAAAGAATTATTTTCACATAGAAGGGGATTTGGGACCAGAAGACCTTCTTCAGAAGTAAATATGTAATCTGCCTCTTTCTAGAAGCCAATAAATTCTATGCACTGTCGGTGATCATTGAGCTCACCTTGAAAATAATTCTACAGTTATGACTGCCAGCTTTTGGATTCTTTGAAGCTTAGGTGTTGGTTTAGTTGTACAATTGGTTCCAAGTAAGACAGTTGTCTGCATGTTATATTCTTTTGCTTTCTCGGTGTACACTTCTTGACAGTGATAGCTTTTCACACTGTTATCCAACAATGTATCAGTCACTGAATAAATCGTTCGCTTTTTGCTCACTCTTCTGATATTTACAAGATCAAATGTTAGAACGTGGTTGTTTACTCTACATGCCTTTGCCATGCAGACGTTACAATGCGTTGACCTTGACAAGGCGTTGTAGTACCACACAGGGCTTTACAATGCATGCCCTTACCCCGCATTCATTTATTGTGTCACCCACATTATGCACTTTCCCACACAGCATACCTTGGGGGGCAAGGATTCAGCTCACTTCAGACTTTGATCTTTTACTGTGAGATTAATATTTTTGCTTCTGCCCACCACATCAAAGGACATCTTGAAAGGACTCAACCCAGTTCAGCCTTTGATCTTTTATTCTGGCATTTATATTTAGGTTCTGCCTACTACGTCATAGGGCATGGGGTAAGGGTTAGTCCACTTCAGCCATTGATCTGTTATTTGAAATTCACATTATGCTTCCACCACCACAGCATCAGGAAATGGGTCAGCCACTTCACCTATTGATCTGTTGTGTGATTCACATTTTCCTTTCACCCACCTTAGTATACATCATGAGGCAAAAGCCTACTTTAGCCACTGCCTAACATTCACAAGGAGAATATTTTTGCACAACGTAGTGCCAGGGGTGATTATGGTTGTTAGACATGACAGCCTTAAGGTGGTCTTCCCCCCAACTTGTTACTTTCCTCCTCCATTTTTCTGGCCTAGTATTTGCTGGTATTAGGACCCGGCACACTTTACTACTGCTAACCAGTGGTAAAGTGCTTGTGCTTTCTTCCCTAAACATAGAAATATTGGCTCATACCCAATTGGCATATTTAATGTACTCATAAGTCCCTAGTAAAGTGCACTACATGTGCCCAGTGTCTGTAAATTGAATGGTACAAGTGGGCCTGCAGCACTGCTTGTGCCACCCACTTAAGTAGCCCTCTTACCACATCACAGGTCTGACATTGCAGAGCCTGTGTGTGCAGTTACACTGCCATTTTGACCTGGCAAAGTAAACTTTTTGCCAAACCCAAACCTTCCCTTTTTAGAAATGTAAGTCAGCCATGAGGTAGGCCTTGGACAACCCAGAGGCCAGGGTGCAATGTATCTAAAAGGCAAGACAGGTTGTTTTAAATTTTGCATGTCCTGGTAGGGAAAAACTCTTACATTCTTTTTTCACTACTGCAAGGCCATATCTCCCAAAAGATAACATTGAAATTGGCTTATTATATTTTATAAATGTAATTTCCAAATGGGAATATATAATTGACTCAAGTTTGGTGTCTCTGGAATCCTAATTTAAAATTCTAACTTATGGTGAAGTTAGATTTTAAATAACAATTCTCAAAATGCTACTTTTCGAAAGTTGGCATTTTCTTGCTTTAGCCATTTGGCAACTGTAGCCTGTCTCTGATCACATGAATGATTGTAGTTGGCAGCTGGGCTTTGTGTATTTCTCCTAGACAGCCACACACAATGGGAGCATAGGTGTGTCTCAATAGGCCATCTCTGGCAGGTTTGGAGGGAGGAGCTGGGCACAGCCTCACTTACATCTAAATTGCCCACACACAAATGGCTACATACCTCCCCTGTAGTGCGTCTGGAGCCAGGGCAGGAAGGGAGGACATCTGAGCACTTCAAATGCATGTCTTTGAAGTCTACCCCGCTTTAAAGGCACCACTGGGTATAAGTACTGGACCTCAAACCCCACATTACTGTACACTTCTGAACCTGTGGATACTCTGCCAGGAAAAAGAACTGCTGGGCTGCTGAAGGACTGCCACTCTGCTGGGATGCACTCTGCTGCACTCCTGCTTTGCTGCGCTGATCTGCTCCCCCCTTGCCTGGGTGAGAAGGACTGGACCTGCATACCTTGACCCCAGAAAGACTCCAAGAGCTAGCTGGCTGACCTCCTGATCTGAAGCTTCAGGGACATTACAGGCTTCCAACCCCTGCACCTGGACTCTGTCATCTGTGCGTCTACACTGCCAAGTGGTGCCACCCCAGTCCTTCACCCTTGGAAGTGGGCCTAATTTGCTTGCCAGCGGAACTGATGCATCTTCTCTGCTGAGCGATACATGCCCAAGTAGAACCAATGCATCTCCTTGGCTGAACGGCGCATTCCCAAGCAGAACTGATGCATCGCTGCTGCAGCATGGATTTGACCCATCGCAAAAGACTCGCATCAATGCAGGCTCCCGTATCTTGGGACAAAATCATCTCCTTCAGAACCGCTGCTGTGCAACGCTTTTCCTGGCGCAAGCTCCTCACATCCCTCATCAATGGCAGCCTCGACAATGAAACTCCACATCGCAGCTTCACCGATCATCAGAACTGATGCATCACCTTGACTGCACCTCGCATCCTCAACACTGGACTTCACATCACAAGCCCAGTTGACAGAATCTTCAACGTCAATGCATCACAACCTTGACCGCAGCCTCGCTGAATCTCACAACTGATGCATCATCTCTTCTGCGTGATGCATCTTCGACTCGATCCACGCAATGCTCTGCAACCAGATTTGAGGTACTCTGTTCAGCAGGCCTAACTGGATCACTGTAGCCGGCCCGCGCTCCATCGCGGTCAGCCTGAACTTGTGACTTTTTCCGGTCCGGCATGACCAGCTATGCCCAATAGTGTTTTGAGCTTTTTAGCGCTATTTTCACTATAAACTTTCAAAATCAATATCTCTCGTCCTTCTAATTTGATTTTGTTGTTTTGGTTTATTTATTAAAGTCAGGTTTATTTTTATAACTTGGTGTGGAATCATTTTGTGTGGTGTTTGCACTGTTTTACTGTTTGAAGTGTTGCACAAATGCTTTATACACTGCCTCTAAGTTAAGCCTGACTGCTCTGTGCCAAGCTTCCAAAGTATGAGCACAGGTTAATTTAGGGTTTGCCTCCCTCTTACCCTGACTAGGATTGTGGTTGCTGCTTGACAAGGGCTCATATAACCAGTCACCTAATTTCTAACAATGGTGATATGTGTTTTCAATTATTAGATGTGATTTATGTTGAAACAATGTTTTTTTCTTTTTGACCTTTTTTAGCTTCTTTGGTAAATCTTTTTGAATTGCAGCCTGGATATAGATAAGTGCTTTTAAGCTTTGTATTGATCCATTTATTTGCCATTACTACACTCACACTTGCACAATATTTCAGTTCCTATCTCAGACAAACAGACACACATATACAACATTCTAATTGTAGTATAATATTTCCGGAGGAAAGTTTTAGACCTTTGCCGAGATGGTGTCTCATGGATGACTGCTGCCCAGTCCCTAACTCAAATAATAGATGCAAGCTCTGAGGCAGGTTCTAATACTGATACTGCATCTAAGAGGGAGATTGATGGAGCAGATTCTGGAAGTAATTTTCAGTCAGTGAAGGGCCATCCAATGATGACTTGTCTACCTGTGATTCTGAGGAACATGCCCATGGTAGTCATGATCTACCTTCGAAAGTACAATCTGTGCAGTGGAGAGACCGTTGAAGTGTAGCCCAATCCAAAGTGTAGACAGGTTCTGTGCCGAGCACAGGGAGAGTGCTCATTTGGCAACCACTCAATTTAGTACAGACACATATTCCCCCATTCATGGCAGACACTGAATGTAAAGTTAATACTGCAAAATATATGCCTGTTGTCTACTTCCATCTCTTTCTGGATGAAGACTTCCTTTGGAAATTGTACACCAAAGAAATTGACTGCCAAATAGTTTCTGAAGCAGCAGAGAGGCACTCTGGGGCCTCACTCTAGGGCACCGCTGTTGGCTCTTACTTTAATTAGAGAGTTAAAAAACTTTCCGAGCCTCGTCATGGGAATATTGCACAAACCAATCTGTATAGTCCTACTAATCTACTCGTATGGTTTGAGCAACATCAGGCTTTACATCGATCATGCTTAAACACAGGTCTGTGATTCTGCAGCATATGCCGCCTTTCAGTAAATATTCTGCTGCATTGCCCAGTACTATCCATACCACGAGACATTGTTCAAAATGTGACTTGTCATGGAACATTAGTCAGCCATGTTTCCAGTGATTTATACTCCTGGAAAGAATAGAGCAGGCAACGAGTCCTTGATCCTCTACAAAAGGGACGCTTTTCAAGCAGTACATACCAAACAAAATTGATTATGACATCAAGATATACATGGTGTGCGAGAGTTCTACTGGTTATGTATACAGCCTGGCAATATATACTGGGAAGGACTCCATTATAAATCCCGCTGGTTGCCAGGTGCCCACAACAGGCATGGTTGAAAGAAAACTGTGACAATTAATAGGCAACATGGCCTCACATGATCCATGATTTGATCAATGCCAGTTGCAAGTGTTAGACCCAGCTACACAAGTGGAGCACTATTTTATCGGGAGAAGTGGTGAAATTCTGGGTGGTAGGATTCTAGAAAAATTAGCTAAATGTATGATATGAGATTTACATGGTATTGTAAGTGAGAAAACATTGTGGGATCTATGCAAGTGACACCACCCTGAACTTACCTGGGTATAGGGGGCCAGATGTACATAAGGTAATAGCATTTGCAAGCCCCTGATTCGGTAAATCAGAATGTTTATGAATGCTAAAACCCTTGTTCAAATGTACTAAGCACATTTAAAGATTCAGAAAAAGCTTTCGGATTCAGAAAATGGGTTTAGGAAACCCCACCGCTGTGTGTAGGGCGTCCCTTCCAAATACAGATTTTCTATGGTATATATTAATGTTTTGCTCCTGAAATCCACTCGCAAACCATTAACATTTCACCAACACCTCAAAGGCCATGGTAGTGCATTTCCAAACTGGAAGGGATCCCCAAGGGACTCTCTCCCATTGTGGATATTAAAAAACATTTTTTTTAAAGTAGGCAGTGGTCCATGGATTTACTGCTTACCCCTAAAAAGGTTTGTGAAACCTTTCATTTTTTAACTCATCCTGATTTTCTCTAAGAAGTAAGAGCTGCATTTAACAAAATGATTGCTTTATATAGAAACAATCACAGACATGGTGGTCTGCTGACCCCAGCAGGCTACCATCCCTGTGATGACACCGAATCATAGTGGGCCGCAATTTGCAATCTACCTCATTAATAATCATGAGGTAGTTTGAATTGTGAGCCACTACAATTTGGTGTTTGGTGAACCGACCTAATAGCACATATTAATTCTTTCAGTAAAAGTGAGTGCGCAAACTATGACCCATTTCACCAAACGCATTCTTAGTACATTTAGCCCCTAGTTTTAAAATTTGTCTGGGTTTAGTAGGCTTCCCTTTGTGGCAGCCTAGCCTGGACCCAAATTTGGCAGCTACCCCCATCGCCAAAACAGGTGTTTTTTTTACAGGAAATGTTGATGTATCCATGTTGTCTTTTGTGTTGCTGCATCTGTGTCACAAAAATGGTTAGTGCTTTCATCGGGAGAAGTGTGGCAATGATGAGTGAATCCCCATAGTTTCTGGATATTTCTCTCATACAAATTTGAGGAAAATATGGGTTTGTAGCCAAAGTATGAGATTTGTGTGGCTTTAGGGTAAGAAAAGGTAGTGGGGTCCATGCAGGTGATGCCATGCTACACTTCCTGGTTGTCTCAATTTAAAAAATGTTTGGGTGTTGCCGGTTTCCTCAGGTGGCATCTGAGCCTAAGCCCAAAACCAGGAGCTACCCATATCTCCAAAAGGAGTCCTTTTTTCTTCCAGAAAGCATGCTGTCGCCATGTTATGATTTCTGGTTCTCTTATGTCCTAAGTGCTAGTGCCAGCCAAAAAAGTAGGGTACCATTTTTATAGGGGAATGTGTAGAAACATAGAATAGTACACCATTTGTTATTTTGGATTGAATTTATTTATTTCCATTATTGGTTTCTAAATGTAAGGCATTGTGCAAGAAAGAGCACTGAAAAAACGACTGTTGGACTTGGAAATATTGTTAAGTAAGCACAGCATTAATTCAAGCACCTCATCCACAGGTCATTTGGGCTCCAATTACCCTCAACAGAACCATGGGCTTACAACAAGAGAAAAGAGTTCTGTAAATGGAATACACCACGAGAGGAGACTTGTCAGGTAGGGGAAAGAGAGTAAGGGAGAACACCACACATCTTCTCCTTTTAAACAATGACAAAGCCTGGAGTAAGGTAGAGAGAATGGGACAAATACATGGTACAAGTACAATAATGGTGAAGGAAAAATTATGCATCAGATCAAAGCAAAAATCAGAAACAAATTACCTGAAAACGTGAGTTTGTTGAAAACTTAGTTTATTGTACAAACTTATTTAAGTACCATGGAATTTGTGTCACTCTTCTTGGTCTACCTGATGAATCACCTGGATTCTAGTCCCTTCCAAATTGGCCTGTGCCTGGCACCATAGTACATCACACGGTGAGATCCTGATAAGGTTCCAGATCCAACCATCAACGAGTTTGACTGTGTTCTTGAATAGTTTTTCTTGAAGTGGCTAGGTGAACCTGGAGAGGGGGGCCTTGACACATAACCTTTGACTTAAGTGGACTTTGCACTCATATACCACCTTCCGAGAGTCAACATGCTGGGTTGGTCTATGCAGTAGACTTCTTTCCCGGTCTCTCCAAGAGTCCTCTTTGGACACGCTCATACATACTTTCCTCCACTCCATCCACCCAGGAACCAACTTGGAATTATGCATGTAGCCGCTAAAGAGCTCAGTGTTTTTCCTTGAGTTTGATGACAAGACAATCTATACCCCTCTACTTTTCTTTGCAAATCACTCTTCCAATCTGCATCATTCACCCGTGCAAGTTGGGTGTTGTCTTTAAGAGTGTGCACCAGCCTCCCTACTATTCCAGTACACCCTGGATGATACAGAGCAGCCTTCTATTGTTAAATTCCACACTCTTACAAAAACTTCTCAATCTCCCTTGAACAAAACTGCACACCACTGTAAGTAAGCAAGTGCCTAGGGAAACCTTCCCTGCAGAAAACCTTCTTCAAAAAGGATATAACACTTTATTGTCGCGAACTCATCTCACTCCCGGCCATCACAAAATCATATCCACTAATACATTCAGCATGGTGGACTCACTAGACAAGGACTCATCAGATCCACGGCAATCTCTTCCCAAGGTGATGCTGGCAACGTACATCAGACTATGGGAGAAGTGTATACCCTCTGGACCTTGTAATTTAAGCCATACTCACAACATTCTCTTACACATCTTTTAACTTCAAGATCTTAACCTGGCTACCAGTGGTCTAGCCTGAGCATCTCTTTCTTTTTTGAGTACGCTCAGATGAACCTCATGGGCAATCTCAATGATTCTACCCCATGGGCTCTTAGGGGGAATCTGTTTTGTGCACCCAAATAGTAGCCTCCTTTTTCAGAAAGGTAATTTCTGACCATCCAAAAGGGTTTAAGTGTTCCAGCCAAGCCATATTGAGCTATTCCCCTAGTTCTAAAGCACTCTCAAACCCGCATCAACTTAAAATCCTTGGACAACTTACGAGACCATTCTATTTTTTTAAATTGCCCCTTGCCCCTTCAGTGAGGACACACAACTTGACTTCTTCTCAAAGTGCCTCATGTTGCTTATCATCATCTTGCCCACACCCTTCCTCAATGATCACTACCAACCTCGAAAAGCAACCAGCTGCTGTATTCTGTATCCCCAGGACGTACTAGACCACAAAGGTGTACTCTTGCAATCCAACCACACAACGATGTATGTGAGAGGAGATAGTATCCAGCCCTATTTTCTCAAAAATGTACTTCAAACACGTGTGGTCCATTCTTAGGGTGAAAATACCTCCCCAATCAAAGGGCCTAAATTTGGTGATGGCCCAATAAACTGCCAATGCCTCCTTCCCAATTAAAGAAACAGTTCAATTCCACATCCATCTATGCTTGTAAGGCAAATGCAATGGCCTCTTCTTAGTGATTCCCCACCTTAGTCAACACCTCCCCAGGTCCCTTGAAATTAGTGATGGCATCAGTGATGATGAATGAATGAATGAGTGGATTTATATGGCATGCGCCTAGTAAGAGTTTCCCAGGGCTAAAGCATGTGCCGGTCGGAAATATCCAGATTATAAACTAAACAGGTACGGTTTTAACAATTTCTGGAATGAGGCCTCATCTGAAATAGTTCTGAGTTGAGAAAGGAGCTGATTCCAAATCCTGGTGACTAGGACATTGAATGCGGAGCCACCCAGTTAGGCCTGGGTGTAAAATTCCACTCTGCTTGCAGAATTTGCAAAGTTTTTCTCACTTCGCGCTCCGCATAGAGTGTGGAGTTCTGAAAAACTCCGCGTGGCAGGGTTTTTCCTCTCTAGCAGCTTGCCAAAGTTAAGTTGGCGGCGCAAGCATGGAAAATCCAACACTAGACCACCTCCCGGTGAAATTTCTCAATGCAGGTGGTCGCGGCAGGTCGCTACTGCTCGCGTTGAGAAACCTGCTGCTTCCGTTGAAGAAGCTGCCGATCGAGTAGAACATCTACTCGAACAGCAGAAAGAAGCTGCACCATCTTGCGTGGTGCCATTGGTGCCATTGGTGCTGATTTTACAACACAGGACAAACTCCTGGTGCTAAAAATCAGAGCAAAAAGCGTGAATTACCTCACTCCGCCGCTTGCGGAACTATGCAGAGCATGGCAAAGTTTTTTGTCACTTCGTGGAGTTCCGAGTAGTGGAACTTGGTGAACACAGCCCAGGCCTACACCCAGTTTCTTTCTTTTAATGCGTGGAACTGCCAAAAGCTGTGCATCTATCGAGCACAGGGCCCTAGGAGGGCAGTATTCTGAAATCCTGTCAGTGAGATAACCCTGTAAAAGGCTCGGTGTGCAATTGTCAGGGCTTTAAAAGAAATCCTTTTTCCCCCCGTCAGCCAATGCAGCTGATTTCGGTACTGAGACACCGAGGGCCTTTTTGTCAGTTTAAATAGAAGATGGACTACGGTGTTCTGTCCCACTTGGATCCGGTGTATGAGTGTAGGAAATCGCTTCTCTGTACAGTGTACTAAAATGAAGTACACAATGTAGAGAGATCCCCAAAAACTCTCTTTTTATGGTAGTGTGGGTGAGCAGTTAGGCTTATCAGAGGGTAGTGTTAAGCATTTGAGGCAATAAATGAGACACACACTCAAGAATAAATCTGAGATTAATTTGTAAAAATAACATAGATTTTTATATAATGTTTAAGACCATAAACACAGTTCTATGGTAAGTACTTTCTGAATTACAATTTTTCAAAGTTTGGAAAATGTATCACTTCTATGCGCAAACACGCACCATAGGAAGCAATGGAGAAAAGCTGGAAAATGCATAGAAATTCAGGCAATGCTTTCACAAAGTTCACCTTCTTGTATTAGGTCGTTTTCGGGACAAGGTCCAAAGTTCCAGCAGGGGAAGTTCAGGAGCATCCAGGATCGGCTGGGAGCAGAGGTGATGATGTCTTGGAAGCTGGTGCACAAAGAAGAAGGGGGCCACTTGAAAAATCCCTGCAAAGAAGGACTTACAGGTAAATCCAGTGGGTTTCCTTAGAGGCAGGATGTTGCAAGGGCCTGGTGACCTTGGGGGCAGGGCTCGTTGATTGGTGCTGGGGCCGGGGGGGCTGGGTGCAGAGCGAACAGGTCAGCCGGGCAACGTGCGTCTGAGGCTCTTGCGGTCAGGAGCAGGCAACTTGGAGAGGAGCTCTCGGACAGCTGGGCCACTCAGGAAGTTGGTCACGGGTGTCTCAAAGTCCATTGATGGGTGCTTGGTTCTGGTGCTTTGGGAGTCAGGTGTGGACTCTTCTCTGTTTTTACTGTTGTGGGACAGGTACCCTGGGTATTGATAGGCCGTGGCTCGGGTAGGTCCTGGTGCCTCCAACCTTGGTGGAGAGGCAGATATGACCTATCAGAGCTGTTGTGCATCTTCTTGCTTTGGTGCTGCATCGAGGTTGTCAGGGAGCATCAAGTCAACAAACTGGACTTCACGGGATCGGTGCCTACGGTGTGCAAGGGATTGATACCTTCACTCCAAGGGAGCTTCACAGTGTTTTATTGAAGGCTGGAGGTGCTCCCGGGTCCTTTGAGTCCTTTCAAGTTCCAGGACAACATAGTAGCAGCGATTGTCCCGATTTGTTCCGAGTCCTGGGTGCAGCAGGCAGGGTTTGGCACCTTTTCTTCTGCAGCAAGGCTTCAATTCTCAAGCAGCGGGTCTTATTTGTCCTGGTCTTCTCTTGTCCATTGAATCTGATGTTCAGGTCTCGGGGTGCCACCTAAATACTGAATTTAGGGGTGTTACCAGGGGAGACAGGTAGTAGCCAATGGGCTAGATACCTTTAGGGTGTCTATACCCTCTAGTGACCATTTCCTGTGGGAAGAGGCACTTCCCAAGCCCTGATTGGAGGTTTCTCCACTGTTCCAAGATGGTGAAATTTCAGCAGAGGGGTTCACATCGCCTGCCCCGACCTATGGTGGTGTAGGCTAAGTGGGGACCCTCCTTCTCATCTAACTAATTTTCCTGCCTTTCCTCCAGGCAAACGTGCAGCAGGAAAGGGGGCTTGGCCTCCCCCACTATCTGAAGGTTCCTGGATTGGATTTAAAAGGAGACATTGCCTTTGAAACTTCCCGCCCAGGAAAGCCATCCTGTCAGGCTTTGTCTCTATCCTCTGAGAACACTGGCTCTCACCCCATGAGGTCAGAAACATGTCTGGTAGTGGAGGCTGGTGAAAACAAGTCAGGAACCACACCAGTGCTCGGTAGGTTTTCAGGGGACCCTCTAAAAGGGTCTCCTTTGTGAATTTATTAATAAATCCATCACTGGCATCAGCAAGGATTTATTAAGACAAGATGTTTGGTACCAAACAGTTCAGAAATCAGTGAAATCATCATGGAGCTAGGAAACTCATGTTGACAAGTATCCAGCCCATGTACTCCTTATGGCTTCCCTGTTCACTTACAACACCCCAGAATAGACTGGGCTCATGCAGGTATGCCCACACATAGGATATAGTGCACCCTGCCTTAGGGCTGAAGGCCTGTCGTAGGGGTGACATACCAATATGTTCTGCAGTGCATGGGAGGCATGGCACAGAGGGCTGCGTGTCATGTCGATTCTTTGAATTTTCCTGCACCTAAACACGCAGCCTGCAATGGCAGAGTGCATAGCTTTAGTGAAGGGTCCCTGGGGTGGCACAGTCAGTGCTTCAGCCCCAGAGGACCCTCTTCGGTGCCCATGCCCTAGATACCAGGGATACCGTTTATTAGGGACTTACAGCAGCCACTGAAGTTGTGCCAATCATTATACAGTTTTGGGGAAGGGGATCTGGTTAGCAAGGACCCAGTGTACTTACAGTTCGAAATTACATCAGACATCAGGCAAAACGTGGGGGCTAAACATGTCAAAAGAGGCACTTTCCTACAATGAGGTATTCTGGAATGCCAAATTAGAGAGCATTTGAAAAATTCAGCCTGGATAATATTAAGCCTGGGCGTAGTTCGCGAAGTAGCGCTACGCAAAGCTACGCAAAGTGCAGTTCGCACTACGCGAGCTACGCGTAGCACTACGCGAACTGCGTAGTGCACTGTTCGCAATGATTGCACAGTGCCGGATGCTTGTCCGCACTGTGCAATCATTGAAAGCGGCATCTTGCACAGTGCGAGCTGTCTTTTACTGCCGCTCGAGTAGATTTTTACTCGGCGGCAGCTTCTCAACGCGGACTGGTAGTTTCTCATCGCGAGCGGTCGCGAGCATACGCGACCACTCGCAATGAGAAACCTGACCTCCCAGCGTTGAGAATCTCGCCGAGATGTCATTTTGCTTGCTTGCGGTCGCCAACTTGGCGTTGAGGACGCGAGCAAGCAAAAATGACCGCTGCACTACGCTACGCGTGTTTGCACTGTGCTACGTGCAATTCGCGTTGTGCGAAGTAGCGCAAACTTCGCAAACTACGCGGCGTAGCGTAGTGCTTTGCCCAGGGTTAGATAATATCAGTGCCTGGATCATGAATTTCCGAGCTTCTGAAGCAGCACTTTTGAGCCATCAGAGCGTCACTTTTTGGACACTCTGGTGCCGCAATGTACCGCATCATATTTACATGGCCATGCAAAGCCACTTTGCGTGGCTTTTTATAGCCTTGTAAATATGTGTCCCTTTCACGCAGAACACTGCGTGAAACGGTCACTCCATGGGTGTTGCTGTGTGTGTTCCCACGCAGCACCCATGGAATCTGAAGCATTCCCAGATTTACGGAGAATCGTAAACCTGAGAATGCATCAGATTCTAACGCCACCCCAGGGGTGGCATTAGGGAGGTGCAAGGAGGAGAAATAACCTTATTTCTCCTTTTTCTCTTTCTAATTGTGCTGCATTCTGCAGCACACATAGAAAGAGGAAAACACCTCTCCTGATTGTTTTTGTGCAGGAAGGTGTCCCTTCCTGCACAAACACAATCACCCCTACAATGCAGACACCCTTGCACCATGTCGCAAGGGTGCCTCCGTTGGCGCATGGCAGCCCATTGTGCGACAGCGCAGGGGACAAGGACAGGAATGTGTCATATCTCATATTTACGGCGTATTCCTGCCCTTTTCTTTTTATGCGGGGCGGCACAGCAAGATTCCTTGCTGCGCTGCCCTGCTGCAAAACCTCATAAATGAGGCCCGTAGTATCCAGAGGCAGGATTTCACCACAGAGGAAATCTGAGCTTTGAAACCAAGATGATCATCAAATAGCACCCCCAGGATCTTTGCTACTTCCGTAGATGGGGGGAGCTGCGGACAGATACTTGTCCAGACGATGACACATGCCCTTCCTGGGACAAAAATCTACAATGAAACGGCATTCAGGAGATTCTCCTTGACCGATCTGAATGCATCCTCACATCTTTAATCACACACAAATTCAACAACCAAATTCAGCAAAGTCCAGACTGCATGATTTTCTGCTATCCCTGTCACAAACTGGCCATAGAATTCAATCATGCTTGGAAAGGCAAGTTTCCCAATGGTCTATATGAAATCCCTTTTATGAGAAATTCTGATCCTTCTGAAAAAAAAAACTGTTTTCAGGCCTAAGCGTCTTTTTGCTGGGTGCAGGCCACTCAGATGACTCAACTGCTATATCACCGCAGCATCACTTAATTTCTGAAGTTAATTTTTGACCGCATATTAAACATTAAGTGGCAATCTCCTCATATGACAAGCCAAAAGCCTGGCACCATCCTTCAACTGAATACGGTGCACATACTTCTTCAGACTCCCCAATATTTTTCAAATACCTTTAGGAACAACACCTCGAAATTTGCATACCGTTCTTTCTCCATCATAAACAAATACCTGAATCCTCATTGACCAGACATTGGGATCTAATCCCACTCCCACCTCCTTCTGGTGGGGCCAACCAAAAATGCAAACCTCTTTCACAGGCACATAGACAATTCCCCCCACTAACTTCCCATGATGCTTCAGGAGAGCCTTGAAAAATCCTAACATCTTAATAAGCTGTCCACCGTATCTGCTGGGTCGGATGTCCAACTTCTTCATCTTATTTTTTGTCTTAAAGTGCTTCACGTAAATCTGTGCAGACATAATGGTGATGCGAAAGCTGGAGCCAAACATCCTACAGATACTCGTATCAACAATGTGCACAATATCAGATAGCTGCTCACTCCCTCAGAACCCACGTGCAGCACCACTTAGTCTGTGTGACTGAGTAGCGCTGCAAGTGACTTCTTTTTTCATTACTGTCATAGCAATCCTTCCATTCTTACAGCAACTTACAAAGTGACTTCTCCTGCCACGCCCATTATGCATAGTTTTGACCATGGGACATGTCTCATCATGGCTGTATGACCATATTTTGCATACTGGTAACATTGCCATTTAAAAGGACCTTGTTTTCCATTTAATGCTTTCCATCTCATCACCATCCCTTTCTATGGCAGACACCTTTGAAAGTCACACTCTCTTCCTTCACATAACCATCCTTTATCTCACAAACACATCTCTGCATGTGTTCCACCCTCTTTGCCACGCCAAAACCTCATAAAGGAGTGTTTCATCATTTAACCATAACTCCTCATACATATTCTCATTTTGCAACTCAACACAAATTGATCACAAATTCTCTCATCGGTAAACCTGTGAAATGTACAAGTATTCACTAGCTTTCTCAAGGAAGTGACAAACTCCTCCACGCTCACATTCCCTCCCCGAATCTGCTTTCCAAATTTGTAATGCTCCATAATGGTGCTTCAAATTGGTAAAATATGTTAATCAATCTTTTTGAGAGATATTTCAAATTTGTTCAACCCTCGTTCCTCCTCTGGTGTTGGATCAGGAAGGTTATCCAGAATGCGCCACGCCTTTGCCCCTGAGCAATGCAGCAATCAAGACCATTTCCTTTCAAAACCAATATTTTTGATCTACACACTCTCACATAGTTGAATAAAACACTTTGGGCCATATTATCAAGAACGGCGAAAACATTATCGCCGCTTTAGCGGCAGGAAACTGCCGCTAAAGCGGCGATAAGGGGCTTGATAATATGCCCTATAGAAGTTCAATAGAAGCCCAGGTTTGATGTCCTTCACACCAGAACCTGGGCTTCTATTGGAATTCTATAGGGCATATTATCAAGCCCCTTATCGCCGCTTTAGCGGCCGTTTCCTGCCGCTAAAGCGGCGATAATGTTATCGCCGTTCTTGATAATATGGCCCTTTTTTTCTTGTTCCACTTCAAACGTGGTAAGCCAGGATGACCATTCCCCAGTTGTTCTTGATGCTCCCACCACCTTATGACAGATAGTCAAAATAAAAAATGGAAGAAAGTGTTATGATTACTATGCTTCTTCTGTTCTAGGTATTTCACTTTTAGCTTAAACACGTTAATCATTTAAATGTAAATTTGTGTTATACGCAGTGCATATTTGTTTAATGTCATTTTTTCTTTGCAATGTAATAATAAAGCCTGCTCGAATATGTTCACAGGGGCTTATTTATGAAAAGTGACACATCGCTGCGTGAAAACAGCGATGCGTCATTTTTCACTGCGCTCTCCCTGCGACACCAATGATGCATCATATTTACAGTATGACGCATCATGTCGCAGGAGTTACAGATACGTCAGTATTTCTGACGTATCTGTAGAGCGCAAAATGACGCATTGCTGGAGTGTGTCACAAAAGTGACGCAACTCCAGCAATGTGTCCTTTCACATGGGGCAAGCCCCATGTGAAAGAGCCTGTGTCAGTCTTACGCCTGCCATGAGGCAGGCGTAAGATATTGACGCATTAGGGTCAAAGAAATGGCGCAGTGAAATCTTATAGATTTCACTGCGTCACTTCTACGACCCTTTCTTGCATCGGAACGCCCCCCCTGCATACATTATACCTGGCGCAGGTATAATGTGGCGCAGGGGTTTACAAAGTGACGCATCTACCTAGATGCGTCACTTTGTAAATATGACGCACCATGGCGCATTTTTTACACTGCTGGTGCGTCACAAAAAGTGACGCACCGGCAGCGTAAAAGTGGTGCAAGGGCTCATAAATAAGCCCCACAGTATTTAGTCTGAGCATGCTATTTTGTTCTAAATAATTATTATTAGGGCTTCCGGTTTTTTGGTATTTATTTTTAACATTCTTGTCCAGGGCCGGACTGGCTACCGGGCGTTTTGGCATGCTGCCGAGCTGGGGACTGATTTCGTTGATGGGGACCTGCGTGTGCTGAACAAAATTCGTTTTGCTTTGTTTATTTCGAAGCACACGCAGGTCTCCATCAACGAAATTAGCCCCCACCGCAGTGACATCAGCCCCCAGCTCGGCAGCATGCCAAAACGCCCGGTAGCCAGTCCGGCCCTGTTCTTGTCTGTATTTATCCAAATTTCTTTTGGGGCCATCCCATTAGTATTTATCCATATTTATTGTCTGGTTTGCAAATAAATGGAGTAAAAAATAGTATATTTCCACATTTATATTACTGATGAAAATGCACTCATACTTTGATGCCTGTCGTGTTTGAGCAAATTCAGCAGCCAAATATAGCAAAACACTACAACCAATGGTAAATAATAGCAATTTACTATAAATATACTTTAACATATGCCTGCATTTAAAGATATCTTAATTTGTTTTTTAATTTCCCATGCTGTCTATCTGCTCATCTATTGTCTTGGAATTCACAGCAGACAGCATGGAAAGTCACTCATTAGAAGCACAATTTTCAGTATTTTTCGCTTTTAAAAATAAATACAAACAGGAAACACATTGTTTTCTGTCTGTATTTATCTGTAAAAATCAGTAAAAATGAAAAACCGGGACCCTCTATTATTAAGTTGTGACGAAAGGTGCATGGAATGTGGATAACTATGTTTCTCATTTGTTGTTACTGTTCAAAGAACACGTTCTCAAAGACTGAAAATAGGTAAAAGGGCGACAGGTCGTATTTGGATAATTGCTTATCTTGAAAGGTTCAACAACGACTGAATAATGTTATATAAGCTTAGCACATCGTCTGAAGAGTTAGAGAGGGGACTCTGTACCAGGCCACACAGACAAGACAAACCCCAGTGAATAGCATCACCCATCCTTTCTGAGGGATACTGTGAGACATTCAACCTTCACATGGTGAGTTAATCAGCCCGGCTGTGAGCACAGATGAGGAATAGCAAACCTTGTTATTATATTGAACATAAAAACTTATTGTTCAAACATGTATGCGTGTATGAGCCATTTGAAACTCAAATTAGGTTGGTGTTAAGATTAGTTTAGTAAGTAAAGAAATGAGAGTGGGTTTGTTATAAAATACACTATCAATAATATAGAATATTTCTTGCTGTTCACAGTTTTTGCAAATATTGCAGTTATTGTTCTGTTTATCTTTATTGTGGTAACAATTCATATTGTATGTAGTTGTATAGGAGTAGGGGAGTTTTATTTGCTGCTCCTGGATCCTACCTGTGAGCAACGGCGGTGTTCTGACGGGAGAGTACCGCAAGTGTTTGCCACCGGTCGTCAGCTACTCCAGTGCCTTTTCAACATGGGAGCTCCGGTCACTGCGGGGGTGAGCCGCTGCGAGGTGCAGCCGCTGGGGCACTACATCGCCCATAATCTCCTGCATTCTCCAACAGCTGTCTGCAATCAGCCCTACGTAAGAGCTACAGAGACCCACTGTGAGGGCGCACGCGGGCCGTGCCTGGGCAAAGCCCGGGCCAAGGGCGGGCCCATCTGCACCCGTCAGCGAGAGAAAGAGGCAGGGCCGAGGTGGATCCTCTGGAGTTTCACGACAGATCAATCACAACGTGCAACCTGAGGTCTGTTGTTCTAAAATCTTTAGTGGCTTGTTATTATTGTTATCTATTTCCCTTGACTTTGGACTTGGATCCCGCTTTGGGGATTGACTTAAGCCGAAGGGGAACGATATATTGACTGACCCAATTAAGACTCATCTGGCCCTTGACCGAAGCTCTGTTTCTTTTCCCTACTTTCAAAATATATTAAATAAATGTGGTTGTAATTTTGATTCTGCAATACTAGCCAAATAATAGTTAGGTATTGAACGTGGGAAAAAGGAAACATCCGGGGACGGCAGCGATTAAATCCCCACACAAAACTCGATCTTCTATTATGAACTATATAACTGGTGCAATGGGGGCAATAGAAAAGCAGATTACGAGTGTGGAGGAATCACTAACCACCTGTTTAAAGGTGACTTCTGGGCCCGTAATACTGAGTGAAGCTGCAACATTAACTCCTGCCCTAAGTAAATCATGCAGCAGGGAAAAGTTAGGTGTAACTGAAAGGGACAATAGTATCCTTAATTTCACCTCACCATGTATTCCAGACACACAACCCCCAATGAAACGCTTAAAACCACAGAGTACTCATGTTGCTCCTCCTAATACCACCTCAGATTCACGGGGAGGGGGTGAATGAATTAATAGGGAAATATTTGTACAGAACCCTGCAGTTACAAAAAAGACAATGAGAGCACCATACAAAAAAACGCCCATACCGATCCAAGACTACAAAACCTTGGTGACTTCCGTGCAAGCCCTGGAAGACATGGTAAAGATTTCTGTTAATGCACTCACCAACAGATTAAAACATATTGAGGGTATTGTATCAACATGTGTGGACCTACAGGGGAAAGCATATTTGCAACCTGACAGACAACCCCCGACGGGGGGAGATATGGCAATGCGCCAACTATCCATCGACGTCACCAGACCCCATTTGGGGCAGTGTGACAGATCCCAACCACCACCCCCAGTAGCTGGACCATCTAATGTTCCACTGCTTAATATCCTACTGGCTAGCTCTGAGGATAATTTTACTTCAATGTCTTTACAAGCCCAGGTGCTTATTGATAATAAGATCCCCAAGACTTGCGACCCCCCCACTCACTTTTATCTTTAGCAATAAACTCTAATAATGAATATGCTGTTAATCCTGTTGTAAAAAAATCATTATTTGGAATTGTCCCCCAAGCAGCAACACCCTATGTGGTTATTCTTAGGAACGTTCCTACTCTTTCCACGCCAGTACAAGAAACCTGGGAATCACTTTGAAATATATCTTTAAACTGGTTAAATACAAGGATGGGGTTCGGGGGAGCTCTCTTTGCAGATATCAAGATGGCAAGGAGAGTAAAATGGGTTGGTAGGGGACGTAAAACATTTCAGGGATGCTTGTGGTGTTATCCTTCAAAACCCCAGATTTGGTTGAAAAGATTCTAAGTAAAGCCTGTTTATTCCCCCTGAATTTACATCAAATTGCAGTCGTACCGCTTGGGTACTTCTATCAACCCCTTACTCTGAGCCAAGTACATTACCAGACAGAACACCCCAATCTGGTGCAATCTTACCCCCAGCTATATACCATTCCAACCTATAACAGGTTTGATGGACTGTCTTCACTCAACGGAGTGGACTGACTGATTGCCGTCACCCGGAACAGAGTGGACAACTGCGAAGGTCAACCTAAAACCCCTAATTACAGTACGAGTGCGCGGAAAGGCTCAATAGATGATAGATGCTCATTATCTCCAAAGATTAGTTTTAATCCTGCCTCTATGGCTAATACGGAGGATCATACCCAGGTTAGTTCAATGACTACTTCTACTGCTGTTCTATTTTGGAATGTGGCTGGGTTACGCTGTAAGTGTAACACGACAGAGTGGTTAGATTTTGTGTCCAGATTTCAAATTGTCTGCTTACAAGAAACCTGGAGTGTTGAACCGAAACATCTTAATGGCTTCAAAACGTTTCACACCCCAGCTGTCCCCTCTAATTGTGGCAGACCCAGAGGTGGCATATGTACTTATGTATCAAACAAGATGACCACCACTAATATTGTTGTGGTGCCAACTAAAGTCTATTATCAAATCACCTCTATCCAGATTCCATCGTCAAATATGTTGGTGATAATACATGTTTATAATAAAGCCTGCAAATTGGAAATAACATCTGCCTTGCGATAACTTGATACTGACTTGATACTGACCTTGACTCATTATATTCTAATGGGAGAACTGATTATTTTATGGGGGGGGCGACTTCAATCTCTGACTGTGCCCCGCCCCCTTGCCATCTAAAAAGGTCTGCGGTCTGGCCAACCCCGATAACAGTGACACAACACATTTCTCACATACAGTTCTGGAGATCAAATTAATGAGCTACTTTTTAAATATGACTTGGCCTTTTGCAATGAACTAAGCAACCCTTCTGTTAAAGTTAACTGTACATTTAACGGGAGAGGGGAGAATAGCGTAAAGGATTTTTTGATGTTTACAAATCATTATTCTGCTCTGGTTACTAATTTTGTAACACACAACATTGTAATAAGCGATCATTTCCCTCAGAGCTTGTATCTGAACCTCAATCTTATTAACCATCAGGGGGTAAATAATAGCGCTCCAATAGTAGAGAATATTGAAATCTCCCATTTAAACGGATATACTCTGCGATGGTCCATGATACATCCCAAAAAATTCCTAGAACAGTTAATTGCCAACTAGAGCAACGCCTTTGAGATCTGCTTAGATGATACTGTTGGGACA
The DNA here is from genome assembly GCA_963921515.1 of Calotriton arnoldi. Taxonomy (NCBI): domain Eukaryota; kingdom Metazoa; phylum Chordata; class Amphibia; order Caudata; family Salamandridae; genus Calotriton; species Calotriton arnoldi. The sequence continues at coordinate 242,670 of CAWUFW010012124.1, forward strand.
AATAAAGTAATTGACGCATTTATGTCAATCACCAAGGGAATAAAAGAAGGGCTAACCTCCTACAAGAAACAAGAAGTAAAGTTGAACTGTGGCTGGTTCAATTCTGCTTGCAGTACGGCCCATATGAGTTTAAAAGCAGCCCTATGCAAGCAATCAAGGAACACCCAGGAAGTACAAGACTGTAGACATGCATATAGGTTAGCCTTAAAACTCCATAAAGAAGGCTTGATGGAGGAGGTTTGGGAGAATTTACACAAGGCATGCCTTCATAATGATAACACGACCTTCTGGCATGTTATCAACTTCTCTTTTTTAAGAGATGTAGATAGCACCCGAATTGAGATCGCTATCGCAGAGGCTGAATGGCTAGCTCACTTTTCTAGTGTCTATTCAAACCATGCAGAGAGCTTAACCGAGCCTTCCCTACCATCGTCTATGGCCGATCCCTCAACGATGGTACTCCCTGATGAACATACTTACCCTAATTTTACCCTTAAAGAGGTCACCTCAGCCTTAAAGGCGAGTAAAGGGGGTAAAGCACCAGGCCCAGACGGCATCCCAGTCGATCTTTACAAATCTAATATTGACCTATGGGGCCCTCTTTTGACACTTCTTTTTAGAGCCTGCCGGAGTGCTGGTTTTTTAAATACCTGGACAGAATCTCTTATAGTGCCCATTTACAAGAAAGGTGATCGCAACAGCTCTGGCAATATAGACCCATCTCTTTACTATATTCCTTAGTTAAAGTGGCTGGTCGTATTCTTTTGTGTGGACTACAGGATTGGGCTGACTCCAACAACATTATATCGGACCTTCAATATGGATTTCCCCCAGGAATAGGGACAATCAAGCAGGCTATTAATTTGAACCTATTAATTGGGAAATATGTGAATATTAAACAAGGTAACTTGTTTCTTGCATTTGTAGACTTAACATCTGATTTGATTGTGTCGTGCATGATAAACTATGGACTATCATGCTCACTTTGGACGTGGACACAACAATAGTTAACTTCCTTAGGCACATGTACCTGTCAAGTAGAGCCAGAGTACCCTATGGTCTAAATGGAGAATGCTCACAGCTGTGCAACATAGAGCGAGAGGTCCGGCAAGGGTGTGTACTTGCCCCTCTTTTGTTTAATTTATATATTAATATCCTGGGCAGTGCCCTAGCAAGTAAATGTAACAATGGTCCCCAAGTTGGACACCGACCCATACGGGCCCTCCTCAATGCAGATGATGCGATGCTTATGGCCTGCACCCCACTTGGCTTACAGCGTTTACTCACTGAATTTGTTATGCATACGCTGAATCTGGGTCTGCATATTAATATAAGTAAAACATTTATATTGAAACAAGGAAAAGAGTTATAAAATGCTGTGAAATTTTCATCGAAAGCACTAAAATCACTCATACACCATCCTTCTCTTGTCTAGGGATTTTATTTGACCAGGATAGGAACTGGAGATGTGCGGTGAATTCAAGGAGGCTGCAATTTATTAATACTATTTCGGCCCTGCTTAATTTCTCTAGGAAACTGAGCAAGAAGTCACAAGAGAGATGATGACCATATATAAGGCCAAATTCCAGACTACCGCTATGTACGGGTCAGAGTTATGGGGACATGTTAATGTCGATTCATTGCAGCTGGTGGAAAATGCTTACTTAAGAAATCTTCTTGCCCATCCCAAAAGCTGTTCCACCTTTGTCTGTCAGTCGGATTTGGGTGCCCCCTACTTATCAGATCTGATTAAGATTCAGCCCGTCCTGCTTTGGCATAAAATCTGGTCATCTTAGTTTTCAGAATAAAGAATTACCTCAAATCCGCGCACGCCTTGAAAATCCCTTGGTTCAAGTATGTCAAACATTTCTTAGCTGATATTAACCACCCTGAGTATTTTGACCACCCGTGGTCTTTGATCAATATCCCTTGGAAAACACTAAAATCAGAGTGCCTATCACTGCTCGAGGATTTGAGGCTGTCTACAGAGATAATGAATCCCTCTGTACTCTAGAATCAATTGATCCTCATCACATATAACATGCAACCTTATTTAAAAAATGTACACAATACTCGGCATAGATTTGTATTGACACGATTCAGGCTGGATATTTTTCATCGCTTAACCAGTTTCACTAACATAAATAATTGATCACACGAATTAGAGAACTGCCCTTGTGACAATGTATCTATGCAGAATACCGTCCACAATGTCTTTTTCTGTAAATATTATTCAGATTTAAGGAATTGCTTAATTAAACCACTTGTAATCGAAACAGGGATTTAACGCTTAAGGACTACTCAGGATAGTTGCAGGGATCAATATCACTCTTTATTTAGAGAAGTACAGTTTTCTTAGTGTCAGAAGATGGGAGTTTCAGTCTAACTTTTCACAGCATCTTCTTCTTTCTTTTATGTCCTTCGGAGTTCCTCTCCGCCAGCACCCTGACGGAGCCTCGCCCCTCCTGGGACGCGGCTGAAGTCTGTTGTCCACCGGCAGGGAAGGACCTCCGTCTCGGCGTGGGCTCTCCGCTCCTCCTTGGACGAGTTGGACTCTAGCTGGGTCGTTGCTCCACGCGCTCCTTCCTGGATGACGTCTTCGCTTTCTCCCTCTGCTCTGCGTTCCGGCACCTTACGTCACTCGCTCTCGCCTTCTTTCTTCTTCCCGGTCTGGCGCGGCCCCTCATCTTCCTCTTGTTCTGGGTCATGCGTAACAGCGTGACCCCTCCTATCTGCCTGACTTCCGGGCTAGGCAAGGAAGAACGGGCTGGCGGACGGACTGCATTCACTCGGTTGGTGACATACCCCCATCCCTGGATTTTCCTGATCGGGAAAAAGGGGAAAACGTGATAGGAAATCTGGTCCTACAAGGTCTTTCCCTGATTTATGGAACACATCAAACTGAAAGGGTTGTAGTGAGAGAAACCACCTAAGCACCCTGGGATTATTCCTTTTGTTTTTACTTAGCCAAGTGAGAGGTGCGTGGTCCATATATAAAACAAAAGGTTTACCCTCAAGGTAATATCGAAGTTTTTCAATCACCCACTTAATAGCTAAGCATTCTTTTTCTATTGTGGAGTAGGCGGTTTCACGGGGGAATAGTTTTCTGCTAATATATAAGATCATTTTTTCGACTCCCTCATTATCTTTCTGTGCGAGTACAGCCCCTATACCCATGTCGGAGGCGTCTGTTTGTAGGATAAAGCCTTTTGTAAAGTCTGGAGCGGTGAGAATCGGGGCAGATGTGATGCTCTCTTTCAGAGACTGGAAGGCTTTCAGTGCTTCTTTGGTAGGTTTTTGGAATCCGGCAGCCGATGTCCCTTTTTTTAAAAGATCCGTTTAGGGGTGCCGCTATGATGGAGTATTTAGGAATGAACCTGCGATAATATCCCACTAAACCTAAGAAGGATCGGAGTGCCCTTTTATTGTTTGGAAAGTGGATCTCAGTGATGGCCTTAATTTTCTCAGCTTGGCGTTCAATCAACCCATTGCCCAATAAATAACCCAGGTATTTGACTTTGTTGTACCCTACGTTTGACTTCTTTGCATTTATGCGGAGATTGGCCTTTTCTAAGTCAGTCAGGATTGAGTGTAAATGTTTCAGATGATCGTCCCATGAACGACTGAATATAATAATATCATCCAGATAGGCAGAGGAGTAATCAAGATGGTTTTAAGAACTACGTTCATTAGTCTTTGAAAAGTAGCGGGGCTCCATGGAGTCCAAAGGGAGTACTGTAAAATGGAACAGACCAAAGGGTGTGGAGAACGCTGTTTTCTCTTTGTCCTCGGTCCTTAAGGGGACCTGCCAATATCCCTTTGTGAGGTCTATCGTGGTGATGTATTTGGCATCTCTTATCCCTTCAATTAATTCATCGACCCTAGGGAGAGGGTAAGCGTCTAATTTAGAGATCTTATTGACCACTCGAAAATCTATGCAAAATCTTATACTCCCATCAGGTTTGGGGATTAGAACAATGGGAGAAGACCAATTGCTCTGGGAGGGTTCTATCACCTTCATTTTTAACATTTGTTCTATTTCTGCTAGTACTGCTTTTCTTCTGGCTGTGGGGATTCGATAGGGCCTTTGTTTTATCACGCATCCTTCAGGAGTGGGGATAGAGTGTTGAGCTAGATGTGTTCTTCCTGGGACATTCGGAAAAGACCGAGGCAAACGGATGCAACACTCTACTTAGTTCTTCCTTTTGTTGCTTGGATAGGTCTTCATTAATACCTAGCTGGTCTAGAGAGGATGGGAAGTCGTTTTCTGGATACCCTAGGTGGACGTTTTGGGGCAAGGGACCAAACCACTTTTATAAGAGGTTTATATGAAAGGTCTGTTCCCTATGCTTTCCCATTTGTAACTTGTATGAGAGGTTACCCACTTTTGCCAGGATTTTAAAAGGGCCGCTCCATTCGGATTTTAGTTTATGTGAGGAGGTAGGTAACAATACTGGAACCCAATCACCTGGTTGGTACACCCGTAACCTTTTACCCCTGTCGTACAGTAGTTTCTGTTTCTTTTGGCTTTTCTCTAGGTTCTTTGTTGCTAATTCCTGGTGCTTCCCAATACGGGCTTTTAACTGTTGGGTGCATTCCAATAAGTTGTCTGCTTCGGGTTTTCTATCGTTTTCCCATGCCTCTCGAGTGATTTCTAGAAGGGTTCGGGGTTTTCAGCCATAGAGCATTTCAAAGGAGGAACTGCCTAGGCTGCTTTGGACTTGGCTTCTTAGCACGAAGAGGGCTAATGGAAGCATTTGGTCCCAGTGTCTTCCTTCTCCAGATAACATTTTTTTTAGAAGAAGTTTAAGGGAGCCATTATATCTTTCAACCAAGCCATCGGTCTGGGGATGATATACCGATGTTTTTAGATGTTTAATATTTAATTGTCTGCATATTTGGCTCATGAGTCTGGACACGAAGGGGGTGCCTCGATCGGTAAGAATTTGTTTAGGAAACCCAACACGGGAAAACAGCTCTATCAAGTGCCTTGCAATGGACTTGGTATCAGGACTACGAAGAGGGAAAGCCTCCTGATAACGGGTGGCATAATCGACTACAACAAGAGCATACTGGCATCCTTTGTTGGTTTTTGGTAAGGGACCAATTAGATCCATCCCAATTCTCTCAAATGGGGTACCTATTATCGGTAAGGGTCAAAGGGGCGCCTTAGGAGGTAAGTATGGGTTTTTCTTTTGACACACTTCACATTCTAGGCAGTATTTCTTTATATGGGCGAAAATACCAGGCCAGTAAAAATTTGTGAGAATTTCCTTGGTTGTTTTCTCAGGGCCTAAATGTCCAGCCAGTAGATGTGAATGTGCATAAACATAATTTGGTCCTGGAATTCTTTTGGTACTAATAATTGAGGGATTCGGTGGGTCCTGGGATTCGATACAAAAGTCCATTCCTTATCTGGAAATGGGGAAGCACCTGGATACTATTCCGTAGGGCCTTGTCCCAAATAGGTTGTAGGAGTGTGTCATTTGTCTGAGTAAAACTAAAATTACGATCAGTCATCCATGGTTCGGGAGCTAGAAGGGTATTTTTTGGGACTAAGTCTTGGTTCTTTTTTACTTGAGTAAGCATGGTATAAAACATGTCTATGAAATGTGGATTGTCAGTTCCTATGATGAGGTCTTCGGGTAGATTAGGAAGTACTCCAACTTCTACCTCGGCGGTTCTGCTGGATGTGGAAAGCTCCAGTCTAGCAACAGGATACTGTTTAACATCCCCATGGACACATCTGATATGTACATATCTCTCAGACAGGATCTGACAAGGTAAAACAATTTCTGCCCTTATAACAGATTGTTTACAGCCAGAGTCCTACAAGGCAATTGTCGTTTTTTTATTAATCTGTACTCTTACAAGAAAAACAGGGCCCATCTCCTGGATATAGTAAACGGGGCTTGGGGCATAATTGATCTCCATTGGTTCGTCTGATGTTTTCTTGTTCTTACAAAAATGAGCAATAAGGCCCCACTCGCCACATTCGAAACATTGGGGACTGGATGGAAATTGGAGTTCAGATTTACTTTGGTTGGTTCTTCTACCCTCGTTGTTTGTTCTGTTTTGTTTTCGTTCAGAATGAGAGTTAGCTGCTCTTGAGGTAATATCGAATAAAGCTTATTTCCGGTTTCGTATAGGAATTTTAAATCTTGAATATTCATGGATTCCTATTGTTATTGAGCGTGCTTTTCGACAGAAAAATCAGCATCAGGCCAACAAAGGTACAAAGTAGGCCCACATCTAAGCTAGAGGTTCTGCCAAACATGAATGATATACCTGTTAGAATGTTCAGGGAGTGTTCCATAGCACAAAATACCCACTAGTAGCCTTAGTAAATCACAGGCTGCACACAATCCCGACAGCCTCATTCAAAGTTCTTTGCCACTCCAGTTTCAAGGCTCTTGTTTCATGTGAACTTCTCAATATCACAGGAGCACTCCCAAGATTATTTGTGTCTCTATACAATGAAGCCCAGCATTGCTGGATGCATTTCACACTTTAGGCACCAACAGATGCCGTACTAACATCATTGAAGCACACTGCCCCTTGCACTCCACAGGACATTGCAACTTAACTATGCCTGGACCTCTGAAGTTTAGATGTATCTCCTTCAGTTCACCTCAATAGTTGCCACAGCCGCCCGGCTACACCTTCATTGGACATGACTCTCTCTGCTATTGATCCCTTGCTGTTGTCACTTTCTACAGCAGGAAACGGTCAATGCCTGTCACTTCCAGGTGTCCACTTGAACAATCACTGTGTTGGGTTGTGAAATAACATAGCATGCTCATCACCAGTGTAAAAATAACAGTTGGTCACAGAGATCTTGGTAAGTAAGCCCAGCTTTAATGCAAATGCTCCACCCGCAGGTCACTGGTGCTCCACTTATCCTCCACCAAAACCTTTGACATACAACAAGCAAAGAATTAGGAATCCACATGAGAGGAGACTTGACAGGCAGGGGCGAAGGTGTAAGGGCGAACATCACAATCACATTTTGCATATTTTTCTCTGAATCACATGGAGTATGTGTCACCCCAAATTCAGAGGTGTACAAATACCTACTATTTTTAAGCTCAGTATCTTGTGCACATTTTAAAAATGCACAGGTGTCATTCATACCTAATTTTTCATTCATTGTATTTTACCATATGCATTGCTGAATGGCCAGTACAGAATGAAAATCATTACCAGCTGCATCTCAGATGTTGACACTGGGTATTGTGTGTTTTTGGATACCAACAAAACTATATATCCCTGTGACTAGAAGGGTCTGATGGACATAATCGTATGTTACGCTTGTAAATCTGCCATCATAGCAATACAATTACAGGTGAAATGTTGTAATAAATTGCTTCTTTTTCTACTTATTTTCATTGTTTTAGAAAACCATGAGCAGTTTACACAAATTACCTTTTGCTGAATTCTGAATTCTGTCTAGTTTTTCAAAAATATATACTTTTCCCGGTTCACCCACGGGTTTCACACCTGTTACCACCAGAAACTTAAAACCCCAAACAAATCCGAAAAATGTACTACCAGATACAAAAATGCAAGAACTGTGGCAAAAAGTATGGTTTTCTTTTGCAACTTAGCTTGTTCCTGAAAGCTGGGATAATGGTGATCGAAGCACAGCAAGCCTTTTGGTGAAGTAATTTTTAGGAAAAAAGAAAAAATGCTTTCTTGCTCAGCACTTTTTTCCCATTATTCCAACAAAAACTAACATGTTGCTATATTTTGGCTATTTTTCCCGTCCCCCTCCAGGGGATCTCACAAACCCTGGGTATCTTTAGGATCCCCACGATTTGGCACAAAAGTTTGACCTGTTTACTTTTTGCGGAAAAAGTTATGAAGGCCTAAGCATGAAGTGTCCCAAATATTCAAAAAAAGGGTTCAGTACTTGGGTGGAAAAGCAGCTAAGGGGTTCAAACAATATCTTATAACATATTACTGCCAACACAAATAATGTTATCCAGAAAATAGAATAAAAATAACAAAAATATTGACAACAAATATAGGGGCTTATTTACAAAAGTCCTACGCCACTGGAGCCTCACTTTATTTGATGCTCCGGTGGTGCAGGCCTCTCAATCATATCTATGAGGCAATGCAAAGCATGGCTTTGCATGGCCTCACAGATATGGAGTAAGGCAACGCAGCGCAAAGCACTGTGTTGCCTTACTCTGCATAAAGGAGGCATTCCATGGGCATTACGGTGGGTTTCCCACACAACACCCATGGATTTTGACGATGCCCCAGATTTACAAAATCAGCGCTAAAACCTTATGCCTCCCCAGAGCAGGCATAACAAGGAGAAATGTTTTCATTTCTCTTCTTTTTTTCTTCTTTCCACGTGTGCTGCATAGAACGAGGAAAACGCCTCTTAGGATTGTTTCCTGCCTTTTCAAATTGGCGTGGGGCAGCGCAGCAAAAAGATTTGTTGCTCTGCCCTATGCCAATTTTTTGTAAATATGTCCATAGAGCCTACCACAATAGTGTCAAAATACTTATAAAATAAAAAACTCTGAATACGTTGTTAAAAAAATTAAGAAAAATAAAATAATGTTACAAAATAAATTAACATAATTTCTAAATATATTTAGTGGTTCTAAGGTTTAATTAATTGTATAACATTCTTGTATTTGTATTCATCTACATAATAATGTAATTACTTCCAGTAACATACTTTATAATTTCTTTAACAAAATAAAAGCCCAAAAACAAAACCTCATACACATAACAAAACCATATCACAGTCATAATCACACCAAATTGACATATTATGTAAGCATGCCAAAAATATAATCTACATCCATAAGTACATTCACCCAGCTATAAAATGACAAAATTGTTTAAACTTTTAACCAGCACCCACTCAAAATACCACCATAACCCACAAATCCATCAAAAATCACTCTATGCAATATTTAAAAAAATGTCCACTCAAAATGTGAATTCCACCATTTACAATACAATCCCGCTAAAAATGAATGAATATTTCACATTATAACCAACAAACAAGATTACTACAGATAGGGAATCACAAAAAAGTACTATAGTGATTAATTAAAACTCTACCCCAAAAAACACTGAATGTAACGCACCACCCATAAAAATAATAATTGAAAAATAGCAGTCTACAGTAAACTGTGTACTCTGGAAAAAAATCCATATTACATAAAAAGGTCAAAAACTTCCACAAAACTAGCAATTTGAGATTGTACCCACTCAAACCTAAATGTAAGTCACAACCTGTTAAAATTTAGATATCATTACTATAAAATAAAACAAATACTTAATCTAAATAAAAAATTGTAAACGCATCAATAATAAATAATTTAAATACTTATTAAACACTTGCAGTAAATACATACATTACTAAATGAATGCACAAGCAACATTAACTACAGCAATAGACAATACTTTGGACTTATGGTATTTTATCCATCATATTATATTTTGCAACAATATTGTTAACCACAATATTAAAAACTCAATCTTCAGATAGCAGACCCTTTTCAAAAGGGTGCCAGTCTACACTTAACTTAAAAGTTTACAATTGAAAGAGTCTCTTTGGTAGAAAGGTAAACGTCTTTTGAAAAATGTGCGTACATTTTATTGTTTTTACTCATCAAAGTGCCAACAAAATTAGGGGGAATTTTTGCTTGTCATGTATATGGCACACACGCATGAAATAATACTTTATTGCTTCATGCTGCTTTGCTAGAGGCCTCCCCGTTTGTCTCTTAATTTGATTTGACAAAAATCAATATCCTTTAGAGGAGAGGGCTCAGAAACTAGGTGTAACAGGCGGTACTTTGAATCACATCTGCAAAGGTGAGACAAAAAAGTCACCCTGTACTTTTTCAATGGTCACTGAATTAGCCAGCGCAATCAAGGAGCCATTAAAATCACTATCTTGACTTTCCAGCTCTTGTCTGAAAAATGTTATTCAGTACTTCAGAGAATGGCAATAGGTTTGATTGCCAGTTGTCTTTCATAAGGGAAAATATTGTTATTTTATCAACAACATTCTCAAACATCTCAGGAAACCAATCTCATATCTTCACAGATTATGAAAAAAATAAATGTGGCCATAGGGAGAGTTAGCTGGTAAATTTAATATGTTTCACACTAAATTACTAGTATTTCCTTCATGTCTTCTTTTAGGGACAACATGACTATATCTAGTGCATGACTGGATTTTTAGCTTAGCCAAATTCACCCATTTTGTTAGACAACAAATACTAATCTCACTTGTGTGCATAACACATATCTCAATGTCCCCCATCTAATTTGGCTTGTAGAATAAAACAATTGTATTGGGTTAATTCTCCTCTGAAACCATCCTTCAATACCAAAATCTCGCTAACAATTTAAAAAAATCATACCTACCTATTAGGGTATACTAATTTGTTAGACAATTCATATTGGAAGAAGGCAGGACAGTTCATTTATCTCCAAGGTCCATAAAATGGCAGCACAACAAGCACTCCAGAGCTCAATAACAATCCAATTAGTAATAGTGCCATGTGATTGAGTTCTATCTCCCAAAGGCTATGATCTGGTGCACCAAGTCTATGGGCATGCATAAGTATTTCTGAAAAAAAACACTGAAATATGTAAACTGTGCCTCATAACAAATATTCAGAAAACTGAAATAATGTCAGCGTGTGCACTGGAGATCACTACAAAAAAAATGTGGAATTTGTTTCAAAGTTAATATAACACGATATAGATCTGTGGTACAGTGCCCAATTTTTAATAGAACAGTAACAGAACTGTAACAGTAACAGTAACAGAAAATCCACCAAAAATGACAGATTTAACATCCCTTCCCTGAGCGACATATAAACCCTAGAAGAAACCAAAACAGAGGGGTCGAGGTAAAGCACTGCCGCACCTAACATCCAAGTCGGTTGGGCAAATTAAGAAACTACATGTGGTGAAACAAACCCGGAGTACAACCCTTCTCTACTCCAATTTGAAAACATGTTTTATAAATAACATATCCCTCTAGTGGTCCAGCACACACAAAACTATAAGTAATATATCCAAATTACTGGGAGTCCAGCATAAATTCATCAATAGTTTCCACTGTGAGCATATCAAACAATAGTAATGCACGACAATTATTCACTACATCCGGCAACAGTGTTTCAGTTAAAATATTCTTTATTCTTTTTTCTTCACCTTTAAAAGAAACGCCATTGAGTAAAGAATGTCGTAGCCAACGCGTTTCGTCCTTTCACGGACTTCTTCAGGGTTACAAAAAGTATATACAGACAATATTTACAAAATGTACAATTATATACAAAATATAACTCTATATTTTTACAATCTTATTCTGATATGCTCAAATTAACAAGTAGAACAGCATCTACAAAGTGCATTAAACAGCCAATATAACATCGACAGTGTAGTGTGATTTATGCAAGGCAGAATACTCAAATTTATTAATTCTATGTATTGAACCTGTCCCCATACTGTATTATTAATACATGGAGGGCTTCCGGACTCAATCTCAAAATGTGACCTAGTCTCCATCCTCCTCACTTCAGAGTCTGGAGATCCATCCACCAGTCACAGGAATGCAGGCAATACACTTCCAGTGTCTAGAGAAGCTGTACTGATCCTTCATCTTGTGTCATGCCAAATCAAAGGACTCCAACATGGATCTACTGGCTTCAATACTTAGGGCCTTATTCTGACTTTGGCGGTCCTCCTGTAGGACCGCCACCTCCTCGCCAACAGGAGGATTGCCAAGGCCGTTGTGCGCCTGCCCGCCAGATTACGTTTGCAATCCATGGTGGTGGGCGGTGCAGGGGTGGTCTCACGGCGTTGTATGTTAGGCTCATAGGAGAGTCTAACATGCAGACCGCCGCTGTGAGAGTGCCAACTGCATGTTCCTGCATGGTGCAGTATGCATGCCACACCATGCAGGAACAGGGGTGCAATTCCAGGGGAGCAACATTTGCACCCCTGCATGCCGCCCTGTTAGGGCCCCCTTAGTTGCCTCTCTGCCACCCTTTTCATGGCAAGCTCACCGCCGTGAAAAGGGCTGTGGAAAGGCAACTTGTAATATGCTTGACGGTGCCGGCTTTGGCACTGCTAGTATATTACTGGGCCTTTCCAGACTGCCGGCACAGCGGGATCCTTGATCCCAGCGGAACCGACGGTCTTGTGGCAGTCCGACCGCCCCACTCATAACACGGCGGGGGTCGGACCGCCACCACGAGTACGGCGGTCCTATGGACCGCCCTACTCCTAATAAGGGCCTTAGAACGATATGCACACAGAGTCCTATTACAAGGCATGTATTACAGTCTCACTATGCACATGCTTGAACTCGATATACACATGTGAAGTCAGCACAAGCTTCTAAGTGGCACATAACAATGGAACTTTAAACATGATGCATCAGTTGGGCACACTCCTACCAACACAGATAAAAAGGTCTAAACACACTATAAATCACAAAGCACAGCACATTGCCACAACAAAGACACAGACAGTAGTCCTCTGTCCACTATTTGGGCACGTTTGGCACTCCAATCTAGGTCACATGATAGATCCTGGGCTCAAATTGGCAAGGACAGGCCTAGGCTAGATTTGTGTGATGCCAGGTCTAAAATTAGAGTCGGGATACCAGATTCTCATGCATTCGAGCATTTGGGGTAGGGAGTCATTCTTGTATACCATGCAGGGGACATTCTTGCTCCAACATGTAGCCAATATCAATGCTTCCTGCTCCAGGCTGCTTTTCAGATAAATGCATTTTCTTCTAGAACGTCGACCAACAATGGCAGTCTTTGGTGTATTTTGGGCAAGTTAGATTTTTTGATCAATGTTGCTCATCCCATTGCAGACAATGCTGCTTTGGTGGAGACACCCTTACTAACTTGGCAGAGTACTTTAAATTTGACAGAATTTTCTGTGCTTCACTGGTGGAAGAAAATTTACTTTCTCCACTCTTATTCAGGCCTCTAGAGTTAACAGAGTTGAAACTCATATAATTATGGCTACTTCACAGACGTGTTATGGACTTGCTTCTCGGAATCATGTTGTGGAAACTTTCTCAATACTGTGAATATGTTGCAAATATACTTCCATGTATTGCAATGCAGTATTATCACTCTAGCAGAGGTTCCACTCAATATCTCCTGTCACTTCATCTAGATACTTTAAAACAACCAATATGAAGATCACAAGAGATACATGTGGCTTTAACAATGTACAAACATGAGGCTCTTGCTAAACCCCTGCTTACATAGATTGACATTTTTAATCATTTTAGGCCTTTGACAAAAATGTAGCACTTTTCTACCCAGTTGAGTAAGAGATTGTCTCAAACAAGAAACTAAAACTGTCATTTTAAATAATTTCTAAATGATCCCACAGTGTTGTTTTCAGGAGTGTACTTGTTTACAGTTTCAGCGCTCCCCTCCCATATCCGTGCCAGTCTGTTTATGTCCTGAGGGCATGCACAGCTTTAGCATTTCTGTCTGCCATCCCAGTCGTCATGTCTGTCACTTTTGGATTCAACGAGGCCGCTTGTTTGCGCAGGAATCATCCACTGTACTACAGTCTCTTTAAGACAGCCGTTTTTCAAAATTATTAGACACAATTCTCACCATTTTCAAAATGAGCTGGGGGTAAAACGGAGTTGAAAAATCAGAAATAATGAGTTACATGTGTGTATTCATGTAAAAAGGGACGTGAGAAAATCAAAGCAATATAGGGAAAGCATTACACTTATGTAAATAATGTCAACCATAGTATCTACGTTCGGATGTCATATACGACGTGGGAATATAGATGGCTGTAGCCAAAACACGGAGTTTTAGTTCTTCGAAGAAGGAAAGTTGTTTTTTTTTTTTAAACAGATAAAGGATGAAAGAAGCTGTCTCATCTTGCATTAAGGGTCCGTGATTGTTAAACTTGGAAACGTGGTGATTACCAGAATAGATGCACTGCTCTCCGCTTCTTAACATGTGAAAAATATTTATTTAAAATATTTATTAATAGTCATTGGTGCTGAAACACATTCTAAAGCTTGGGTGATAAAACGATAATAAATTAATTCCTATATAAACCTGCAGACATAAAGCTCAGTACTATGAGAGTGGGGCTCTATTGCATCCATAACACACCTTTTTCCAGCTAATCTGATAAAACTACATGACCAGCCTGGCCTACATTCCTATGTGTCACTTTTTGTGAAGAAATATTCATTGACATTGGACATATAGACACAAGACATCTAGATTTTCTACCAGTGTTTCATCTGTCACTAAGGCAAGTCTACATTCGATTTATCCACACCAATATGGAGATTTACCGTTCTTTTTAACCTTTTAAACAGAGATAACATGAACCTGACATATCTAGTGAAAATATATGAAATCTATTTTGAGAAATGCAATTTATGTCCTGACCTAATGACCAAAGACACTCCAATGAGGCAAACACCATATATCCTATATCTCCTGGAGAAAGTGAAGAGATAATATTTATCTTTTTGTGTCCCTGGTGATTGTTTAACATTTCATATCTAACATCACACTGCATTTATTAACCTGTCAGTCTGAAATATTCTGCACCAGATTGAATAAAACAAGACAGTTTTTTATCAGCCGTGGGATCTATTAGGGGCACGTTCGGGGATTAGCTTGTCATCGGAATGTAGGACATGGAAAATAAAAGGCAACACGGAGCCTCCAGTGAGTCGGAATCCAGGAATGAATGACAGATTATGAAGGAAGCAGGTGAAAAAGAGGCAACCGGCGCCGAGTAAAAACCATCAGCCAAAAGTGACTTAATGAAGACGTGAAGAGCTCTCCTCACGACTAACTCGAACTGCTGCTGGTAGGCAAAGTAGCAGCTTTGTCAGCTTTGAAACCGCCTCTTTTCACATTCCATCGAAACAAGCAACTGCTGTCTTATATGCAAGCTTCTAAATGAATTCGCAGTGCGTGTGTAACATATCTGCAGCATTTCCTTCAGCACGTAGCACGAGCGAGGTGCAGGCAAAACGCATAACAGAATGCCATTTTCAGTGCTGACGTCAGTTTAATTTCCAAGTTGTGATGACTTTTACATACACACACCCAGAGCCGCGATACCAGACTATCACTAAAGCTCAATAGCTAATTAGGTGACCAACCATGCACTTCAAACATCATAGCAACAAAATGATGAATAATCTTCCTCTCCAAATGATAACTTGGGGGGAGCGGAGTTTGGAGTGTGACAGCCCCCAAATAAATACATTTTTGTCTCAATAGTTGGGCCTGTGGGCCCTGTGTCGGGTATGCTTTGTTTGTGTCAGTTTTTCTTGTCATCCTGATTGCATCCAAAAGTTATAACTTGTTCATTTTTTTGGTTTCACATAATATATTTAGTCCCAGATTTGCAAGGGAAACAGTCGGAACAGCGTGGGCTCAGCCCACGCGTGTTCCAACTACGCAGGCGCAACCACGCTTGTCTTAACAACGCATATGCCTTAACCAGGCGCGCGCGTGTCCCAACTACGCAGGCGCAACCACGCTTGTCTTACCCACGCATATGCATTAACCACGCATATGCGTGGTTAAGTCAGTGCGCGGTCTAGCTGCTGGCTGCTGCTGTGGTGAAGGTGGAAGCAGGAAGACGACAGGAAGAGAGCCAGAGGATGCGGTGAGGTAAGTGGGGCTGGCCTTGGGGGGTTGTTTTCAGGGCTGGTGGTGGTTGGGGTAGTTTAAGGGACAGCGCGGGGGTGAAGGGGTCGGGATAGTGCATGTAAAGGGGCCGGGTTTTCGGCCTCAGGGCAGGGGGAGGGGAATGGGTTTATCGCAGTAGTTTTTAGGGCTGGGGGTCACGGTAGGTCTCAGGGCAGTGGGAGGGGTTGAAGTAGTTTTATGGACAGTGCAGGGGTGGGGGGGTCAGGGCAGTGTATGTAATGGGGCAGGGTTTTAGGCCTCAGGGCAAGGGGAGGGGAATGGGTAGTCGGGGTCGTTTTTAGGACTGGGGGGGTCAGAGTAGATCTCAGGGCAGTGGAAGGGGTTGGGGTAGTTTTAGGGACAGCACCGGGTGTAGGGGGGTCAGGATAGTGGAACTTTAGCCACACATACCCCCTTACCATTCATGCTTTTACCATGAAATTGTGTGGTAAAGAAATGCGTAGTTAAGACGCATTCGTAGTTCGAGCTGCGTGGTAGAGGCATGCATGGTTTAGCCATGCGTGCCTCTATCATACAATCGATTTGCAAAGATTTTGCTTCGGGGTTGCATCATTGTTTGATGCTGTCCTGATGCAAAATCCTTTTTGGTATTTGCAAATCTACACAAATGTTGATTTGTGTGACTTTGTCAGAAAAGTAACACAACGCAGTGCAATGTGTTGCCTTTCATTACTTTGTGTCAGGTAGGTGTTCTATAAGTGACGCTTGGGCATTCCTGTGCATTCACCAATAGATTTTGATGCAATCTAATATTTATCTGGGCCCAGATTTCCAAATATTATGCATCTGGGTTGCCTCACTTTTTTTGAAGCATCCCAAGTGCTAAATCCTTTTTGTTGTTTATAATGTCATGAAAAAGTTAATTTGCGTGGCTTTGTAAAAAAAAAAGTGGTCCAACGAAGCGCATTGCACTGCCTTGCTTTGCTTTGCATCAGGAAGGCATTCCATGGGTGGGGCTTGGGCTTTCTCATGCATCTGCCCATGGATTTTGATTTAAACCTATATTTACAAATATTTATAGACATGGGTTTGCCCCAAAATTGTGCCCCTGCCTGAGGCTGGTGTAACAAGGGGAAATATTTTTAAATTTCTTCTCATTATTTCCTCTTTGCATGTGTGTAACCGTTCCGTCACAAAAAGTATCCTACATGGATGTAGATACCCTTGCACTATATCGCAACTCATCCTGCATAGCCGCTAGGCAGCCCGAAGTGCATCAGTGCACAGAGAGAGTAGAACTGCGCCCTTTCTTTGAACTGATGGCATAGTTCTGCCCTCCTCAGTTGAGGCAATGCAGTGCAGCAACTTCATTTGCTACATTGTGTTGTGCCACTTCTTTGTAGATATGCCCCTTAGTGACTGGTTTAACAATAAGGTAGCAAATCGGCACCCACATAACTCTACTTGAATGGATGCAAATTTACTACTTTTTAGAATTCACAAACATTAACAGTAATATGCTATGAAAACTACACCAGTCTCCCGTTTCCAGGCATACCACTGGCAATCAAACACCAAAATGTTGATAGAACAAATGCTTGCAATTACTTTAACTACTGGCAATTCCTCACCGTAGCGTTCCAAACCATTGCTTTTCACCTATTATGCCACTTTAGACAGAGGTATTGATTTAGGATTTAGCAGTCAGAGTAAAGGCTGACGGGTGGACTTTTTTGCCTTTACTCTGCCTACCAAATTTAGAGATATTGCCAGCCCAGCTGACATCTTTATACACTAGCAGGTACTGCAGTCATAATGGTTCCTGTTAATGTAGAAATAGTTTAACGGATGGTTCTGTCAAACATGACAACTGGCTATAAAACTTTTTCAAACATTTTAATTTTTCGAAAGCAAACTCCCAGAGTGGAAAAAATCAGAAAACTAATGACTCCCACACCAGATTTTTCCCATGGCGTGGGGGTCATTTTTTTTTTGCTGTCCCTAACCATCAGGATATACCTGGCAGTGATGGTCAGTAAAAAAAAAAAGTAATCTTCCTGTCCGGGGGGATGGCCGGATGGGCTAACTCCGATGGCACCTACTCTGTCAGGCCATCAAAGGAAATTTTACACTGACAGTAAATTTTACTTTGCAGGCGATAAATTTGAGGTCTGTCTGACTCAAAATCGGATAGCAGATGGATGGTTTTGACGGACAGGGAACTCCGTCACGGTTGCAACAGAGTACCTGTCAGCCAAGCTCAGTTCCAGAGACCCACCTGATGCAAATCAGTACTGACCACAGTCCATCCCAAACCTCTGAAACCTCACACATACACTCTGTCACCCACTGCTTTATTAGTTGACAAATTTGAGATATATATCACCGCAAATTTCACTAAGTAAGCTATGCTCCTGCAGTATCACACAGCACTGGTGGCTGTGTGTTAAAAGTGCAAAATGAAATGCTCCAATTCCTGCCGCAGACTCCTGCTTTCTGTCAAATAACCTAATCAGCAACCTGTCAATAGCACAATTACAGTGAAAGGGTGACTTTACTCCCCTACATTTGAGAAAGAATGACTTGCAAGATGCATGTCATGATGATAATGGACACTAGGTCCTGGATTTACTAAGATTTCATGCATCACAACAAGGGGAGCTGCTGTGCTGCACTTACAAAGATGTAGTGACAAAGATGTAGTGTACTTCTGCTCTCTCCTAGTGCTGGCGAACTTGTGGCTGCTTAGTACCAAAGCAGGCACCTTTGCATCATGTCGCAAGGGTGTATGAGTTGTGGCAAGAATAGTTTTTGTGCAGTAAGGGATATCTTCCTGCACAAAAACTATCCATTGAGGTGCATTCCTCTTCGTATATGTATCGCAGAATGCAGCACACATGCAAAGAGGAAGTAACAAGAAGAAATAAAGATATTTCTCCTTGTTAGGCAAATCTCCGGTAGATGCACCATTTTGGTGCAATCCCATGTTTACAAGCTTAGGACTCAGTAATGTAATATTTTGGAAGTAAAGTAACAGGTAATCGTTTGGAAAATAGTAATGCTGTGTTATTTTCAATTGTATGCAATGCACACTCCCTAAAATCTGGTTTTGGTCACCCATTGGTCACATTACCTTTTATATACCACCCACTACTGTCCTGGTTTCAAAATAAACTTCAATACCTGTAAATCATTTGCTCATGTCATTGTTGAAGCAATCCTTTATTTAAACAATGTGTCACAGCTTAAAAACAGTTTCTTCATGATTGCTTGTTTTTTATTGGTACACTCCGTGTTCTCTTTAATTTTTAACCCATTGCATTTCCGGCAAATGCTGCCCTTCTTCAGGTGAGCAGACATAGATTACATCATGCAGGACCAGTCCCCTTTCTGTTGGTCACCATAGTGGAATACTCATCCCACACAAAGAGCTACAGTCCAGTTACCCAGCTACAGCTAAGCTTATCCTAGCACCACAAAGTTATCTGTTGTCATATATAATATAGCCTAATGGCCCACCGTAGCGGGCTATACCGTGCATTAAAGGCCTGCTCCAGCGTTCAGCTTGGGCCTTTAACAAGGGAGCAGGACTTTAATGGCTGGTATAGCCCAGCTATGGAGGGCTATAGGGCTATTAGTACATTCCACCACTAGAGGACCGAATGTTCTAACTAATAAAACAAAGGCATCTCGGAGCCCGAGGGGATTTCTGTGAGGCCTTTGTTCACAGCAACAGTTGTGAAAGGAAAATATTGAAATGTTGGAGCTCCAGGCTTCTACCAGCTATTAGAAGCCCGGAGCACTCCATTGTTTTCAGTGGTTCTCCCAGCATTCCAGTGTTCTAATATTTATAAAAGGCATTCAAACTGCTTCTGAAACAGCTAGAAATAAACTTGCCATGAAGAGCACTCCGAAATTCTTCTGAATCTACCATTTATGTGAAGTGATGTGGAGGAAACATATTCAAGCTGGGCACTGACCAAAGTAAAGCGCACAGACTATAAATGAGTCTTTCAAATTGAAGATAATTAGCTTTTACACTTTGCATTTTTTTATATATATTGACACGGGAAACAGCGGTTACAACGCTGTTGTTACCACGCAGGTAGGTAACAACGCGGTTGTTACAACGACCGCGTTGTTACCACGCGTGGCTTTACATCGCAAGTCGTTTCTACGACTTGCGCTAGGTGGCGTGCAACACCAGGGATTGTGTTGGATTTTAAATCCAACACATTCCCTGCTGTTGCGCTAACTGGAGTTGGAATAGTAATTTATACTATTCCTAAGTCCAGCGCGCCATCTAGCGCAAGTCGTAGAAAAGACTTGCGATGTAAAGCCACGAGTGGTAACAACACGGTCGTTGTAACGACCGTGTTGTTACCTACCGCGTGGTAACACCACGCGTTGTATCGTCATACATTCATTGACACATGGTAACCGCTTCCACTAAAACAAAACTGTCCTAGATGTGTTAGTAAGTGAATGCTAAAGTAAACTATAAGCCAGAAAGATGCTCTTCTGCCTTCTTAAAAAAGATACATCATGCTACAACAAAATGGCGTCTGCTTCTGATGAAAATGACAAGCAAAGATCTCTTCAGTGCTGCAAAACAGTACACAGCTCAGGACAAATACATTTCAAACTAAAAGTTCCAGCAGTCTTACCGGCCCGAATTTAGTGAATCGCTCACCTTCTTGGTTCAGTTAATTACATTAATGTGGCAAAAGCCTCACACCCATTTGGAGGGCTGATATGCTGCCACCAAGCCACACCCTCTAACAAAAAAATGTGTTAATGCAAACTTAAGTATCAATTGTGAACTGCTAGTGAATAAAGATCTCTGACCTAAACCACCGACCTCAGAAGGAATTGCTCATGATTACAGCACACGCAAGATCACATCAGATATTACAAAATACAGCAACCTAGCAATCACACATGTAAACCAGGGTGAACGCAAATTGGCACTCAACAGGCAGGTACTTATCATCAAGCTCTATCTTAGTTTGCACAGTGAGAACTGTATTTTACTGGTGAGAAAGAGCCATGTAGTGTGGCATGCGCCTGAGATCACACAGTCATATATTTATTTAACTTTTATTGTATATAGTGTTACTCTACCAATTCAAAGACTGTTTTTATATAAGAACAACAATAGGGAAAGCTGATTAAACGGTGCGGATTCATTAAAGTGAAACAAATAGAGAAAATTTCATTAGAGGGTGACAAAGAGTGACAAAGAGGAGGTAAAACTTTGAGCTGCTGGTTAGTGAATGAATGTATGTGTAATGGTTTTTATTGACCAAACACTTAATAAACATTAATTAATTAATGTAATGTTGAGCTGGCGGGAATTAAATAAAGAGGGTCTCAAGTGACCTATAATTCCAGATGGAGTACTTAACAGGAGCTACCAGACCCATCATGAATATAGGTCTCATGGGTATGCAGCCTGTCTAAAATTTGCATTTACACATATAACCTCCCAAAAACAGTTGAAATGTCTGGATGAAAATCTGGGAAACACAACAAGATGGACGGAGTGCTGAAACTTTTCAACCACTCACCCCCAGTCAAGAGATCTAGGTTTAATCCATTGTTCTTTTGCTCAAAATGCAGCTCCAGTTAGGCCCCTGCCCGTCGGCAAGAAATAAAATTGTCCCGTTTGAGCGAACTTCTTTGAAACACAACGATCACAGCACGCTGGGTGTGGCTCCCTTCAACCAGATTCCGGCTACAGCTGGGGTGATATTTAAAGTTGTACTTTGTCTGATGGAACAATCTAGGATGAGGGGTTGAAATCCCCACTGCAAACAAAGAAATTAACACTGTCCATTGCACAATTGCAGCCTGGGAAAAGCTCAGGAAATTAATCCAGTCCAAATTACAGTAATCACTAGACATCCCCTTAGCAATGTATCCACAATTCCCAATACTGACAGGGAAAAAAACTAAATCCCAGCTGCATAAATTGGGCACCCTATGACAATAGGATAGGGGAGAGGAGTTGGCCTAATGGTTAGGGCGGTCGACCTCGAAGCTGGAAAACTGGGTTTGAGTCTCGGTTAGGACGCTGAACATCCTGTGATTCTGGGAAAATCACTTAATCTCCCCATGCCTAACAAAAATGAATGTGTCCTCATGTAACGCAACTGGTGCTCATGTAAAGCACTCTGATACCCAATACTGGGTCAAGTTCGCGCTATATAAAACTCTGTAAAAAAAACAACACCACATTCATTCCATTAGATACATTTGGGGCGCACTGCAAAATGACCCACCTTGACACCTTTCTCTATAAAAGGATTAGCTTGACAAGCAAGGAGGTCACACACCGGAGTGATTTAAACCACTCCAACTGATAGGGAACACTAAACCCCCCAGAAAACTTGTAACTATGCTACATGGGCAGATGTGAGTGTTGATACCCCCTCGGGTGAACCTTGCTGGGGCAGGGAGGTAGGGCTATTTGGAAACCCCCCTAACGGGCAAAATGTGGGAATTCTTCTGATCCCAAGCTGGAGAGCTTATCCCCAGCAGTAGACTGCGAGTAATACACTTCAGAAACTAACACTGCATTAATTGCAATCCGACGGCGCTGCATAGGTGGGGTCTAGACCTGACCATTGATGCAACCCATATGGTGCAGCTGAGTTGGGAGTCCTGCATCTGGCATGGGGAAGCAAAGACATCCAAACCTTTTTGGTGCAATTTTGCACTCGCACTGCAAAAAAATATCGATCTTCCTATTGATCTAATTTCGCAGATAGCACTCATGGGATGGGCTAAAACAACTCCCCAGGCCAATTGGAAATTCACCGCATTAGCACTGCCCTGGCGAAGCCTTTAGTACCTAAATCCTGGGGTCCAGGACAGGTCCCAACTCGTAAGCAATGACCGACTGAGCTCATTTACTGCAGCAAACAATCAGAGACATGTGCTACCCCTCCTGCCCGAAGGACATATGGGAACCATTTTGGAATTTTCTGCTCGGAGACGTGAATGATTCGACCTGCTAAGCACTGAAGACTGAACAATATAAGTGGTAAAGTCTGTTCTAACAGATGACTTTTATATGCAAAAGACTACCATGGCTTATTGTATATACAACCTATGTCAGTATGATATGGTACATTATTAATTTGATGCTATGTTGGTAGCCCTCAGAAAACTTCAATAAAGAAATTAAAACATGGATAAGGGATTGGCACATTTTAGGGAACTTATGCCCACACGTGTTCACAAACTCTGATGTTTCTAGTTCTATCCAGATGCTCAGGTTCATGAATTCCCCCGAGGGGCATTCACCAGGAGTCCCTGCTTCTAGGGTGTGCAATGCTGTACCAATGTATCTATGGAACATCATGAAGCAGGAGAGTTTATAAAGGCTTTACAGTTCAAAATATTCATAAAATATTGCTCTTCATAAGTGATGTCTTTGTTTTTTATGCTGGTCATGCCTTTTTGATTCTTGACAGCACCAGGTCTATGCTACTGGGGAGCTGGTTTGGTTTGGATGATGTAACTCTATATAGTAAACTGGCACCATAACAAAATGCCATTTCAATAATAGAGACAATTAACAGGCAATTATTGGTTACATTTCAAATTGGACAAAGGGCAGGGAAAATATGACTAGAAAACGTCTGTAAGGGTAGTTACCTTCTTTTGATAGCAGTGATAAACAAAAAATCATAACCTAATGCTGACAAACTGAAGAATCATTTAACTACCGCGGGCTTTCTTTAGTGTTCACCCACTGTAGTTTGCAAAGTTCTTTAGAAATAATTCCTATTGTTTTTTGCAACTACAAATTTGTATACAGTTGTGATTTTTTACATATTTTTAAGCTAAGCATATAGTAAATATTTTTCACTTTTGAGAGAAAAGCACTGACTGTAAATTGAAGGTCTGATTCACAAAAGTAAGTTACACTGTGAGAAAGTTTACACATTTGAGTACGTTTACTACTTTTCAGCATTTACAAACTGAGTTTAAGCTACAGCAGCAACAGTAGAAAATCAAGTACTACACACCACCAACCATGGGCACTGCAACACCCTCCCATCATGCGCGGTCGGTGATAGGAGTGCCGGTCGGGCGGTGACGTGGGGCAGGGGAGGGGCAGGGTGGGGGGTAGTAAACTACGGATTAAGGCCGAATACAGGTAAGTAAACATTTAAATAAATAAAACGAATTTCGTTGCGCGCACAGCATCGCATTTGGCGATGCAGCGCTCACAACGAAATTCGTTTTATTTATTTAAATGTTTACTTACCTGTATTCGGCATGATCCGTAGTTACTACCCCCACCCTGCCCCTCCCCTCCCCGCCCCACGTCACCGCCCGGCAGGCACTCCTACCACCGACCGCGCCTGCCTCCCATATACAATAATGGGGTAGGGACTTAAAATAAAACCCCATGGGAAATAATGCTAAGTTAAATTAAAGTATTTAAAATTGTGAAACATATAAATATTTACAAAAATATGTAAAAAATAGTATATATTTATTATTTAATCCTACAATATTTTGATGACGTTTTGAATTTTAAAAATAATGTGATAATATATTTTATTAAACAATATGAAATAAACGTTAAATAATTCTATACATCACTTTCAATATTTATGAATGCACATTAAAAATATTTTTTTCTTTAGGTGGGATTTTGTATTTAAATTTAAACTTCCAAAAACTAATGTTAATTTAATTTAACATATTTCCATTATTTAAAGTTTTAATTAAAAAATAAAGTAATAGAGCTGTTGCTTTTTCATGTTGTCCTACAGTCAAAGTAAATATATAAAAAATACTTACATGAATATTTAACGTAATAATATCTTTAATATAAATTTTTGTGCTAAATATATTTTTTAATTTTTATTGTACTTTACCAAAGGGAGACTCTGCAGTCAGTGCAGAGCTCTCCATATGGTAAAATATAAGCAGAAATAAAAACGCGTATTTAATTCAAAAATGCATTTACAAATATGTTTATGTTCAACATTAAAATAATTTTGTTTTTTATATTTACTTTAAATGTAGAACAAAATACAATCAAATGCTACAGCTCTATTAAAGTAATTGTTACATTAAAATATTATTCTGAAGATTAAATTTAAAAAAGTATTCCCACCTAAAAAGTGCATCAATAAATATTAAGAGTGTTGTATAGAATTTATAAAAAAAGAAGAAAAAATGTTTTTTTATTTATGATTGTTCCATCATTTCTTATATTTAAATTAGGGTCTTAAAATATTTTCCCAATAAATATGTATTCTTTTTTACATTTTTCAACATTAATTTATATTTATTTATATGTTTATGTTTTAAGTTTCTACTTCTATTATTTTC
Organism: Calotriton arnoldi; assembly: GCA_963921515.1. Lineage (NCBI taxonomy): Eukaryota > Metazoa > Chordata > Amphibia > Caudata > Salamandridae > Calotriton > Calotriton arnoldi. Next base: position 267,704 of record CAWUFW010012124.1, read on the forward strand.
TATGGGAGGACATTGCAGTATCAGTGGTTGGCCAAGTGTAGTGCTGGACCTACCACAAAATTCAACATTATTACAAAAGTGCAGGTTTTGAATACTGAAAACATACTCAAAAGTGTAAACTTACTCAAAAGTTTAGTTTCTGAATCAGGCCCTGAGTTTTTTAGCATTATTTATTGTGCTGCTGAGGTTCTACCCCACTTCAACTCCCAGAGGAAGCCTTGGACTTCTCTGCCCTGCTAGCCGAAGAGTTAAGCACAAAAGATTGCACCCAATTTAAGGGTCTGCAGTATTTGGGCCTCAGGTCACCCTGAATCCTTGTTAACCTTCCTATAGTGGCTGACTCTGTGGTAGTGAGCCATCTTCCTGTAACCCAATGCTCTTCCGTTTATTTCTCCAGCAGGGCTGTGGCTCAGCAGATACTCCTGGTCTTCTTTAAACCCCGTTCTGCACTAATTTCAGTGTTCACTAAAGTTGGGGTTCGTCATCATGTGCATAATGTCATTCTTGGGAAATGAAGACATTCTGATTGATCACATTATTTGTCAGTGTCATGGCATTCTCAGAAACCACTGAAAAATTGGAGAAGCTTTTCCCTGATTCAGTTTTTGTGGACTCACTAGTTGCTAGCTTGATGATGCTGAAACTCACATCCATAAAGATCCAGAAGACAAGAAGTACATTCTTCCTTAAAGAATGTGTACTAAAGCTCCCACTTGGTGATGTAATCTGGCATCTGTTATGTTATGTTATGTTGCAAAGTTTTTATATAGCGCACATACACCAAACGGTTTCTTGGCGCTGGTAGGGCAGACAGGTGCTAGCAAGAAGCAGGGGTTTCAATGTCATATGATTGGATGAATAAATGAGTCTTAAGCAGTTTCCTGAACTGTACATACGACGTAGCCCGTCTTAGCTCCACCGGGAGGGAGTTCCAAAATTGAGGAGCCAAAACTGCGAATCTGGAGCCTCCATGCTTTTGCGTTTGAAGGAGGGAATGGCTAATAAATTTAGATGGGACGATCGCAAGACCCTGGAGGAGTGTATCTTTGAATTAGGGAGGAGATGAAAGCTGGGTTATTGCCGTGAAGGGCTTTGAAGATGGTGCAACCCAACTTGAAGGCGCACCTCTTGGCCACTGGAAGCCAGTGTAGCTTCTTCAAAATAGGAGTCACATGCTGCCGCTTTGGTTGATGGAAAATAAGTCTGGCAGCTTGGTTTTGAACCAGCTGAAGGCGTCTCAGTTGATAAGCGGGGATGCCAAAATACAATGAATTGGCGTAGTCTAGTCGGGAAGAAACCAATGCTAGGATGACCATGGTTAAAGCTTCCTAGACAGAAATCTACTGATCTTCTTTATTCTCCGCAGTTGAAAAAAACTTACCGGAAACCACAGCGCCAATTTGGGCATTCATTGACAGATCATTAGAGATCACAATGCCTAAGCTTTTGGCTGAGCTTACCGGCATCGGGGGACTACCCAAAGAGGGGGGCCAATAGTTGAAGTGCCAGGGGTTGGAAAAACCACCTGTAAGAATCAGCTCAGTTTTGTCGGGGTTCAACTTGAGTTGGTTAAAATTCATCCAGTTGCTTATAAAAATCATGGTGGATTGGAAGTGAGAAATTGAAGATGCTGATGAGTTGATGTCAAACACCAGTTGGAGATCATCAGCGTAGTTGAACGTCCCAATCTTGCTTTCTCTCAGGGATTGTTTTAGAGGCAAGAGATACAGGTTAAAAAGAAGAGGGGAAAGGGAGGAGCCCTGTGGGACTCCACAAGTCAGTTCCCTCTTGTTGGATGATAAGTTGGCAATCCGTACTGCTTGGAAACGGTTACTGAGAAAGGAGGAGAGCCAGTTCAGCGCCATACCCTGGATCCCGGCATTTCTGACACGGTCGAGCAGAATGGTATGGTCGACCGTGTCAAATGCAGCTGACAAATCTAGTAGGACCAGGGCTTGGGAAGTACCGCTATCAGCCCCCCTTCTTAATTCATCCAGAACTGTAAGTATAACAGATTCCGTTGAGTGACCTGGTCTGAAACCAGCCTGATGGGGGTCCAGGAGCTGGTGATGTTCGACGAATGTGCTCAGGCAGTTTGCCACGTAAGCCTCTAAGAATTTGCCCAGATAGGGTAGCAAGGAGATAGGGCGATAGTTACTTAGAACTGTCGGATCTGCGCCCGGTTTCTTCAGAATGGGAAGAATTTCGGCACTTTTGAATATATCTGTGGGGCTTACATGTGTCTCTGCTGATAGACTTTAAAGAACTCTTCAGATATGAATAGAAGGGGGCCGAACGCTCTGCACTGTCATGGAGAATCTAGTGGAGTTCTTGTCTGACATTTCCTTTGATGTGGTCCACTCTGCCACCCTAACAGAGAGGACTTCTTTGATGAATATAGCGTGCTACAACGCATGCTTTTACATCGCGTTCCATAACAACGCGGTCGTTACAACGACCGCGTTGTTAGAACGCGATACCTTTACAATGCAAGACATTAGATCGACTTGCACTAGATGGCGCTCCAACATTAGGAATAGTATAATTTACTATTCCAACTCCACCCCTGCGCAACAGTAGGGAAGGTGTTGGAATAGTAAATCATACTATTCCTTAGGTTGGAGCACCATCTAGAGCAAGTCGATCTAATGACTTGCGATGTAATGGCATTGCGTTGTAACAACGCGGTCGTTGTAACGACCGCGTTGTAATGCTAACACGATATAACAACCGCATTGTAAAGGTTGTTTCCCTTCTTTGATAGTTCATCATGATTTGCATTTCAGGGAATGGCATACTGATGCATCCCAGAAAATGCCTGTTCCACATCTTCAATTCCAGTGTATGCAGCTGTTTGGTAGTTTAAAGAAGGTAAAACATTTTTAATTTTTTTACCTGTTTCATTGTTTTTGCTTAAGGTACTTCATCTAAACCTTCGTTTTGCCAGCATTCTCTGCCCTCCTGCCAAGTGTCAGCATGGAAGTGGCTGCCTTGGGTACTTTGATCAGAAAAACAAGCCTGTTTCTCTACGGAAATCCCGGTACTACCCGATATACTAGTGTTAGCCACAAATGGAAGCTTTTTGGAAGAATACAGAGATTTAGTGGAGCAATCCATTTCAGACTTTTGTGTCCTCCACGTGGTGATGGAGGATATGCATCACGTTTAGTTTGCTCTAGCTCTAGACTCAGAGGTCATTGACATTCCGTGGCCATATTATACACCCATGAGGCTGGCCAAGGCTCAGAATTGTTTACAGAAGCAATCAATTGTGCCAGTCCCCTTGGAGGAGCAAGAGACTGGGATAACTCACTCAATTGTGCATCTGTTGCAGAAGATATGGGGGGGTTCCAGATAGTTATCAATATGCAAGGTGTCAACCATTGGATTGAAAATATTACTTTCAGGATGGGGATCCTGCAGAAAATGGTTTTATTGATGACATAGGACATTTACTTGGTGAGCCGTTAATCGAATGGATGTCTATCTTTGTGTGCTCAAGGCACCTCATCATCAAAAGTTATTGTGCTTAGGCACTATTTGTTGTGGGTCTTGCCATTTGACTTTGATCTGCCCATTATGTTTTTACCAAAGTGATGGCAACCATTGTGATCTTCTTTGCCGACATGATTGCCATTTATTGCAATTGGCTTGCTCAATAGCCTCGTCTTGAAGCAGAGCCAGACTAGGAATCCAAATCAGCCCTGTTTAATTTTCTCAGTCCAGCCCCGTACATTGCATAGCGAGCAAGCAAACCTGACTAACCCAATGGGGGATTAAAGGGGGGGTTCTCTCCCCAAGAAAATTTGGGGGAAAATGGCAAAAATTATGTATTCTAGAACACATTTTTTTATATATATATTCAATTGTATTAACTTTTAAAGCATAATAAATGCTGACCTTATAGTACACAAGGATATGACAATCTTTGTTTGGGCTCTTCCCGGATTCCCTCACTACCACCTTCCAACAGTGCCCCTTATCTCTCCATAGCCCCTCCCTCACATGCATTTTAAATTTATTTCATAGCACCTCTCATACCAGTGTAGAGTGTCGGAGCACTTTACAACACACACAACTAGAGACAATGAATAATACATGTGTAAATCAGTGAATAGGAAATATTACATAAGACTAAGGGGAGAACGAGGTGTAGGCACTTTTCAAGGTGTTTAGTCTAGAGAAGCACACACTCGGGTAACACAGTGGGTAGGGTTTGCTTTACTAATAAGATTTTTTTTCTACCCAAAAAAAGTCTTTTTAGCAACATTAGGTCAATGGAAGACTGAAAAAAATAACTTTCTAACCTGTACCATGCAGTTTGCATGCAGCTCTTTGATGGCAGTTCATAGCTCATTGTGCCAGATTACGATAGTAACTTATGAACTGCACAGTAACAAAAGTATCTGTGTGACAGAAGCAGTAACCACTGAGCTACGCACAGAAAATACAGTTCTGTGATCTGCGTGGTACACATTCTTTCCAACAGGCATATTTACCCTCTGCGAGACCTTAGATGAGTCAAAACTGCCACTAGACAACACTATGCTCTCTCTCCAGCAGAAAGATTAATCACCAGAGATCTCTTGACACTTTTATTGTTGCTGAAACCTGCTGGATATACAAGGAATTTTGCAGTGGGTGCTTTTAAAACCATAACATATTTCTCAAGGGTGGCTGGAAAAGAAAGTGAGTGCTGAGTGGATTATGCTAGCCTGTTGATTTGTTTTATTACTAGGGGCTAATATTGCAGCACTACTGCAAAACCGGACCCCCAGGACCAAAACCAGCCCCCAGTAACAAAACTTGCCCCCGGCCCTTCCAGTGTTGCGGGGAAATGTCCAATGTCTGGTACCCTGACTTTTAGGAATTCTTTGAGGGGCCCAACTCTGACCCCCTGGTTCTCAGCAATTACCTCCCCATTTCTCTGCTGCCTTACTTAGGAACATTTTTATAAGCTAATGTAGCAAATTGCCTCAGCTCCTTCATTGAACACTCCCACTTCCTTGACTCTCATCAGGCAGGATTTAGACCTGCACACTCAACAGAGTCAGTTATCCTTGCAGTCTTGGATGAGCTCAGAAGGGGGGCCGACCAGGGCCTCACCAAGGCCCTGGTACTCCTGGATTTGTCAGCTGCTTTTGACACGGTCGATCATGGTCTCCTGATCGACCGTGTCAGCAATGCCGGGATCCAGGGTCTGGCGTTGAAGTGGATCTCCTCCTTTCTTAGCAACCGATTTCAAGAAGTTCGCCTTGCCAATTTCTCTTCCAAAAAAATGAAATTGACCTGTGGGGTACCCCAGGGGTCTTCCCTTTCGCCCCTTCTTTTTAACTTGTACCTACTACCTTTGATCTGGTCTCTGCACAAAAGAATGGTCGAAACCTTTAACTACGCTACCGACCTACAGCTGGTGTTTGATATTAATTCTTCCATTTCTTCAGTGTCTAATTTCCAGTCTACCTTGAGCTTTATCAGTGATTGGATGAATGACAATCAACTGAAACTAAATCCAGATAAAACTGAGCTCATTCTCACAGGAGGACCAGCAAACCTGTGGAACTCTAATTTTTGGCCTCCACTGCTGGGTAGCCCCCACTTCCAGCAGGCTCGGTTAAGAGCTTGGGGACTGTGATTAGTAATGATCTGTCCATGAAGGCCCAGATTGGCTCAGTGGTCTCTGCTTGCTTTTTCCATCTGCGAAGAATCCGGAAGATCAGTAGATTCTTGACCACTGAGGCCTTGACTTTGGTCATTCTAGCTTTGGTAATCTCCTGTATTGATTACGCCAACTCATTATATGTTGGTATCCCAGCATATCAATTACATCGCTTGCAGTTGGTGCAAAACCAAGCGGCCAGGTTAATCTTCCGTCAGCCTAGACGACATCATGTTAAACCTCTGATGAAGAGTCTACATTGGCTTCCAGTGGCTAAACGCTGTGCCTTTAAGCTGGGATGTACCATCTTTAAAGCCCTTGCCGGGAATGGCCCAGCATTCATTTCCTCAAGGATCCAGCGCTATATCCTCCCGGGAACTGCGTTCTTCCAATCTGAACCTGTTGACCACTCCCTCATTCAAACGCAAAAAGCATGGGGGACTCAGATTTGCGGTCTTGGCCCCGCAATTTTGGAACTCGCTTCCTGCGAATTGAGGTCTGTGACCCCTTATGCACAGTTCAGGAAACAGCTCAAGACCTGGCTGTTTTCCCAGGCATATGAGTAAGCTAACTGTCCTGTCGATGCAGCCTCCCCTTTGCTCTTAGCGCCATGAAACCGCTTGGTGTACGTGCGCTTAATAAATACTTTTAACATAACATAACATTGGACTTTCTATGATCCTGTTTGCCTTATCATGGCTTTTTTATCAATAGGCATGAGTTAGAGCTTTCCTGGTGCAGATGCTTTATTGTGCTAGACCTCAACAAGTCTTTGTGTCTGCATCCAGGGCAGAGAAGTGAAGATTACAAAGTTTTTTTAATTTCTTCCCCAGATGTAATTCAGAGTTCAGGTGCACATGCAGGTGTATTTACTGGAACTTTTGCCTTCCTACATGTTGTCCTCTTCTGGCACATATCCATCGACAGTGGATGCCTATATCTTCAGACTTTGAGAAGATTGTGCTTTTAAATTCTTCCTGCTATCTACAGTGACTGAATACCAACTACCTGGCAAGTGAGTTGCTTCTCCCTCCAGGGGTTCCTTTGGTGGTCACAACGTATGGTAACCATTTCAACAGTAGAGCATGTTTGGGGACCCTCATATCACAGTGACATTGGGCACTGGTAGAGGGTCACCATTCATCAAGATGGTGTAAACTGAAAGTAGTAACACTTGTTTTCTGCTCTTTTCTAGCCCATCTCAGTTGTCACCATCTCCTGGTGCAGTTGGATAATACAGTGACTGTAACTTATATCAACCAGCATGAAAAGGGCTCTGACCATTATCTAGGTTTCATAACATTGATGTTGGGATTATGGCCGAAGCACCCCCTGTTATCTCTAAGGGCCTCATACAACAGAGGAATGGACAATGTCCAAGTTCACATACTGAGCATGTTTTTTCCACTTCCCAGAAACTTTCCCTTTTCCCATCCATCTTCAGGGCCATCTGTTGCCAAATCTTGAGGCAGTTTATGGACCATAGTGAGAAATTAGGTTGTTGGTTGAAGGAGGAGTGACCCCCTGTTGAAGCAAAAGCCACTATCGCTTTCTGGGCGAACTACAAATTTTACTACATTAACTTGTGCTAAATCCTCTGGTAGCTTTGCACAAACGCAGTCAAGCTTAATTTAGAGACAATGTGTAAAGCGTTTCTGCAGCACACAAACAGTAATAAAGTAAAAACACAACCCATGAAAATTCCACAGCAATTTAGAAAGCTAGAGTACATTTTAATAAATAATGTGACCCAAAAATGACAAAAACTAATCAGTAGAACAGGAGTTATGATTTTTCTAAGTTTAAGGTAAAAATATCTCCTAAATGATGAAAACGCAAACCGCAGACACCAAGTCGTGCAAGACCATGTCAGAGTAAAAATATATGGCCGACCCTGATGGAGTGCAATTCAAATACAAAAAGTGGATTGGACCCGGTCTGCCGTTACCTTCGGACTTAGAAGAAATTTTGAAAAAAAGTGTTCTAAGAAGGTAAATTTCAGGAGGGCAAGGCTTCAGGCGTTGTTTTGGGGAACTGCTGGATGAAGTGGAGGAATTACAATTTCTAAGAAACTAAACATGAAATGCTTACCTGTTCCCAATCAAAAGTTAGCACTTATTAAAAATAATAAGGCAACTGTTATGCTATGGGAGAGGTAGGCCTCACAGAAGTGAAAAACTAATTTAAGAGTTATTCATTACCATGACTTGTAAAACATAAAATTACATGCCCAACCTTTCAATTACGATACACCCTGCCCTATGGGCTCAGGACCTACCTTAGGGGTGACTTATTTGCAATAAAAGGAGAGTTTAAGGCTTAGCAAGGGGGTTATATTGCCAAGTCGAATTGGCAGTTTAAAACTGCTGTCAGGCTGCAATGGGAGGCCTGAGGCATATTTTAAGAGGCTACTTAAGTATGTAGCACAAGAAATGCTGCAGTCCCACTAGTAGCATTTAATTTACAGGCCCTGGGTATGCAGTAGACCTTTCTACACAGGACTTATAAGTAAATTAAATATGCCAATCAGGTATAAGACAACATTACCATGTTTAAAGGAGAACGCACAAACACTTTAGCATGGGTTAAAAGTGGTAAAGTCCTAAGGACAACAAGAACGAATTTAAGCAAAAAGTGGTGGGCAAGTCAAAATGTTTGGGGGAAGACCACCCTAGGGCTGACAGGTCTAATACCAGTTTGGTTTCCCAGAGCACGCTTGGCTAGCTTTTTTCTATTCCACTTCCTGGTTTAGGGCACCTGGGGGGGAGTGGATCACTAGATTCTACCTTGGCCTTCTATCTGCTTTCCCTCATTTCCACTGGATCTCCTGGGTTGTTGTTATAGATTCAGGAGGAAGCAGCACGAGTGATTGTGGTGGTACTGTATTGGCCTCATGGGTCATGGTGTCTTATTCTATAGTTCATGGCTCTACATCAAGCATGGAGGCTTTCTTGATACCCCTCCTCATTCAGGTCTCCAGAGTGCCTACCGTTGGGTGGCTCTGCCTCTTAGTATGGAGGCTGAGTTGATCGGCTTGCACAACCATAGACTCCCAAGGCACTTTGCAGAGGCTATGTAGAAGTCTCAGAATCCCCCTACTGTGAAGTCCTATTTTCACCACTTGTGGAATAGTTTCAACAGTAGTAGTGCATGGTGCAGTCTCTATCTCCCGAGGGGTGCAAACTTAATTTAGGCTTGCAATTTCTCTATGAAGTGGTGAGCTGAATCTTTCTTTGTGAATGTTATATGTCAAGTGGTCTTTATGAGATTTTGTGAATTCTGGGGCACTCTTGGGGAAGAGGAGCTGCTAGATGCTTAAATTCTGATGAATTTTGACTTTATACTGACCTACACTTCTGCTGCTTGTTCCCTCATGGGATTTGTCTCTGGCTCTGCGGTCTCTCACATATCACATTTTGAGTCTCATATTGATGTGGAAGTTAACATTTTGACCCTTAGGTTTGATCGTATAGTATATATATATATATATTTGTGATAAAAGCTGAGTCTGCATACATGGTGTCAAGCTTGTAGAAAGTTTGTACATTTTATCAACTGTAGAGTGGCTCTGGAAATTTTAGAGGAGTGTCCTAAATATGATCATATTAAGAGATTACAATCAAACCATAATCCCACTGATTTGCCATCACTGGCCAGAGACATGAGGATGCTGTTAATCTATTTTGAATGTATAGCCTTTTTAATGTGGTATACAAAATGAGTTCCAATCTAAGAGAGCTTTATAGCCATACATTTATGTACAATAGAAATGCAGGTTTAGTGGGCACATAATGTGAAAAGATGATATTTAAAATAAACCTAGGAATCATTTTCATGTTGGCATATAGCTACCCCAACATCCTCCATCAAGAGGAGGTGATACCCAATCATACCAGCTATTGGTGATGATCTAGAAAGGAGGAAAACACGCTGAAAATGTCTCCTTTATACCACTGCAAGCTTGAGGGACTGTGATGAATCTATGATGAACTGTATTACTGAATGTTGGAAAATCAAGTAGAATGAGGATGGAGACATTGCATTTATCCAATATGCAGTGGATGTCATTCAGAAATCTAACAACTGAAATAGTGGGGTATTAGCTTCTGTAAAAACCTGATTGGTATAAAACTAGGAATATGCCTTTTAGTTCTGGAAAACAGGCAGTGCCTAAAAGAAAATCTGTGCTATTCCAGGAATAGATGTCCAAAGAAGTCTTAGTATATTTGATTGATTTTATTTAGAACATCAGGGTGAGAGCCTGATTTGACAGAAACAGCCAACATTTGTTTCTCCCCAAGTGGCTGGCACGGCTAGGGCTTTCTCAAGGCACGATATCAAGAGAGGGCAGCGTTTTAATTGCGTTAGCTGCATTAGTCTGAGGAGTGAAAAAACAGAACGTAAGTCTCTGCAGTCATTTTTCTTTTAGGCACTGCCTGTTTTTCCAGAACTACAATTACAATTGCCCGGTGGACATTGGGGGTTTTGTCTCCTGACAGACAGTCCTTCCTCTCACAGAATACAGGTCCTGTCCAGGTCACGCAACCCCTTGAGCCTCACCCCTGTTCCAGAAATCAGTAAGAATATGCCTTGAATGATGTGTGTGGAAATTTGGACATTTACCATTTACAGGTTCCTAATGATTTTGCCTAGCCTAGGTAGATTGGTATTTCAAATATTGATTGGATACATGCTGAGAAATGTTTAACAAGGGGTGACATGATAATGGAGTCTGGAATTATATGTTGCTGAAAGAGGGTTTTCTTTAGATCTGTAATAACCGTGGTAGAGAAGCTTCTTGTTGAGGCATGTTGGGATATGGATAAAAATACCAATTAATGCAATTTTATAAAGGAAACCTTTGCATTTGGACTGGGAGTAGATATACAGTCGTTTGGGTGATTGTTTCAACTTGAACTTTTTTGGGGGTTGGCTCAAAGTGCAGTTTTAGAGGAGATGACATTGAACTTGTGATTCTGCCTGGCTGCTTTCAGTTCCCAAAGTCTTCTTGGTATTTTCCAGGGGAGGGGTCTCTATTTAGGATACGGTTTCTCTCCTTGTACCAAAAGCATTTTGCATACCATTATTACAACTTGTAAACGTTTTGTTCACATCCTGGGTATTAATGTGCTGCAAGTGATCTCTTAGTGCTTGGGTCAATACCATTCTCTGGCATGACTAAAGTTTAATGTTAGTCATTTTCTATAGCGAGTAAGCTCAAGGAGGGGCAGGTTTCATATGTATTTCCAGAGGCTTTATAGAGTGACCTGATCATTCTGCCTCCAAGCGAGTGAGGCATTCCACTATAATTTGATCATAGATAACATTAGCTAATATTTTCTGTTAGATGTGCCCGGAGGAAATAGGAGCTAGTATCAAGTTTTATTGGCATGGATACTTCTGTAGTGAAATAATATAAAACTCCGAAAGGTGGGCCCAGTTAATGTTAAAGTCTCTTAAATAAATGTTGTGAGTGTTCAACATTTGTTATTCTGTGATTTACTTTGGGGTTGATCAGTTTTAAAGATGTCTCGCAGTTAGAGAGGGTGATAAATAATTTGCAGATATATGGTTGCACTGGAGGAATAATTCTACACCACCTTTATGGATTGACTAGACGGAGAGTGTGGGGGTGAGTGCAGTTGTTTGAGATGCTGGCTGCTCTGATCAATTAAGGCTACCCCACTGCTGTTATTCTTTCACTGTCTGCTCTAATTACAGTTTAAACCAGTAGAACTAGGGTTTCTGAGATTTATTTTGAATGGATACCGTGCCAAGACTCTGTGATGAAGAGGAAATCAAATTTTAATTTAAGAATGAAGTCTGCAAGGAAGGGATGATAAATATTTTTGCAGACTGTGTTAACATGTATATGGACAACGTGCTGCTATTAAACCTATAGAAAAGGGCCTAGGATTGTGAAGGTTTCAGCTTCCTACTACCTGGTAACTGAAACCCTTATGATTATTGAAGAAGAATGCACAATGAATCTCCTTATGAAAGCACGTTACCTTTAAAAGGAGAGAGCAAGATAGACAAAACTAAATAGAGACTGAAGAACTGTGATAAAGATTGACTCTACTGAAATGGTGTTGCCTGTTCATTGATTAAGAGCATCATATTGCCAATATAGAAAAAGAAAACCTTGACTATGATTTTTTTGATGGCTAGATAATCATCCCACAGATATCTCACCTTATAAATGCTCCCTCCAGGCTCAAGAGTGGTCCAGAAAACATTTTTCCCCAGCAGTGAATTTTCATCAATGACAGGTAGTGTCACACTACTCCTGCTGTGGCACTACCACTACACATGATGTCACTGAGGTATATTATGCACCAACCAGTGTGCTGGTAACAATTCCTGATTTTCATCCTGTTCCCATTGAGGCGTGTGTGGAGTAACTGAGAGAGCCACAACAGCAACAAATATAGCAAATTACATGATTTAATTCTTTGGGATCTTATTAATCATAACACTAGTTTATTGGGGCAGAGGGAGGGTGGTCAGAAATCTGCAAGGATATTATGTATATACTATCAATCTCACTGCAGCTTCCTCACATATGAGTGAGTCCAAAAGGCAGCCTATGTGGACAGGCGAGTGGGCTGGTGGAAAGGATAGAATGGGAAGGGTACCACCCTGTAAGGCCAGCTGGATCGTCTGTAAAATGAAATGAGGGGAAGTCAAATGGGTTTGGAGGAGGTGGAGTGCATAGAGGAGAGGAGGAATTAGATTTGGTGTTGTTTATGAGGCCTCCTAGATCTAGGCCAGTCTCAAAATGAGAAATACATTTGCTGTGGCGTTTGGACAGCTGAGACTGCTCCTGTTGTTGGCCCATCACATCCCTAGAGTAACCACAAATCGTCTGATATGTTAGTGAAATTGCTGTGCAAGAGAGGCCAGGCTGTTTCAAAGTTCCTGAGTCCAAACTGGAATGGCGAGGCGAGCAAACAAATTATGGATTTAACACAGATCTGTGTCTGGGCGTGAATGCTTGATTTGTTCAGCATTCCGTTCTTTTTCTGTCCTTTTAGCATTTGTCACCTTAGGTGCTAAGGGTATGCCCAGATGTGGATCCCTTGCTCGCTATCCCACTGGTTTCAAGCTAGCCTGGTTGATGAGGGGTGATGCCCCTAAACCGGTCTCAGGATGCTTGTTTCTGGTCCAGGGAGGACCTGGCTTGGCAGTTTGGGCTGGACTGTTCCCATGGGGAGCAGGGTCAAGACTGATTTGCATATGGCTAGGTCCAAACTGGAATGGTGTCACAAACGAAAAAGCGATGAATTTAACCCAGATCTGTGGCTGAGGTGAATGTTTGATTTGTTCAACGTTTCGTCTATTTTCAGTTCTTTTTGCATTTGCCACCCTAAGTGGGAAGGGTTTGCCCAGACATGGTCCCCTGCTCATTATGCCACCTTCTGTACTTTTTTGCACTGAATTTTAACGCAGCATTTCAAGGTAAGGTTTTGCCTAGAGTAAATTTTGTCTTTTAAAGATGGTGAAGGAGAAGAGAGATGAACACTAGAATCTGGTAACACCATACTACCAGTTTATTTATTGCTCTGTGTGCTATGTAGACTTTGAATTCACATCCTTTATTGGATACTAAAATAGTGTGGAAGATGCTGGCGAGTGAGGATGTCAAATAGATCCTGATTATAGATGTTTTTCTTGATATTGTCCATAATGCTTGTTTATGTCCTTCTGTAGATATCGCACATTCAGCAACATGGAATAACTGCTACTTTTTGTAATAAAATTTTACAGACAAAAATCTGCTTTGCAATACGGGGCCGGCTTCTGTTGCATTAAAGAGATCTATGATGTTTTCATATTGATGAGCATCCTTTCCAGAATGACTAAGGTCCACGTGATTTTCCCCTATTATTTACAATTTCTGAAAAACATGTACTAGGTGCAAAGGCATACATGCCAGCAGACCAGATTCAGGCAACAGGCTCCTTATTTGTGAAGCCAAAAATGACTATTTTACCTCCCTCCTAAAGTTGTCTCTGTTTCAATGTATGTCAATGAGAAATATGCATTCCCCCTATTTTTTTTTAAATATCCCACTTTCCAGCTGTAAAATGTTGGCAAGTATGTAAATGGCAATTCATGACCAAGGGTTTGGTCTCCTCTCAATTTATAGGTGGATTGTGCTATATAAGACAGAGCATTTAGAAAAATATGACAACACTTTTATCTTCAATCAAATTGAATTGTAGATCTCTGAATGCCCTGACTGGAAAAGTTGATTGTAAGGTTGTAGGAAGTAGCCATAAAAATGCATTTACCTGTCTTTCTGGTTCTCACGAACTTTCAATAAAACCCATTTACTGTTACTGATTATCTTCCAGCCAGCATACCTGGGTTGCACACCAAAAGGGCAGTTTCCTTTACAAACGACACAAACAAGATGATCAGTAAAATATTGCGTGTAGTTTTTGCTTACTAAATACTTATTCAAGTTGACAGGGCAATAAATAACAGCGACCTTTGCCTGAAATAGCTGTTGCCAATGTTAAGGCCAATACATTCTTCTGGGATGGGAGATAATTTCAGTGCTAATTACCTTTTCCTATATTAAATGTTAACTGTCGAAGAGTTAATGGAACAGATCCTTTTCACTAATTTAATGTTTCAAGAATTATGTCACCCAGAAACGCTTTCGCTGTTCTGCTGAAAACTAGCAGATTCTAAAACTTAATCCGAGGCTACACGTCTTCCCCGGGAATGTTAAACAGAATGTGCGGATCCCAGCGCTCTTATCTTTGCCTTTCATTTGACAGGGGACACCAGGCATTAGATGAAGGACAAATCCTCCCATTTCAATATTACCAAAGTTTGAGATTCCACTGACGCAGCATAATGAAACGGTTAGATTTCTCCGCACACTTGCAAAGCCATCAATCAGCTCCCTTTCTGGACAATGAGAAGAGGCGGGCAGGCAGGCATGGCTAATGACATATTATCTCTGTCGCAGCTTTAGTGTCTATAGCTATGAACATAGCCGAAAGTATATGGTATTCCCTTAGCACAGCAGTTAAGTGCTAAATTATATTCAGTTCCGGAGTAATCTGCAATGTATTTTAAGGGGAAAGTGGTGTGAAATGTTAATGTCTGAAAATTGCTTACTCGTTGCTCACGAGGATGTTTTTTAATGTCCTGGTGACATTTCCTTTACACTGTCGTAATCTCGTGTAATTTCCGGCATTTTGAATTATGGATGTGACGTAAATGACCCAAATTGCTCCATTGGCCTCGTAGCGTAATTAAGATTTAGAGTCAGAGGGGCATATTATCAACGGCCAGCGATAATTATCGCTGGCCGTGCTTAGCGATAGATTTCTTATCGCTGGCTATCTCTGGGAATTATCGCCCTGGTAGCGCGTTATTAACAACACGCTTCTCCAGGGCGATAAAATCCCAGAGATAGCGAGGTTATCGCCGTTTTGCAGGAACATCGCTGGTTTTCCAGCGATGTTCCCTGCAAAGCAGCGATAACTTCTGCTGATACGACCCTGTGGTCGTATCAGCAGAATCCACCCCTATGTTAGGGATGGCTAAATCGGAATTATAGCAGACGTTAGATTTTGGCGAAAACGGCCGTTTTCGCCGAAATCTAACGTCTGCTATAATCCTGTGGGCTGCCTTGTAAATATCGCGATGTGCACATCGGCGATATTTACAACGTAGCCCATCTGGGGTACGCCAGTAACGCCCACTTTGCATCTCATTAGAGATGCAAGGATGGGCGTTGGGAAAAAGGGCGATAGTGCAGGGATTCACGCGATAGCGTGACCTTGCTGATTAGGCGATAGAATTATCGCAGCTTTCCGTCCGAAAGCGGACGCTAAAGCGGCGATAATTGACTATCGCCTGGTTGTTAATATGCCCCAGATTTACTAACATTTTGCTTCGTTGCTGCACCACGTTTTGTGGCGCAGCCATAACGCACGATGCTAGTAGATATTTTACGAGCCACACAAGAGGTGATTTGTGCCACCTTGCGTGACATTGTAAAGATATGTGACGCAATGCAGAAGGCTTATACTGCAGTGCTTTATCTTTCGTTCTGGGAGGAATTCCATGGGTGGGGAAAGCGCGTTCTCATATCCACCCATGGAATTCACACAATCCCGAATTTACGAAGGTTTGTAAACCTGGGATTGTGTGAATTCGCTATGCCTTCTACAGGATGGTGTAAAGAGGAAAATCTTGTTTTCTCCTTGTTATTCCCTCTTTCTTTCCACAGGTGAACGAGACTGAGATTGAGAGAAGTCTTTATATTAAAAGACATTGGGTGGCGAGTCAGTATTGGATCAACAATGGTCCCACCACCACCACAAAAACAAAAGAAGATTTCTTTCCTTGCTGCAGCGATTAACGGCATCAATAATATCCACCTTGATGCTTGATACACCAAAAACCAATACGGTGTGGATAAAAGTTTGAGCCCTGCAAACGGCTTTAAAGACAGCTTGGTTTAACGACTGTTCACCATCCTCAACTTCGTGCAAGGTACGTTACCAATTATCTACCTTCTAAACTGATCCAGCGCGATATTAGCAAACAGCATTTATACTCCATATACTCACTTGGGCCCATACATTCATACTACACTAATACTTACGCTGGGTGTCAGATATACTCTTTTATCAAAATCCCTGCTACCAATTACCTTCTGATTGAAGAGTAATAACTTACCAATGGATCCTTTGCTAATTGGGAAGTTTAAAATGAGTGACATTCACTATAATACATAATCCTGAAATAACCACAGAGTCAGGAAGTTTTAAAATGTTTTATCTAAAGTTTTAGCAGAGTAAAATACAGAAAAAGACACGGTATTTGATCAGAATACCCATGTGGAAAGTAAAGAATAATTATTACTAATAAATGACGGTGTTTAGGGAAAAGAGGAGATAGGAATAGCAGCGCAACTAAAGGTTGCATATATTTACCTAAGTGCGAGAACCAAACCCTTAGCCAAGGAGTTTGACAGAATAGGACCCTGGAAGGATGAAGAGCAAGGACCTTCTTCAGGATCTGGATAGGATCAGTGACCTCTCTACATCGATGCCTGCGCCGTTCCCCTCTCTGGTAATCGACTTCTCCTCGATTCTTCCCTCTAATGGACTCCGCCGCCCCCTCCTCAGGACCTCTTCTGGATAGGGATTCAGTCAGCAACCGATCAGCTGGGCAGCCTGGAGCTCTTCTGTATGTTCTAAAAATCTGAGCTAAACTAACTACTAATGCTATATTCTATTATACCCTTCTACGTCCAAGTACCTCCTCTTAATGTTGCTAAAATATGGGACCACTACCTCTGATTGGACAGGGACAGGAGGTGGATTCTCGCACCATGACAAATTTGGCTTAATCTGTGAAGCCTATTGTATTAACGTTCCCGCCCCCAATTTTATACATTCGCTTTATTTCCCACCCGTCTCATGACAAATGTACACCAATTTTCATAGACAATGTATCTATAACCAACAGGAAATGCAGTAGTTATAACATCTTTGGTTATCAGGTCACGGCCTTGTAAGACGTCCAAGTTGACTTCATTTGGCAGTCGTTCAGGATGCATGCGCAGAACCCTCTGCTTCTCGAGTTTCAAGTCACCAACCCAGGCCCAAGTTTACGAATTACTAAAAGTGCAAGAAGGAAATATTAATATCAAATATAAAACGTTTCACTGTATACCACTTATCTTATTTCTAATCCCTTTTAATAATAAAAACCTATTCCGCATTAATTGTGTTAAGAAATGACTATTTAATAATGACACGAGAGCAAGCTTAAGCATGTGAGAACATTGAGCAGCCATTTTAATGCACACTGCGCAGAAGCAGAAATTCCCACCAAGTAAAGAAAGACGTCACACCATGTGATCAGGTTGTGACATGCGCAGACAAAATCCCGCACTTAAGCGGCCATTTTAGACTAGGAACAAGCGTTATTTGTTAGAAAAACAACATAGGCAAGCTTCCTAACTATTCATGTAGTGTGTGCAAATATTAATATAGAAAATACAAGTTTTAATATTAATACAATGAGGAAGATTGCATCCGAGCAAGTTTCATTTGCGAAACCTTGCTCCATCAATCCCCTCTCTGATGGCGTTTCTGAGCCATCAAAAGTATCCTCAATCAGATGCCAACTTTTAGCAAATCACTTCATTCTCATTTTCATTTTTAGCTTTTCTATTTTTACAATCTCCTTTCATCTTTTTGTATAATTCACTTTTCCATTCTTCTAGTTCAATCTCGTCTCTCTTTCGCTTCTTTCCTTTGTCTGTCACTTTATACGTTCCATTCTTTCTGCAGCATTTACACCAAAATACTATTGTCAGAACTATTATTGCTATCCCTGCTAAGGGAACTAATATTTGACCTATAAGTCCTTTACCTATATTAGAAATCCAGGTTCCGATTGACGATATACTATTTGTCAATCTTTCCCATACATTATCAACTTCCAGTGGTTTAAGTTCTTGCTCAAGTTTAGTTATATTCTGAATATATGTCCCAATTTCTGCACTCTTATCAGGAATATATGTACAACAGTGTTTTGTTTTCAATACTTTACAGACTCCGCCCTCATTTGCCAATATTATGTCAAGAGCAAGTCGATTTTGCATTACCATGGATCTAATCGCAACCTTTTCCGCATTAATCATTAGAAACCCTCCAGCAGTATTTGTTGATAAACGATCAACTACTGTAGACAATTTACATATCTTCCTTGAGTTCAGAATTATTCCCACTGAAGGTATCAATGCACCAAATATATCACCTATTATTTCTGAAAAACTAGCTCTTTTATTACGTGTTAACTCGCCATTGTTTTCATTGCTTCCAGTGTTTCTTTTTACGTGGTATATCTTTGGAAATACTATTCCAAAGTAACAACTTCCATACCACCGTGCAGGAAGCCTAAAGTAAGCCTTATTCCCACAGACATAATAGATTCCAGGAAAAACTGCATCTGTTCCTCCTTTAAGTCCCCAACCTCCCAATATTAAAAAATTGTGTTCACAATCACTGGTACCGATGAAAACATTGTTATAGTCAGTTTTTAACCTATGTAGACAAATTTTCCCTTTCTTTTCGAAATCCAGAGCCATAGCAGCTTGAGCTTTGCCAGGTGTGTAACTTCCCTCTTTCTTTGCCCAAGGTGGTAAATGAGCCTTATGTTCTGTAGCTTTCTTTTGAAAATCCTGTCTTCTATCCTCTACTAAATTCAAAAATATTTTCTCTTCTTCTAATAAAGAACATGTTAAATTGTGTCTACGTGCATGTGTTAAGTCTATTGATTTCATTGTTAAGAAAAATTCTCCCATAAACTGTGCATCTAAAGCGCTAAGCACTGGGTTCATGCTTTTGCGAATAGGAACTTCAGAAAATACAACATCTATATTGGAATAGTAATATTGTAATCTACCTGTACTATAAAATAAACTTGTTAATATGCTACATGAAATGCCATATGTCAGTGGTAAATGATGGTATGTTAATCCTTCTGCTACTGATTCTGGTAATTTCATACAGACATAACAATTACTAACTTCCATGATGTCTACATACTGAAACAATAACTTCGTGAAAACATTTAAACTAGTGTCGTTATCAGCTATCACATGATGAATTCCTTCATCCTCTTCTGCCATTAGTTCTACCCTATTTCCTTTCATGTTTGCTGTCCTCCCTATAGTTTCATTATTGTTCTTTTTATCTATTATCATTAGGTAAGGAATCGCTACAATCAGGACTAACCATACTATAAGCACCAATACTAGACTACATATGCAAATTGCACAGCATCTCCTACAACATTTTCTCTTTGATCTCCCAGTATCCCTATCATCAGGCATTTTTCGACAAGGAAGATTTCTCTTCTTATCTTTCTTCCTTTTCTTCAGTAAAATTTTTGTTTAGTCAGGGTGGTCTTGTTTCCTCTTCATAAGTTAGTTCTGCATTTGTTCCTTCACCACCACTGTCACTTGATTCTGAATTTTCAAAGTCTTCAAGAACCATATACGTCCAATCAGGACCCTTGAATTTGTTGTTCACAAGTCTTAATCTTTTACTTTTTCTTTTTCCCGACTTTTTCTCTTGGTCAGTTTGACTTGTTATTTCAGGTACTTGCTCTGGATCTTTACTTCTGGTTTTTATGTGGCACTTTACTCTTTTGATGAAACTTGGCCACTGGTCTCCTTTTCTTAGCTTTTCTGTTTGTACCGTTTCTTTAATTTCGTCTTCAGGTGTCTTTTTATTTTCGCTGGTTGGTACTATTTTGTTCTTTGTTTTCTCCGACTTATCTAATTGTTCTTTTTCTGGTCTTATTGGTTTCTCATTTGCAGCTCCACTGTGAGTTTCCAATAATTCACTTTGTTCTGTATTTACTTCTTTAGGTTCACTTTTCTCAGTCTCTATTTCTTCTGTATTTTCTTCTTGACCTAACTGCTTCTGATCAGGACTTATTGCACTGTGTACTTCTGCAGCCTGACCTGCTTCTTCTAAACCTGTCTCTCCCTGTTCAAATTCTATTAGTTCTTCACTGCCTTCAGTCCAGTTTTCTTTCCCTATCTGATTTGGTTCAGGGTCGTTTACTAGCTTGTCTTCTTGATCCTGAACCCCTTCTCTTTCACCTATCAGATCTTCTTCAATTGCTTTTAATTTTCTTTGACTTCTTGTTCGGTGGAAAACCTCAGGAATTTCGACCACTGGTATCCAATCCTGACTTGTGCTCGGTTGTTCTCTGTCAGCTTTTCTTGAACCTCGAGCCTGAGATTCTTCAGCTTGGCAACCTTCAGCTTCTTCAGTGATTGGTGTCGTCTGAGTGTTTTCTTCTTCTGGCTCTGGTACTCTCTTGGTGTGACTTACGTGAATCCAATTTGGAAATCCGGCACACTTTACTGCTGTGTTTGTGGTCAATATGATTTGACAAGGTCTGCTCCACCTGGGTGATAGACACGTTTCTCTGGTGTGATTCTTCACTACCACCCAATCACCAGGATTCAGATCATGTTCTAGTTCAGGCTGTCTGGAAACTGCGTCTTCTCCAACCTGGTGAGAGACAGAACGCACTAGGTCAGCCAATCCTTTACAGTAGTCCAACACCATATCATCAGAAATATTCACCAGTCTATTTGTGGGAACATGTGTTTGTCTCATCGCTCTTCCCATCATGATTTCATGGGGGCTCAAACCTGTTGTTCGATCAGGTATACTTCTGAGTCCCATCAGAACGAGTGGCAATGCATCAGGCCACTCCAATGATGTTGATGCACACATTTTTCCCAATCTTGACTTTATGGTGCCATTCAATTGTTCCACCACTCCAGAAGCCTCTGGACGATATGCACAATGCAGTTTCTGTTTGATTTGAAATGCTTCACAAATTATCAGGATCACTTCATTGTTGAAATGTTTTCCTCTATCTGATTCCAAAGATACTGGGAAACCAAATCTAGGTATGAGCTCTCTTAGTAACAGCTTTGCAACTGTAATGCTGTCATTTCTCCTAGTTGGATAAGCCTCCACCCACTTTGAAAATAGACACACTATGACTAGTATGTATTTCAACCCTCTGCATGGTGGTAACTGTATGAAGTCAAACTGTAGTCTTATGAATGGGCCCTCTGCCTTCCCAATCTTCCCAAATCCAATTATAGTTTTCCTGCCTGAATTGTGCATTTGGCAAATTAGACATCTCTGGCAAAGACTTTCTGTAACAGCTCTGAATTTGGGATTGTACCAGTTTTGCCTGAATAATCTTATCATTGCATCTCTCCCTATGTGTGTGTCTCCATGATACATTCTAGCCATTTGAGATAGTAAACAATCTGGCATGACTGGTCTGCCATCTGTACTGACCCATACTTCATCTTCTCTTCTTTGAGAACAACCCACTTTGATCCACAAATTTCTTTCAACTTCATCAACCTCGTCTTGCAATCTTTTCACTTCATTCCATGTTTCAGGTGGCATAAATAGCATAAGTTGGCAGCTGATTCCCATTCTTTCCACCCTCTTATTCACTGATGTTCTGGTTTTGGCACAATATTGAGCCACTAAATCTGCATATCTGTTGCCAACTACCACCCAGTCATCTCCTGACTGATGTGCGGCACATTTCACCACAGCTAATTCTTTTGGTGATTGTATTGCTTCTAGTAATTCTTTTACAAATTGTCCATTTTTAATGGGAGATCCTGAAGAAGTCATGAAATCCCTCTGCATCCACAGTTGGCCAAAATCGTGCACAACCCCATAACCATATTGACTATCAGTGAATATGGTTATTTTCTGATTCTTCCCAATTTTGCACGCTTTTATCAGCGCAATCAATTCAGCTACTTGTGCAGATTTTACCCCTGGTAAATAGGATGCTTCGACTATTCCAGTTAATTCGCATACTGCATAGGCAGCTGTTAGTTTGCCATCTTCATGTCTCTGGCAAGAGCCATCAACAAACAGTTCTTTATCTGGCTTTTTAAGAGGCTGTTCCTCTATATCTGGGCGAGGTTTTGTGCATAGTTCTGTAATCTGTATACAATCATGTTCATCTTCTTCGTCATCTTTACTTATCTCATGATATGGATCTGGTAGTAAACTTGCTGGATTTATTATTGTACACCTCACCATGGTCACATTTTCAGCACCCATTATCCTCTCATACTTAGTCAGCCGACTAGGAGTGAGATGCTGAGTTCGTGTTCTGGTCAACAGAATCACCACTGCATGTGGAACATATACCTTTACAGGATGTCCCATCACAATTGATTCACTTTGTTCGATGCTCAAACATGTTGCTGCTACTGCTTTCAAACATCCTGGCAACGCAGATGCCACAGGGTCTAGTGTAGCGGAAAAATATGCTATAGGACGTCTGTCCAGACCATGTCTTTGAGTTAAAACTGAAAGTGCACAATTTTCTCTTTCATGACAGAATAATGCGAATTCTCTTTTATAATCTGGCATGCCTAAGGCAGGTGCTGAACAAAGGGAGTTTCTCAATTTTACAAAAGCTTCTACACTTTCATCTTCCCATTCAACAGGATCTTTTGCTTTCTTTTTGGTCATGTTAATCAAGGGCTTAGCCAACATGGAAAATCCTGGTATCCATTGTCGACAGTAACCTACTATTCCTAAGAACATTCTTACTTGTCTTTGCGTTACTGGCATTTGCATTCTTTTTATTAATGCTACTCTTTCAGAGTTTACTCTTCTTTTTCCTCTCTCAATTTGATGTCCCAGGTATTTAACAGTTGTTGTACAAAACTGTAATTTTTCAGGTGACACTTTATGTCCCTCTTCTGCCAAAAGATTTAAGAGTGCTATAGTATCAACAACACAGTCCTCTCTGGTGCTTGATGCCACCAATAAATCGTCTATATATTGGACTAAAACTGAGCTTCCTGGCATCACAAATTTTTCGAGACACTTTTTCAATATCTGATTAAAAATAGAAGGGCTTTCTGTGTACCCCTGAGGAACATGATTCCACACATAAACCTTATTTTCGAATTTAAATGAGAAAAGATACTGACTGTCTGGATGTAACGGAATTGAAAAGAAAGCTTGACACAGATCTATGACTGTAAACCATCCAGCATTCCAAGGAATCTGGTACAGAATTACTGCAGGGTTTGGCACTATAGGACAACATGGTTCTACAATTTTGTTGATTTTCCTCAGATCTTGAACGATCCTATATTTTCCACTGGGTTTCTTTAGTCCCATGATTGGTGAATTACATGGACTACTCATTACTTCTCTCAGTATATTTTGTTTGACCATCCGATTGATTTCTTCAATGACACCTCCTTTTACTTCTGCACTCATTTTGTACTGTTTTGTATTTGGGAAAATTGCACCTTCTTTTACAGTTACTTGAACTGGGTCTATTTTAGCCATGAAACCTACTTCTTTTCCCGTGAGATCCCATACTATGGGGTTTACTGTATCTTTTAATTCTTCTGGCAATTCATCTTTTGTTATTAATGAAAACATTTCATCTACTTCTGTTCCTTGTTTTGCGACCATAATTTTATATACATGATCTTCATCTGGTGTTTGTACTGCCACACCATCCGGTGTGCAGAAAATAGTGCAATTCATTTTGCACAATAAGTCCCTACCTAGTAGGTTTACTGGACTGGAATCGCATACTACAAATTGATGCATTTCTTTGAAATTTCCAATTTTAACCTCCATTGGTTCGGTAAGTGGTGTTCTAATTCTTTGGTTAGCAACCCCTACAACTTGAATATCTTCACCAGAGAGAGGAAGGTTTGGGATGTCTACTGTTCTCACAGTAGACCTGGTAGCACCAGTATCCAAAAGAAAAGTAATATCATTACCTCTCACTTTTCCTTCAACATATGGACCTGATTGATCTACCTGCAGGGATGCGCCAAGTACGCATTCCTTCTCCCCTCTCCTAGGCACCGTCATGCGTCGAACCTGCAAAAATCATCCTGCAAAAGAAATTGTGAGGTCATATAATCTTTCTTACCACTTCCCCTGAGTATCCGATGTCTGTACCGTGCTTTGCTCTGCTTACATTACCCTGAACAGGTGGAGATGGTAACTGACTCTGAGGATTTACTCCTTGTTGTGAGTCATTCTGCGTTTGTGAATTTAAATTTTGATTTGGGCCATTATTATTTCGAATCTTTTTACACTCATCCTTCCAATGCCCCAATTTTCCGCATCCATGACAAGGAAATTTCTTTTTAGCCTCTTCTCTACTCATTCGTCCTTTCATTCTTCCACCATTTCCAGAATCACCATTTGTTCCAGAGTCTTTTCCCTGATTTTCATTAGGATTATCTAAATTAATTCCCTGTTTTTCAGCCATTTTCACCTGTGCCCACATCACCTTTTCTTGTAATTTCTTGTGCCTATCCTCAATGTCATCCCCACAATATTTTGCATATTTCAAAATTTCGTCAATTGGTTTCCCTTGCCAACAGAGCATATGCTGCTTAATCATCTGGCAAATCTCAGGCTTCAAACCATACACAAATCGGTATACAAACTGACTCATATTTTTGTCTCCAATATCCTCAAATCCACTGTACTGTTTGAACACCTGCAAAAGGCGCTCATAATACGAATGAACTGTTTCACTGGCTTCTTGGGTAGTTCGATCTATTTTTACCCAATCTGTTTCTTTCGGTGGTATTTTTCCTTTCAGGTATGTTATCACCTGCTGATACTTTTTCATCACATCATTTGACGGGGCACCTGTTTTTGGATCTCTGGGATATTCATCATTCAGCCAATCGACTGTGTTCTTACAATCTGTCCATAAATCTGCAGGTACCACTATGTCAAACAGACCATCCAAATCCTTCAACAATACTTTTGATACTTTCACAAACCTTTCAACCTGTTTGTACCATTCAATTGGCTTTTCTCTCAGCTTTGGGAAATCATTTGTAAATGATAAAATATCCTGTCTACTCCATGGGACATGTACATAACCTCCTCCTGCAACTTCTCGCATCGGGTACATTTTGTCAACTTTTTCTGTTTCCTTCATTACATATTCAGAAGCTGTTCGACTTGAGCGAGCTTCTTCCTTTTTCTTTGCCCACCTAGTTCTCCATTTATCTAGGTCTCCCCATTTTTGCAAAACTAACATTAATTCTCGTATTTGTAGTCTTCTTCCAGAAGCATTCATATTTTCTAAATCTTTGTCTGAAAATTCTGCTCTATAGGGTTTCTGTAGTACTTTTGATTTCCCTATTTCGATTCCCATTTGTAGGGCTAGATTGGACAATTTTTCATGAAATAACCTTACATTTCTAGTGATACTCCTGCATAGGAACAGCAATTCTTCTTCATCATAAGTGTTTAAGCGTTCTACTCCTATATTTCCTGCTATCATTTCTTCTAACTCAGCCTTTAATTTCTGAATGTCTAGCAATTTTGGAGGAGTGCACAATTTATCTGATCCTTGTACCCACCTTTCTAGATCTTCAGGTGTTACTATGGTAGCACTCTTTGCCCCTGATGAAGTTATTAAACTTACATCCTTTGAACGCTCAGGTATTTCTTTTCTTGGAGTACCCTTTACTGGACCTCTGACAGGTAAATCCATGAGAGATATTGTGGAATCACAATCACTAAAATGATCTTCAATTATAACTGGAGCTTCAAGTTTTTGAAAATTTTCGGGAGTATTCATAGGAGAAGATACGGGTATGAGAGGAGGACAATTTCCTTGTATACCATATAATGGTACTACTGGACCAATTGTTACAGGAATAGTCAATGAATCAGGATGTGTTTTTATCTGGGATATTTTCCGTACTAATTCTGCTCTGTTCTTTTCTAATGCTTCCTTTTCTTTCTCATGAAGTATTCTATTCGGAGTGAATTCATGTAATACCTGAGGTACCATTGGTGTTTGTGGTGGGGCACTAGGAGGAATTCCACTTGACCCTTCCTGATACGGTGGAGGATTCCTCAATATTTCTTCCATAAACTCATCTTCTGAGTATTCATGTCTCATTAAATGTTTAGTCTTTTCTGTACACTTGCCTCCTGATTTTTCTCCTTCTGTGAGTAGTGGATATAATCCCTCAACAAGCATTGCCCTTCTCCATTGCTTCATCTGACCTTCCCTATTTTCACGTAAATATCTGGGGAAAAATCCTGGATACCTCCCATTACTTCGAGATCGATCACGCTCAAATGCTTCGGTTTCCCACTCCTCTAAAGCTTCATATTGAGTTAATCTGGGTTTAGGTTCTAAATCATTCATTCTTTGTCTCAAATTTTGAAGAATTCGCCCATTGAATGTGCCATTTTCAGGAAATTCTAATATTCCGTCATTTTTGGTATATTCTCTCCAATTTTCTATCCACACACAAGTATGATAACCTCTCTCCATCATCATATATGATGCGGGTGTTTTGGCTGGGGAATAATAATTCCCTCCCTAGTCTTGATTTGTTTGTCCTTTTTGAAATAATTCTTGATCTTTTGTAAGACTGACATCTTTTTCTTTTCACCGTACATTTTAGGCAAATACCGATATATAAAATTATATTCTGCAAACCCTAGAAATCTCCTATCTGGACGATTCCCTATTAAAGTCGGATCGCGTTTTAACATGCAATTCTTATCCACTTAGAATTTTGCTTCTAAACTCTCAACCAATCAAATCTTTGCTAGCTTTTAATTTTAAGCCAATCCTTGCGCGGCCTTTTCGGTGACGTTTCTCTGTCAACCCCTCCTTTACAATTTACTCTTTTCTGTTCTCACGCTAATGCAACCAATCCCAGCGCGGCATCTGTGATGTCTGTACTACTCCTGACTACTGACCCCTCCTTTACAAGGGTTTTATCACGCCCGCGGATCCAACCAATCCCAGCGCAGCGTTTTGTGACGTCAGCTCCCTCTCCGGTAACTGACCCTCCCTTTACAAAAATCTTACGCGAACTTATTTTCTCTATAGTTCTTAATTAAAATTTCAGTAACAACATAAAACATTCGCTATCGTGCCAGTTTCTCTAATTCCGAAAGATAGGTTCTTTTACACACTTAGTAAAACCTTTTCGTTTACTAAAACATACACTACGAGTAAAACCCTTCCGTTTACTCTTCACACAAGCTTCTGAAGTACCTGTTACTTCTTCAATGTTACCCTTTCTAGGTGATATAACATCAAATTTTTACCAGCATACTTCTTCCACTATTCTTATACACATAGAATCCCTAACAAGTGCTGATAGTCCTGCTTAACTATTCAGTACTATTTCTGCCTGACAGATAACCTCACTGCAGTATGGCTTCTACTTGCCACCCACTATTCTTTTTCCCGGGGTATTCTGGACAACATAAAACAATACTCAAAAATAACGGGTATTAGTTCATAAAAATACAAAATAAATTCTCATTACCCAATTAACAAAGAGTAACACAAACCGTCCTCTGCTTACCAGAAAACTGATCCAGCGCGATATTAGCAAACAGCATTTATACTCCATATACTCACTTGGGCCCATACATTCATACTACACTAATACTTACGCTGGGTGTCAGATATACTCTTTTATCAAAATCCCTGCTACCAATTACCTTCTGATTGAAGAGTAATAACTTACCAATGGATCCTTTGCTAATTGGGAAGTTTAAAATGAGTGACATTCACTATAATACATAATCCTGAAATAACCACAGAGTCAGGAAGTTTTAAAATGTTTTATCTAAAGTTTTAGCAGAGTAAAATACAGAAAAAGACACGGTATTTGATCAGAATACCCATGTGGAAGTAAAGAATAATTATTACTAATAAATGACGGTGTTTAGGGAAAAGAGGAGATAGGAACAGCAGCGCAACTAAAGGTTGCATATATTTACCTAAGTGCGAGAACCAAACCCTTAGCCAAGGAGTTTGACAGAATAGGACCCTGGAAGGATGAAGAGCAAGGACCTTCTTCAGGATCTGGATAGGATCAGTGACCTCTCTACATCGACGCCTGCGCCGTTCCCCTCTCTGGTAATCGACTTCTCCTCGATTCTTTCCTCTAATGGACTCCGCCGCCCCCTCCTCAGGACCTCTTCTGGATAGGGATTCAGTCAGCAACCGATCAGCTGGGCAGCCTGGAGCTCTTCTGTATGTTCTAAAAATCTGAGCTAAACTAACTACTAATGCTATATTCTATTATACCCTTCTACGTCCCAGTACCTCCTCTTAATGTTGCTAAAATATGGGACCACTACCTCTGATTGGACAGGGACAGGAGGTGGATTCTCGCACCATGACAAATTTGGCTTAATCTGTGAAGCCTATTGTATTAACGTTCCCGCCCCTCAATTTTATACATTCGCTTTATTTCCCACCCGTCTCATGACAAATGTACACCAATTTTCATAGACAATGTATCTATAACCAACAGGAAATGCAGTAGTTATAACATCTTTGGTTATCAGGTCACGGCCTTGTAAGACGTTCAAGTTGACTTCATTTGGCAGTAGTTCAGGACGCATGCGCAGAACCCTCTGCTTCTCGAGTTTCAAGTCACCAACCCAGGCCCAAGTTTACGAATTACTAAAAGTGCAAGAAGGAAATATTAATATCAAATATAAAACGTTTCACTGTATACCACTTATCTTATTTCTAATCCCTTTTAATAATAAAAACCTATTCCGCATTAATTGTGTTAAGAAATGACTATTTAATAATGACACGAGAGCAAGCTTAAGCATGTGAGAACATTGAGCAGCCATTTTAATGCACACTGCGCAGAAGCAGAAATTCCCACCAAGCAAAGAAAGACGTCACACCATGTGATCAGGTTGTGACATGCGCAGACAAAATCCCGCACTTAAGCGGCCATTTTAGACTAGGAACAAGCGTTATTTGTTAGAAAAACAACATAGGCAAGCTTCCTAACTATTCATGTAGTGTGTGCAAATATTAATATAGAAAATACAAGTTTTAATATTAATACAATGAGGAAGATTGCATCCGAGCAAGTTTCATTTGCGAAACCTTGCTCCATCACTACCAAACTTGCCCAGAATCCATGAGTCCAGTTGTTCAAAACTAGGTTCAAGGGCTCTTACCTAGATTAACCACTCTATAAACTAGAAGTATTTCCAGTCAACGGACATGAAGGGAATGGAAATTTCAAGAAATCCTAGTTGACAGTGAGGAGGGTCAGCCAGTGATTGGTCTTATTGAGAGTGTGTCAGAGAGAAACTGCATAAAATGATAAATCAATGATCACACACAAACATACTGATTTCACAAAATTGTGGACAAGCACATGACTTAGCATGAGAGAAGGCAAGACAGACAAGATGGTCACCTATGAGGTGTACACACTGGTTTCACAAAATGGCAGATGTGAGAAAATGAATTATTAGGTCCGGTGGCAGAATATTGTTTCTATTCTTGTTAGGTTCAGTAAAAGTTTCAGTAATTTAAACCCTGAGCTCAACCGCTGGTAGCTGTAGCACCGAGCAAACAGACTTAATTTAAGAAAATGTGTAAAGCATTTTGAATTAACAAAATAGTAAAAAAGTCAAAAACACAGGGCAATAACAATCCCACTGTAATTTAAAACTATAAAGAATAATTTAATAAACAAAATGAACCCAAAATCACAAAAATACAATGAGGGGAACTAGAGATATGAATTTTTGAACTTTAAATTAGAAAATGGTGCCAAAAACTGACTGAGGTTGCTCCGAGTGGTAGCAACCCAAATTTTTGACCCGGCTGCAGTGCACTTTCATCGCATCGACTTGTCAGGTTTGTCCCGGTCCTCGGGAGGTCTTTGCAGCAAAAAGTTTCTAAGTCTCAGTTTCTCAGGATGTTAGGAGGAGAACAATATGATACATGCAAGGTCCCAGGACCTCTGGACCAGCACTGCACAAGCCAATATCAGGACCCATGGCAGGTGCAGGTGAAATGTGTCTGTTTGCCTTTCCAGGAAAAGGGCGTCTAACAGCTTGCTGTGTTCCTGTAGCTTAACAGGAAGTCAGCCAACTGACTCTTGGGGTCTACTTTTTTGTCTTGGGTACAAGTGGAGCAGGTCCAGCATTTCAGTTCTCCTCTCAGGTCTCAATTGCAGGTGCATTCCTTCTTTTCTCTTCCACAGGTATAATAATGCTCTGAAGTGGATGCCCATGGGTGCCACATTTATGCCTGGCACTACCCTGTAGCTGGGGTTGACTCTTGGCTCCTCCCTAACCAATATGAAAAAAGTTCTCAGTGGTAACTGTGGGCACAGGGTGCCCCACAATTCTTGCACGCCCATAATTTTCCTCAATACGAGGCCCATGGACTGATGAATTGAAGATGGTATTAAACCTCAATTTCATAAGCCAATATGTGCCGGACGTAAGGCACCAACACATCATAATAGGTGAAATACAGTCAATTAATTAAAGAGTCCACCCAATAATTGAATTCTGGATTAGTGGAATAAATTTAAAGGTTTTATCATAAAATTCAAAAGATGCGGTGCAGAATAATTGCTATGAAGGCTCTCAGCAAACAAGGCATTATAAAGAAGTGCAAAATCAAAAATGTTTTAGGTCATAAATGATCAGTGAAATCAAAAGAGGAATGGACAGCATCCCTTGTAACAGCGTTAAGTGTTTTCGCTCAGCTTAAAGTCAAGGGTTTATATACACTTTTTTGCATTTTAAATGACTAACACTGATAAATCATTGTGATATGAGCAGAAATGTTACACTTTCAACAAACCAGAACACATTTTTATTAAACTTCATATTGCCTTAGCACCTAAGCACTATCCCACTACATAAATATTGTTTCTGCTCACTCTATGCTAATTTCATCCAGAGATAGTAGAACAAAGTAGATACATATGCAAGAACAAAGCAAGAGTGAACTGTTATGAATGAGTAGGGCACAGTAAGCTAATAAAAGGACCTTGGGGGATAGTTACAGGTTGTGACTAAGCTGAGCAAATCTATATTGAGAACAGCAAGAACAATGCAAATGGAAATAAGGAAACATGACTGCTAGACTGTGTGCTGCACAAATAACAAACAGTGAAATGTGGAAGGGAAAGAATCCATTTTGAAAAACATGGCTGCTAGGCCTGAATTGAGTCCTAGCTACCAAAGGTCAGGTAAACACACTTCTAGATATAAGAAACTTGTTTAAAATAAAATAGCTAAATATCAGTGTGTACATGTATAATCAAGAGTAAAACTACATTCTGCACATAGTTAATAACTCACAAATATATAAACATACAAATATCTCTAACATAACCCTTCCTACTTGTGCTGCAGCTCCTCTGTACCCTGTTGCAAACAATCCCACAGCCACCTTCTCTACCTGAAACCAAGATGGCATAACGTTTCCACCACTGTGAAGAGCTGCTCTGCCCACCCTTGAGGTGTGACTATGGAAATGCGTAACCCCTCCTCGGTCGGCACTCAAAACTAGATGGGGACATCTCCTCTCCCACTGGGATTGGTGCCTGGCTGACTAGAGGGACAATGGAGGGGGCAGGCCCAAGTGCTAGCTACATCTGTCTGTAGCAACCACTTTGAAGTTATTTTAATTCCTGGGAGCAGCTCAGATGTTCATCCTGCCAAAGGAACAGAACACTTCCCTACACCCAAGGCCTTTGTTTCAGCTGTGAGAGCAAGTTCCCAGTTCATCAAGGGGCTTTTCAGCTCCTCTGTGATATTTGGAGGCTCATGCAGATAAGCCTTTGGAGGTTTAAGGCAGGGGGTAAAAGTAACTTTATAAAAGTATATTTTTCAAAACAATTGCTTACAAATCTGACTTTACAGATACATTGGGCTTGAAAAATATTTTAAAATGTCAAAGAATTAACTTTATTGGTGTTTCATGTGTGGAGATAACATTATTACATTTAATATTGTGTCCCAATACTTTCATATGGAACAGCTAACCCTGCTAAAGTGAAAATAGCGTTTTAGATAATTTTTTACTGTAAGGGCATGTTTAACATTAAACGTTTACACGTTCTACTTTTGAACACTATGCATACTGCCTTCTGGGCATTAAGGCCCACCTAGACCTGACATTAATGTTTAAAATTAAGGTTTAGGTCTGCCAAAAGTGGATATTTTATCAGGTCGATTATGGAGTTTTAAAACTGAACAGACAGGATACAGTGGTAGTCCTGTAGTCACGTTTGCATAGTCACCAGGTGGCTGCCACAAAGGGCGCAGCAGTCCACTAGTGACATTTAACTTACAAGTCCTGGATATACTTTTTACCATTTACTAGGGTCTTATAGTTAAGTTAAATGTGCCAATTAGGAGTATAGCTAATATGTGCATGTTTTAGCTGTCAGAACACATGCACTGGGGTTTTATTTGCAGATTCCCAGTGCACAGAGTGAAAAAAAACAGCAGCATCAGTCCAAAACAAATCGGAATGATCATGTAAAAAGAGACATTTTCCTCTAGTTGAGAAGTACATGGCAAGAAAGGTGGAAAAAGAAGAACAAAGACAAAATGCCAGCCTTTGAGACATACAATGAACTCGCAAAATGGTGAACAAGCACATGGCAAAGAAGGAAGGAGGAAAGAAGGACAAAGTGAACATGGCCACGCATGAGACAATGGTTTCCCAAAACGGTGTCTGAAAACATGGCAAAGAAAGAGGAGCTATGGAGAGAACATGCTGTATGCTCTCGACCCCCTTCATTTCCCCCCACCAACAAACACACACAGCATTTTTGTATTCCTCTCATTTTGGGGGATATCACACCAAGTAGATCTCTGTAGCTTCAAAAGAAAATAATACCCTTTTGAGAGAGTGTTAAGAGTAAGAAGCAAACTGCTAGAGGAACATTGATATTCAGGGATTTTTCAGTGGAGCCACAGTAGGTGCCCAGAGACAGAAAACACACATAATGATTTGTATTTTACAATGAGCTACCATTTATTTTACAGCTTTTACATTTTTACTATTGATTGATTAGTTGCTCGTGCTTAAATGGCTGTGTGTCAAGTCCTAAAAATCACTAAATTCATTACGTCATATATATATAAAATATGTCATTGGAGGCAGATACCTGGATTCGGTCACTCTATGTGCATACTAGACAATTTAATTTCTATCAAGCTCTCTGAGCTTATATTATATAACGAAGAAGGTACAGGAGTAGCCATATAGGCTTTTTCAAGTATTCTTCTCCTAGCACTTTCTACATTATCCCTACTCTTCCTTTTCTCTACTGCCCAGAAAAACATCTATAGTATGTTATTGGTGCCCCTAATTTTAGGAATACATTGCTAAATCTTGACTTCTTTTGTTGATTAATCTTTCTCAGCCTAATTGAGATGAGTTTAAATAGTAAGTGATTTCTGGGCGTAAATGTGTATGCTCATTTTAAAATATTTGGAATTAAGTGAGGCAATTATATCACTGTCCCACTGTCATGAGCACAGTAATGTCCTTCAATTTTACCAGAATCAATGAAGTACATATCCTCACCTCATTGTGCATTGTCTGATTTGATCACATGGTTATCTGATTAAATTCTCTAAATCAGGCAAATGCTGTGCTAAACTATTCCAGACAACCCTTCTTAAGCAATTCTTATGACGGTTCTCCAGCCAGTCATGGGTAATGTAAATGCCATAGACAAATGGGTATTTTGTATACGCTCAGAGCCAGGGCTGTGTGTAATTGTGTGATGAATGTATGAAATATCCTCTTTTTTTCCAGCTCAGCTCTGCAGAATGTTACACCTGCAACACATACACATGTATCTATAAGAAATTGGGATACAGGTTGACTGGGGTGTGATACCTGATCAAGCAGCAACCACAATCATTGTCAGGGTAAGGCACAAGGAAACCAAAAATTTGCCTGTGCTCACCCCCTTGGTTTTTTGGCACAGAGCAGCCAGGCTTAACTTAGAGGCAATATGTAAAATATTTGTGTAACACTTCAAACAGTGAAACAGTGAAAACACCACACAAAAAATATCCCACACCACGTTAGAATAATAGTGCAGAATTTAATAAATAAAACAAGACCAAAAGGACAAACTTCCAATCAGTAGAACCGGAGTCATGAATTTTAAAGAATAAGGTGTAAAATTGCACCACAAAGTGCCAACAGCGGATATCTGGTTACGCTAGACCGGGTCAAAGTCAAAAGTTCACGCCAACCACAATGGAGCGAAGGTCCAATACTGTACCCGATTAGTCCAGCTGAAGTTTTACTTTCTCAAGTTTTGTGGAAACAGTCCTGTTCGCACTGGAGAGGGCCACAAGGAGCAAGGAGAGCGACACAGGAGGCTTTCAGAGTGGCACAAAGAGCAGGCTGCGTATTGCAGACGGGTAGGCTGGAGCTTCATGTTGGCAAACTCCCACAAGCAGTAGATCCTGCAGTGTGAAGACGAGCTGGAAACCATTTGTGCTGATTTTCGGTGGCAGCAGTGTGGTCCCAGTGCAATCAGGCCCGTTCATGGTCACAAAGAGCCCATAAGCTTGATTTCATTGCCCATGAGCCACACTAAGGGTCCAGGACCTGAGAGACTCCACTTAGGGGTTAGAAGCTCACTGCAGCTGGGTCCAGCAGCTGTTTGGGAAGCCTTTTATGTCCCTGAGGGTCAGATCAGGAGACTATCAGACTAACATAACATAACATAACATGTGTATTTGTAAAGTGCACATTCACCCACAGGCTTCATGGCGCTGAATAACAGATCTTTACTGTTACCCAACTCAAAGGTACTCTTTTAATCAACCTCAGATGGATGAAATGCTGAGTGGATCCACCGGGATTTGAACCTTTGACCTTGAGGTCAAACCCAGGCCCCTGCAGTGGACTCATTAGTCAACTGAGCCACTAGCCCTTGGAGCCACTCTGGTGTCCTGGGTTCAAGATGAAGTTGCCTTCCCCAGGTAAGTGGGCAGCAGGTCAGCACAGCAGGGCAATAGTTCCTTTAGAGTATCAGTTCAGTAGATTGGCAGTCCTTTCAGCAGCACAGTTGTCCTTCTTCCTGGCAGAGTATCCACAGGTCCAGAAGTGTACTGAAGAGTTTGTGTCTAAGGCCCTACATTTATACCCTGGTGCCCTGGTTTTGGAAGGTGGGAGGAGCTTCTATAGAGTGGCTTTCAAGTACATGGAATTTCCTGCCTCCACTGCCCTGGTTCCAAGCTGGCTCAAATGGTAATGTAGGGTTGTTAGGCCCTTCGTGTGAAGGCAGAACACAGGCTATTCAGTTGCAAGTGGGGTTG
This sequence comes from Calotriton arnoldi, assembly GCA_963921515.1. Classification (NCBI taxonomy): domain Eukaryota; kingdom Metazoa; phylum Chordata; class Amphibia; order Caudata; family Salamandridae; genus Calotriton; species Calotriton arnoldi. The sequence continues at coordinate 303,116 of CAWUFW010012124.1, forward strand.
TGTTTAGCTCCCCCTCATCCTGCCTGTAGATGGCCCATCCAGGCACACCTATTGTGTGACTGTCTGGGGGTAATTCACAAAGTTTAACTGTCATTTACACCCAGCCATGTGACCCAGACTAGGCTATAGGAGCAAAAGAGCTAAGACAACTTTCTAAAAGTGGAATTTTTTTAATTGTCATCAAAAACCCAACTTTACAAAATCAAGTTTATTATTTTCATGATTGGAACTCCCAGAGGTTCACATAAGTGCAAGTATACAGAGCGGTTTCTCATACAATAAAAGACATAAACCATCAAATCTCAGTATCTTCGAGGGAGCCATAAATGTATTAGTGCATAAAAAGTAATGAGACATTAACATATTAAAACATAAATCATGCTAAGAAATCACTATAAGTTTAAGAAACATTAAAAAAATAAACCACAGAACATTTCATTGGGGGGATTAAACATTAATTGCAAGGCATCAGAGGAAGATCGCATGGACCAATTCAGATATAAAGGTCTTAACATTTTACGTGCTTCCGATCTTGGACACCATATGAGCAAAGGTTGCAAATTTCTGAAGTTCCATACCATTTTGTGGTTAAAAAATTTAGGGGAAGAATATTTATTCGAAGGAGTGTCAAGAAACCTTCTTACCCCATGAGGCATTATCCAATTAGCATACAATTGGACTTTTTTCATAACAATGGTATTCTTTATCATTTGGTAGCCACTTTTCACTGTGTAAGGTTACAACTATCTGATGATCCATACCATTTAGAGGTTAAAGAATTAAGGGGCAGAATATTTAATTGAAGGAGTGTCCAGAAACTTATAACCCCATGAGGCATATTCCAATTCACACAAGTTGGACTTTTTTCAAAACAATGGTATCCTTTATCATTTGGTAGCCGCTTTTCACTGTCTGAGAGAAAGCTTAGAGCCAACTAAGCTTGTTTTACATGGGCCTCTAATAAGGTTTCAGGAAGTGAAAGTACTAGAATTTGATCGAGCCCAAGCTGGTCAAAGGCAAATTTCAAATTTCTAAAGAATAAAGATTTCTCTTTTTTCTCCACAAAAATTTTATTTACAATATAATATCTTCCGGTATCTTCTTTGTTTTTCTCAAGGTGGGTAGCCCACGGAACAATTCCTGCTAGACGCTGCCCATAGGAACATTTGATCCCAAATTCCAGCCTTAAGGCTGCTACTGATGCTGAGGTGTTACAGGATATTAATATTCTCAATATCTGACCTGCTGTCTTATTCAAAAAGCCCCATCTAGGCACATCAATAAGCTGTACTGCATAGAGTAAGGTGGTGGGGATTTCGGCCTGATAGACAGATAGAAGATGAAAAAAGTGTCTTCTGCCTACAGCATTATAAAATGCCCCCTTGGACTGGGTCTGTGCCTTACACACATTATTCGAGATATGGTCAGATTCACTCAAATTGCTGCACGTATTTGTCCCCAAAGAAATGTAGGATTTAACCTCTTCCAGTTTTTGTGAACCTAAATACCATGGATAATTGGCATAGTTATCTTTTTTTCTCCCACAGAATCAAAGGATTTTTTTTTGGGAGGAATTAATTTTCAAATAATGTGCGTCGGCGTACTGCAGCAATGCCACTAAATGACTGTTAAAACCTTTAAGGGTAAGGTCCAAAATTACTATGTCATCTTCCTACAGAAGACTTGATATTGACCAGCCCCCGATGCTAGGTGAAAGACCTGTGCCCTGTAAAAGGGAATCAGGCAGATCTGAGATATACAGGGAAAAAGCAATGGGGTGAGTAAGCACCCCTGCTTTAAACCATTTTTCTGTCGAGATCTTGGAGAGCTCTCAATCGCTACCTAACTAGAGTTGGCAACATGTAGTAGAGTGGAGGGCAATAATTAGGTGTAATAAGGTTCCAGGAATGCCGAGGTCAGAAAACATCTACCACAGCATGGGATGGTCCACTTTATCAAAGGCCGTTGAGAAGTCAATGAACCCAGCATATACTGAAGAACCTCTAATAATCACATATTTCTCATTAATTAATTGTAGCGCTGCTATATTATCCAAGGTCCTGTGCTTTTTCCTGAAGCCTGTCTGCTTGAGCAAGATGATTTTATTATCTTCCACTCAAGAATTAAGCTGGGGCAGCCGACATCTAGTAAAAACCTCACTTACTGCATCTAGCAAGGCAATTTGGTGGTAGTTTGTGGGCAAGTTACGATCTCCCTTTTAATGAAGAGGAACAATAATACTCCTGGTCCATGAAGTGGGCACTGTCAAATTACTATAACAGAATTTAAAGGATGGAAATAGTAATTTAGCCCAAAGTATGGCTTCCATTTTTCACTACTGATATCAGTACTTCATCCGTGCCCATACCTGCGGAAGATTGCATAGTAAGTACAGAGGATTTAACCTCATTTACGGAGGGGGCAGTATGGCTAGACATATGATATTCAGGGGCAGACGACCACGTTACCGTGTCGTTTGCCGCATATAATGTGGAGATGAAGCCAACCAAAATATCTTCACCAATTGGGATGAGGAGACACCTAACTATAATGCCACAACTATTTCCCAGAATTTTCTCATGTGATTGTTAGAGGCTGCTTCTCTTAATCTCCTAGATCGTGGTTTTACTTTGTTAGACTAGCCTTTGAGCGACTTCTACAGCTTTTTAAAAGGGACAGAGTACTGTCTCTTTACTTAGAGAAAGGGATGAGTGGTTTCCTGACCGGCTTATTTATGTCTTTATTCAGTTGAAGAATGGATAAAGAATTTGGCTTTAGAGGCGCCTTTACAGGCCTCCAAATAGAGTTTTGTACAACCTGCTACATAAACCGGTCAAGAGAGTGCAAAACATCTACTTACCAAGAGTCAAGATCATTGACAGCCTTATCTAAAAGTTCTTCTAAGATGGTGATCTTTCTGGGGTCCATTGGGTTCTCATTGGGTTCTCATTGGGATCTACACCATCAAATTTCCATGAACCTACTGGGGCTTCTAGAGAAAATACTAACAATCTGTGGTCACTCAGAATAGTGTCCATTATTTTCAGACCACCCAACAAATAAAATAATGAGTATGCAACTATTCTCTGCAGTAAACCAACGAGTCAGAGGCAGTCCTGCTGTTTTACTGTGTGTGCTTTTTAACTGCGTTTCATTTGTTTTATTTGTGTGTGTCACAGCGTATCTGTGTGTGTCACAGCGTATTTGCACTATCTTGCGCATTTGCACTAAGCCATCATTTTAAGTATATCTCACCATTTTAATAGCGGCAACTAACTCATTTAGGCAATCTCTCCACGGTCCACCGCAGCCATTAGCGGGCTGTTTGAGTGGAGGGAGACTCTTGCGCCGAATACCCACTTCCGGCGGGCCATGCTCCTTCCGTCATTTTGGGAGGAGGCGGTCTAGTCGCCCGGAATCGGACCAGCAGGCTGATTCAAAAGGGGCTGATGGCGCGGAAGCGCTGTTGATTCTATGCAGTAAACCCACGAGTCAGAGGCAGTACTGCTGTTTTACAGTGTGTGCGTTTTAACTGCGTTTCATTTGTTTTATTTGTGTGTGTCACAGCGTATCTGTGTGTGTCACAGCGTATTTGCACTATCTTGCGCATTTGCACTAAGCCATCATTTTAAGTATATCTCACCATTTTAATAGCGGCGACAAACTCATTTGGGCAATCTCTCCCCGGTCCACCGCAGCCATTAGCGGGCTGTTTGAGTGGAGGGAGACTCTTGCGCCGAATACCCACTTCCGGCGGACCGTGCTCCTTCCGTCATTTTGGGAGGAGGCGGTCTAGTCGCACGGAATCGGACCAGCAGGCCGATTCAAAAGGGGCCGATGGTGCGGAAGCGCAGCGGACGCGCTCAGTGGGCGCGCCGCAGCCCCGCGCCAAAGGCGCGCCAAAGGCAAGCCCGTCTGCGCCCTTCCGCGCCAGATCGTTGCCAGACGCCAGAGATGCTGCCAATTCTACCAGGGGTTTTCAGACATACTCCCGCAGCGATCTGCTGGCGATGAGGAAACAGGTGAGCATTTGCGAACAGCCTGCCTGCGGTTGGCATGAGGGCCCATTCTGCTGCAAACACTGTGGTTTCGACTCTGGGATCACAGCGCCACCACGCATTTGCCCTGCCCTCTCCAGGGACATAATTATCATCTTCAGCCTTAACTGCCACTCTCTAGCCAAACATTTTGCAGACGTCTTTGATCTGTTGAAGGATGATTCTCCTGATGTCCTTTTTTTAACTGAGACATGGCTCTCCGATGTTATGGTGGCTGAACCTGGCTTGGCGCTTCCCGAGGGCTACAGTATTCTGACCCTGAACAGAGAGACAAGAGGTGGAGGCATCGCGGTCATCTTTAAATCTTGCTATTCATGCGCATTTGAGAAAGAGACCGTGGCTGACTGTGAATGTGCGCATTTTAGGATCTCTTTCAGCCCTAACTACACTATGTCAGGGCTATTAGTGTATCGGCCACCGGGGCCGTCCAAAGACTTTAGGACAGCTCTCATTGAGGTAGTTAGTTCTTTGGCTGTGAGTGCTGCTAACTTTACCGTTATCGGGGATCTAAACTTACATCTAGATAACCAGTTGGATTCTGAAACGGCTAGCTGTGTTGCAGACCTCGCTGCCTGTCAGTTAATTCAATTGGTCTCAGGTCCCACCCACTCCGCTGGCCATTTGTTGGATCCTATCTTCTCTACTCTACCTTCCCTTATAGTCCACACCCCTATCCCGATGTGCTGGTCCGACCACTACCTGGTCTCCATGTCACTCCAGGGCGTAACACCATCTTGGAAAGTGGGTCAGAGGTCTTCCTTTAAACGCCCTTGGCACAAATTGAATTGGGATCAATCCCACGCCCTTCTTTCCACTACTACCCCTTGTCTGCCTGATGACCCGGATGATGCCAACACAGCGCTATATGACTGGATTCTCCAGCCCCTGAACAGCCTAATTCCTGCCAAGTGGTCCAAGAATTATAAAACCAAATCTAGCCCTTGGTACTTCCCATGGACTGCAGAAAGACTGTAGTTCATGCACTTATTACGTCTCAGTTAGATTATGCCAACAGTCTGTACCTGGGTCTGCCTGACTACCTGATAAGAAAGCTACAGACTATACAAAATGCGGCCGCTAGGCTCATTAGAAATATCCCAACACGACATCACATCTCCCCCCATTTACGGAGCCTACACTGGCTGCCAGTAAAAAGGAGGATAGAATTTAAGGCGCTAACCCTCGCCTACAGGGTAATTAAAGAAACGGGCCCCCTCTATCTGAGAAAAAGACTCCGCAAATATCATCAGACTAGGATTCTGAGATCTAATCACCAAGTACTTCTTGCCACTCCTCGTTTCAAAAAAGCCAGATTGGGTGGCCGGTCTTTTACGGTAAGAACTGCCCATCTCTGGAACTCCTTACCCGAGTTCATAAGGAAGGCCAATTCAGAATTGGTCTTCCGCAAACTCCTAAAAACTTGGTTCTTCAGCCTTTCCTAGCACCTGTAACTCCTGGCAGTGTACCTCCGTCTTCTGCTCTCCGCAATTAGCACCGGGACACCTCCGTTGGAGGTAGCTGTGCACTCTACAAACTTCAAAATAAATAAATACAATGATAAACTGGCGACCATGCGCAAGGCGTGCAAAAGGCTGGAGCGAGCTTGGAGACGGGACTTTGACCTGATCTCGAAGGGGAACTATCGGGCTGCTATCAAAAGCTACCATAGGGCCATTTAATCCGAACGGGCAGCTTTCTATGCGCAGAAAATTCAAGAGAGCTGCAATCCGGCAAAAAGTATTTTTTCGATACTCACAGACCTCAAATCACAGAAGTCCTCTACAGTACCTATGATCATGCCCGATCAGCAGTGTGATGACCTCGCCACCTTCTTTGTCAGGAAGGTGGAAAACATTTACAGGTCTTTCCCACCGGCCCCAGCCGGCTTAAGTGCTGCTCCTAGTCCCCACACTACCAACACTCTGGAAGCCTTTCCTCTGATCTCTCAAGATCAGTTGCAATCGATATGCGGCAAAATCAAATCTGGCTCCCCTGCTGACCCTCTTAAGCCCGACCAATTCAGGACAATTCTACCTGTACTCCTGGCACATTTGGGCCAGGTGATCAACAGATCAATCGCCATGGCGGATGTTCCTAGGGTTTGGAAGCAGGCCAGGGTGGTACCACTGCTCCAAAAACCCACCCTCTACCCAACTAAGCCAGAGAACTTCCGCTCTATTTCCCTCCTGCCATGGGCGGCGAAGATCACTGAGGCTTATATCAATTCCCTCCTTACTGATTTCCTGAACACCAACAACATTTTAGGCCCCTCCCAGAATGGTTTCCGTCCAGGCCACAGCACGGAGTAAGCGCTCCTGGCTGTGACCGAACATCTACGGACTGCTCTAGATGCTAGGCGCACGTCGGCACTGATATTATTGGATCTCAGTGCCGCATTTGATACTGTGTCCCATTCTATTCTGCTGCAACGTCTGGAGGAGGTTGGAATTGTGGGTTCTGCCCTAAATTGGCTCTCTTCTTTTCTCGCAGGGAGGACGTTCCAGGTGACAGCCCCCCCTTTCACGTCAGGTATTCATACCATCAAACAAGGGGTGCCACAGGGCTCTTCCTTGAGCCCGTTGTTGTTTAACCTGTACGTCCAACCCCTTGCCGCGGTAGCCAAAAACAGAGGTCTGACTATGGTCTCCTACGCCGACGACACACAGTTGGTAGTGGCACTCTCTGACGACTCCGCGCGGGACGCTCCCAAGTTCCGGAGCAATCTTGTGGCCGTCGCCGAGTGGATGACTGCCAACTGTCTCCAGCTTAACTCCAGCAAGTCTGAGGTGATGTTGGTGGGGAGAGACTATGGGCTGTGGAGTGAGCACTGGTGGCCCGAAACCCTTGGCAACGCCCCCACGCCCCCCTCCCCAAGCAGGTGGTAAAGAATCTGGGGGTGTGGGTGGACTCGTCCCTCAGCTTCCAAGTTCAAACTAAAAAGGTGTCAGGGACTTGTTTTGGGCTACTGCGGGAGCTCAGACCTTTGCTGTTTTTTTCGATGCATCTACACGCAAGTCATCGTCCAGGCCTCGATTCGGTCGAGACTGGATCATGCCAGCTTGCTGTATCTGGGGGCAAACAAAGCAGAAATTCTAAGACTACAGAGGGTCCAAAATGCGGCTGCCAGAACCCTTCTTGGTCTCCGTAGAGCCTGTCCTGTGACAGATGCCATTCGCCGATTCCACTGGTTGCCAGTGGCCAGGCGGATGGAGTTCAAGGCTCTCTGCACAGCCTTCAAGGTTTTGAAATATGCCACCCCAGGAATTTTGGCCAACTTGCTGCTGCCATACGAACCCACACGCCAACTCCGTTCCTTGGGGCAACACCTGGTTGTGGTCCCCCGGGTAAGGAGGGTGCGCGCTGGGGGACGTTCTTTCCGTACCATGGCGGCAATACTCTGGAACTCGTTGCCTGTACTGATCCGTAGCCTGAAAAACTATCTAGAATTCAGGAAGGCAATTAAAACACACCTCTTTCCACTGCCAAAGGCCTGTTTTCTCTCGGCCTTGTCCGTTTTTCTGCTGTCAGCGCCGGGACGGCTCTCTGCTGGGGCAGCTGTCGCGCTTTATAAAATGTTATAACATAACATAACATAACTATGAGATAATCTAAAATGGAATAACCCATTGGGGATTTATGAGTAAACTGCACAGGGAATTCAGAGGTCAAACTCCCATTTACAACCAGACAATCATTATTCCTTAGTTGTTCAAGGAGTATCTTCCCTCTCTAGTCAGTTCTTAAATTTGGTCGGAAGAGCAGAGGGGGAATAAGTAGTGCTTTCTCTACATCTCAGAATAGGCTTGTAGCATGGTTGGAGACTTTGCAATTTACGACACCAACCATAATTATCTAGAGGCTATTTTACTTGTCCGAAGGCGTGCCAAAGGCAAGCCCATCTGTGCCTGTCTGCGGCCGGCCGGGGCCAGGGGCCAGTCCCCCTTTTTGTTTCAACAGCCAGCGCAGCAATTCTCCTAAAGCACTCTTAATAATTTTGCCCTCCCGATGCAGATGAAATGCATTGGCGTCTTACAGGTGGGGGAAGATAACGTGCAGTGTAATCACTGCAACCTTTTCTATTGCATCGAGCAGGACAAATGAAATTAGGCAGCATGTGAGCATTAATAACAAAAGTATGTCCTTTAAAGGTGCAAAGCTGAATTGCCACAAACATGAAATTTTTAACATGTTGAATGAACAAGCCCCAGATGTACTCTTTCTAATGGAAACGTGGCTTATTGAAAACTCTGTGCCGGATATTCTCGACGCCTTGCAGCCCGGTTATGGGATTGCGAGATGCGACCGCCCTTTTCAGAGGGGTGGCAGCATCGCAATTATTTTTAAACTTATTTGGACTTGCACTTTAAATTGGATTGATCTCCCTGATTGTGAAGCTGCACAATTTTCTATAAATGTATCTAGCAACCAATCTTTTGTCGGCCTCCTAATTTACCACCCTCCAGGACCAGCTACTAATTTTATATCGAATTTAATGGAATTTATTTCTCATCTAACCCTGCGGTACAATAAATTGATAATACTCAGAGACCGACATTTACATCTAGAAACGGAGGACTGCCAGATAGCCTCATCTCTAATCAGAGATTTCGAAACTCTTCAGCTATCCCAATTAGTAGTCGGCCCTACTCTTGAAAAAGGTCACATGCTAGACCCCATTTTTTCAAATGACCCTTCTATTCAGGCCAAGGATCGAATTAGATTACCCTGGACTGATCATTTTCTGGTTCCTTTTTCCTTCCCTTTCAGTAGCTCCTCCGTGACTACGATAGCCCCCCTGTTCTAGCGAGGAAATGGGCCAGAGTCACCACTGATAACTTTACTTCTGCTCTGTCGGCTAGGAATCCTAAAATTGACCTGGAAGATGAGGTGAATCGCGCAACTTTAAATTTTGAATCATGGTTAACTAGGGCTAGTGATAACATTGCGCCTCTATCTCCTAAACGCAATTTCAGATCCGCCACCAATGCACCCTGGTATAACAAACATCTTGCAACTACTAAAAAGCATTGTAAACGTCTTGAACGTGGGTGGAGGAAAGAATATATCACAACTAGCCATACCCGTCTGAAGGAAGCCTTGAAATAATACCATAAGCTTATTAGAGCAGCACTCAAGGAATATTATGCTCAGAAAATTGACTTAGCTAGGAACCCGACCAAAAAACTATTTTCCTTACTAAAAATGCTCACATCTTCTGCACGAGTCTCTGCCAATGCCACGCCACCTTCAGAATTTTGCAACAGCATAGCTACGTTCGTTTCCCATAAAGTTACTCAAATCTATGAAAACTTTGCTGAAACAGCACTAAAAGTAAATAACCTATTGACTAGCAAACAACCAGGTGACCTGGTTGAAATTTGATAGCCCCTCTATAAAAGAATTGATTTCCCTCTTCCTATCCATTAAATCAGGCTCCCTCCTGGACCAGGCATCATCGAAAATTATACATCTAGGGATGACTGCTATAATTTCCCATCTACGTGAACTCATTATGATGTCAATTAATTCAGGGTCAGTGCCCAGGCTATGGAAGCATGCCATGGTAATTCCTATTAGGAAAAATCTTTCTTTGGATCCTTCTATCTTGGAAAATCTTAGACCCATCTCCGTACTCCCGTTCGGGACAAAAATACTTGAGAAACACATAAACAACTGTTTAACCAGTTTCTTGGAATCTAAGGACCCGATTCACAAAAGTAATCTGAGACAAAATCCTAACTTTACGACTTTCGGTATTCACAAAAGGCATTTAGTAGTTGTAAAGTTAGGATTTTGTCTTAGGTTTGTCTTAAGTTTTGGTCTTAAGTTAAACTTAAGTTAAACCTAAGTTAGGATTTTGTCTTAAGACCAAAACTTAAGACAAACTTAAGACAAAATCCTAAATTAAACTTAAGTTAAACTTAAGTTAGGATTTTGTCTTAAGACCAAAACTTAAGATAAACTTAAGACAAAATCCTAACTTTACTACTACTAAATGCCCTTTGTGAATACTGAAAGTCGTAAAGTTAGGATTTTGTCTCAGATTACTTTTGTGAATCGGGCCCTAAAGAGTTATTGCATCCCTCTCAGTCTGGCTTTAGGGCGCAGTACTCTACGGAGTCAGCCCTCCTCCTTTCAGAGGAAGCCCTCAGACAGAATGCTGACAAAGGCCAAACCTCTGTTCTCATATTGCTGGACCTAAGCGCGGCCTTTGATACGGTATCCTACAATATACTAATTCAAAGGCTCCAGGAATGTGGGATAAGTGGTAAAGCGCTCAAATGATTCATATCCTTTCTCCAGGACTGGAGCAACGTTAAAATCATGTGTTTCGGACATTCTCTGTTCATCTAAAGGAGTCCCTTAGGGCTTCATCTTGAGCCCCACACTGTTTAATGTCTACATGAGACTTCTTGCAGATATTATTAAAAAATATAATGTCCAATGGGTGTCGTATGTTGACGACACCCAACTCATAGTAAATATATCTGAACCTAATTCTATCTCGGCTAAACTTTTTAAATCCTGCCTATCAATTGTCGCCTCATGGATGACAGACAGTTGTTTAAAATTGAATGCTAACAAAACCAAACTTTTGTTAGTAGGAAAAACCCCTTCATTATGGACATCTGCTTGGTGTCTGGCAGCCTTGGGCGAACCTCCTGTCCCGAAACAAAAAGTGAAGAATTTAGGAGTTTTGTTCGATTCGAAACTTTCGTTCGAAGATCAAATTAGAAAAACGTCTGGGAAGGGCTTTGGCACTCTCAAGACCCTTAGGAAAATCTTAGATATAATTCCAACTACATCTCGAAAAACTATTGTACAGGCTCTCATCACTTCCCAGCTCGATTATGGAAATGTACTATAACTGGGAGCCACTAAGGGAAGTCTCAAATCCCTGCAGCGAGTTCAAAACACAGCAGCGAGGTTGGTACTGAATCCCCCCAAAAGATCGTCAGCTGCTGGTGCTCTTAACCAACTACATTGGCTCCCTGTGTCCAAAAGAATTGGTTTTAAAGCCCTGTGCCTCTGCCGTTGCATACTCAATAAACAAGGCCCTAGCTATTTGCATCCTCTGATTCAAGCTTATATCCCAGGTGGGAATCTTAGATCCTCTGAAGCAAAACTTGCTAGAGACCCCAAGATCAGGAAAGCCAGAATGGGAGCACAGAACCTTCTCCTATCTAGCTGCAAAGATGTGGAACTCTCTTCCTTAAGCTCTGAGAGCCTCTCCCTCAGAAACTGAGTTTAGAAGTAAACAGAAAACCTGGCTGTTTCGCAATCCGATCTAATTTCTAGCCAATTATGTCTATTTCTTCATCTTTCGTCTCATGTAGTTTTTGGTCCAGGCCGTGGAAACGCCAATGTGGTGTAACCAAGAACTTTACAAATCACTTTATTATTATTATAATGTTTTTGATAAAAGCAAAAATGTCATACAAGAGACTGCTATAGGAAGGGTCAGGAGGGATATAGGCATTCAACAGTAAAATCGGGACCCCTAGACATCCACCTCCATTGGAGAATAAAGTTACTGCTAGGAAAAGATTGATAGCATCTTTAAAGCTCTCATATTTCCATGTAATATTATTAGTTAGGAGGATAGCAATTCCTCCTTTTGATGTCCCTTTCTTGATGGGGTAGCTTTGCACTCTGTTGTAAGTAAACTTCACATTGAAAATCTGACAGACACCAGATTTCCTGGATGCAGATTATATCGGCTTTTAAGTCATCTAGAAATTGCAATTTCTCTTTATGCTTCTTTATGCTAGCCGTATGCCAGGAAAAAACTTATAGTTCATTGCTAAATGTTACGTTTGGATGCTTGGATCGATACTCGAGCACCATTTAATACACCTGCCAACCAATTGTATTTTTGGTACTCTTCATCTGCAAATGCAGTCAGGGCTTTGAGCACTGCGATAAGTCATGAGTCTACCATTATTCCCTACAGAGACTCACAGCCATCTTAGGTCTTCCACTGGGAACTCATTTAGAGACTTGTTCGAACATTTGCTAATAAAATTGCACAGATGATCAGGCTTGTTACCCCGGATTTTAGATCCCCGTATACAGGAAACACATCAACTACATTGAAGGGATTCACTATTTTGCAATAATAAGTTTGCAACAATTTTAGACCGAAAGACTACCCTTATTTTTGCCTATGGCCCTGTATGGCTCAAAGAAACAAGTGAAATGTTTGCAAAGCATGCTACTAAAAATGAACGATTCAAAATCATATCAGAGTCAAAAAGAGTGACAAAGTCTAACATAGAAATACTTGCGGGATGGAGGAGAGAGATGGGCTCCTTCATCAGGACATACCATTGTTAAATTCTCCTTTGATGCCTCCCCAAATGGTTTGGGTACTTGATTAAGGAAGGAGAGACAACAGATGGCTAACCTGCCAGAATCGTTTCTCACCAGATGGGAGGCAGCTAATGGCACCATAGTTCCCAGACTGAGCCCCTCTCTCTGATTACTCTGGTTCATTGTCTCTGCCCTTTGGGTCGAGTTTGCTGCTTCTTGAAAGCGTAGCTTTTTGGGGCCCTCCTTTGGAATTCACCAATTGGATTTTTTCTTCTTCCCCCTCTGATTTTTTGCTTTACCTTTGACCATAGGCTGGACAGTCTCCGCTATAGCATTCACACCTTGTTTAGCATGAGCTTTGTCCTAAAATTGGAAAAACTTCAGGCCCAGAGTTAGGAAGTGTCGCAGAAGAACCAGTTGCCACAGTGACCACTAAACAAAGGTCATATTAAGTTTTGTATCGAGATTGTAGAACTTTCCACATTCAGCCACTCCTTAAGGGTTCTGGGGTCATCTTAAAAAAAGTATTTACCAACTTGTGAAGAAAAATCTTTCGTTGTGACTGGGGGGGGTATCACAGCAGCCCCTCCCTCTCCAGGCAAATCCTTGTGTGATCCTTGACTTAGGGCTCCCAACTTTCCATAGTTCTCTCTTTTTTTGTGACTGTGAACCCTGATTTGAATTTTCCCTCTCTTCTTTTGGACTAGTCAGCACCTTCAAGATTGCAACAACAATACCTTGAGTATGATCTGTATTAGTTATACATTTCTATAGAAGGGCTAGGATAGAGGACACGATTCTCTCCAGGCAGATGAGTGATTTGGAAACCTGCACCTCTTGGCCCGAGGGATTACATGACAGATTCCTAATCAGTTCTACATCTGGAGTCGCTGACATTTGAGAAAATGCAGTGGAATGCTCGATTGGAGTACTACTGAATAACTGTAATCTAGTTGTCAGGATCGGAGTAGACTGGTTCTACTAGCATCAATCTTCCGCGACGTGTAGCACGTTAAGTTAGACCCCCAAATCTATATCTAGAAGGGTAATATCCTCCTTAGGGAAATTGAGAACTTCCTCCTGACCAACAAAGATAAGTAATAAAGTAAAAGGGGGTGGCCAAGACCAAACACCCAGCCCAGGTCGGTAGCGCGACTGGCTGACAGGTTAGGTAGGGTAGAAATCCCAATGGGAACTTGAATATTGAGCCAACTGAGGTCAGGGAACCCTAGCAGACTGTCACCCTCAGCAAATCCCCCAGCCAGCTTCCCTCATACTTTCAATATCTGGTTGGAGCTCCTTCACTTGTTGCCTGCTCTGTTCTCCACACATATGCAGCTTCCTGCAAAGGCTCCTTCAAAATGCTCCTCTGAATTCGCAGTGCAATAAACAATCCTGCCATGGTCATTATGGAATTCAGCTCTTTCACAGTGCTGTTCTTCACTGCAAGTAACTACAGTACGGGGAGGAAATCTATGCCCATAGGGCACTGGATGGCTGTCTTAGATGCGGGAGCCTATAGCTGTAGGCTCTTGTTTTGCTCATAAGGCTGGTGCAGGAGGAAAAAAAGTGGAGGTCAATGTCAAGAGGGGCACAGGGCCTTAAGTCGAACCAAGTTCTGGTCTGGCCACCTACCCTGCCCTCACCCACACCCCCTTGGCATGGCCCCCCCTATTGGGGCACTCTTGACACACAGACAAACCTCTCTCCTCAATTCCTCCTCCAAATTAGTCTCCACCGCTGCGGCCCAGAACAGCTTCTACTGCGGGAGTGCAAACAACCCATAGGCAGGCAGGGGAGCAGGGGAGCAGGGGAGCAGGGGTGCACCAACACCCAGCTCTGGGTCCTGGGTAACCCGCAGTGATGTTCAGTCTGGTGGTAGGGACGAGGGCAGCCATTACTGGCTTAGCCCGGACCACGCTCGACCTTGCATGCCCACAAACTCCCAGGTTCACAGCAGCTCCACTCTGCCGAATTCAGCTTCCAATGCTCAAACGCCTTCTCTTGTGACCTTTAGCTGTTGGCCCCTACCTCCTCCGGAAGGTCTGGGGTCACGCACAGCTGCAGGTCATGCAGTCTCAATGAGACGGTCATACGCGAATAAGACGTGCACCACCAGCATTTTGGCAGCACACCAGTATACCGTACATTTTCTTTTCATTTGATGTATCAGGCAGGCATGCCTCCACTCTAGGAGAGTGGCAATGGAAATGAGGAAGTGGCCCAGGTGAATGAAGAGGTTTGACGCTAGGAGCTGAGACTCCCTTGGCGGGGACTGGATTCTAACACGGAAGGCTTACCTCATCCTAGGAATACATCAATTGTTGTGGAGCTGGGCACTACGTAAGGCATTGGCCGAGTGGTGCGATCAAGGGACCTTTATGCTAATTGTCAGTCTTATTCACAAATGGATTCAGGACTTGATGTTATTAATTTTCGCCGCCTTCATGTGCACACTCTAACTTGGGTAAACAGAGTCTGGTTTAGATTACAACGGCGGGACGTCTCTCGATTACAAAGGCATGTTTAACACGTTTTGAATGTTAAGAGTGAGTACTAGGTGGCCAGAGTGTGGTATTACATATTTTTAACAGTAATTATAGTGCGTACGGTTTTAAGAATCTAAATGCATTTTTTTTAAAACACATTCCAGTCCGGGTGTTAACTTGTACCTTGAGATGCATACTGGGACTTTGAAGCATCGTGTTGTGGATTATTGTCATCACACATGTTACCCCCATGAGGATGGATTGATGAACACCATAGACAATCGAGCAATTATATTCACTAGAGTTATATGCACCTTGGTGGTTTTAAAGGTGTTCTAATGTTTTAAACAGACATTGTCCCTTGCAACATTTTAACATACTTGTTGTTGTACTGCGCAGATGAAGTACATTGTTTGTGTTTATTAATTAAGATGATTAAATTGGATACCAAAATGGCGCACTATAGATTGAAGAAGGCAGATTCTCTGCCCAAACGCGTCTCTGTTGGACCTGTACCTGCTGTGATGTGACAGATTAAATAGGATACAACCCCTTGATTGCGAGTGCCGGCTGCCTCTCTATTATATTTGGGGAGGCATTTGGAGGATGGTTATAGCGCTAGTGGTGGCGCAGTTTTGCCATGCACCACCAGCGTTCTGGCAGCACGCCAGCATACCGTACATTTTCTTTTCATTTGATATACATATATATATGTGTAGCAGGCTGTCAGATGGGTGGTCTGGCATGGGTTACCGGATAACCCAAATCTATACCACGTATTCCTGCAGATCAGTAGGAAAAACCAGACACTCCAATATGCTTGCTAGTAAGTTTTAATGGCACCACGACGCGTTTCGGCTTCCGCCTTCTTCACGGTCTACCAAGATTCAAAATCACACTTCCATTTTTAAATTCATTTCAGTGAAATAAAAAGCAGACTACTCCACCACAACATGACTTCTATAGCACATGGAAAATGTGGCGGCCATTTTAACACTGTAAAGTATATTGCTTGGTATCTTACTTAATTATATGCAATCGTTACGAAAGTGTATGCACACAAAAAAATCAATATCAATTCATGATAAAAGGAATTCACATATATACAGTAAAATACCTTGATGCCCAATTTAAGCCCCTGTGGGCGAAACAACATTGCGGACATATTGCCACTGTGTTTCCTACTGATCTGCAGGAATACGTGGTATATATATATATATACATATACATATATATATATATATTCACTGAAAAAACCATAGGTTTCAGGCACGTTATAGTTAGAAATTAGCATTTAAAAAACCTTACAAATTCACTGAAAAAACCATAGGTTTTAGGGACAGTTATAGTTAGTTGGACATTGCACTCGTACAAAACCCGTGAAATTCCCCCGTTATAGTTAGTTCAGCTAACTATAACTTGCGCCCCGCAATGCACTGCTGATGATGTCACATATTACATCACTCATGACATGGTCAGTGACATCACTGATGACATCACTGATGACATCTCAAATGACATCACTGATGACATCATCCAGTGACTGTGTGTTTCTGTAAAGTTTAAATATTTTTAATATATATAGGGAAAGGCGTATTGAAGAATGAGTGGGTGTATAAGTGTCTGTATGGATGATTTAGTAGGTGCGTGACTAACTCTATAAGTGAGTGATTAAACGTATCTTACTGAATGCATGGGTTAGTGACTAAACTGGGTGAATGTCTGTATCCGTCTGTCTATTGCTGTGTAAGTGGCTGCATGGGTTTGTGAATAGCTACATGAGTGTCTATATGAGTTATTGATTGGTTGTCTGAGTATCTGTATGGGTGCCTGAATGTTTGTGTGGGTGGGGTGTGTGCGACTCTGTGCATAGATGTGTGAGTGGGTGATTCACTGGGTGGATGGTTTCAAGAGTGCATCTGTGATAGACTGTATGGGTGGGTAAGTGTGTGTAAGAGTGTGTTAGTGAGTAAATGTATGTCCCAGTGGTACATGTGTGAGTAACTACATATGTGAAAGGCAGTATATATGTGTGTTGGAGTATATAAATAGCTATAAGCTGAGAGTGTGTTATTGTGAGAGTGACTGTATGGATGAGTGTGTGCTTGTATCAGTGATTGTATAAGAGCGTAAGAATGTGCTAGTATTTGTATGAGTAAGTGAGCTGGTGTGTGTATAACTGTATAGGTGAGTAAATGGCAGTGTGTTTAATTATTTGCATGACTGACTAGGTGTGTGAGTACCTCTATGGATGAGTGGCGGTGTTTGAGGGTCTATATAGGAGTATGAGTGCATATGATAGTCCTGTACTGAGTGACCGTAAGTATGAGTGACTGTACGGGTGAGTGAGTGGATGTGTATGTAGACCTAAGAATCAGTGAGTGGGTATGTAGTTATTGGTGTTGGAGTGTCTATGGTTTTGCGAATAGCAGTCTGTAATTTAGAGTGAGTGTATCAAAGGTTATATTAGGGTGTGAGGAGGTGCATCAGATTATCACGTGGATGATGTCATCAGTGATGTCATCAGTGATGTCATTTGAGATGTCATCAGTGATGTCATCAGTGATGTCACTGACCATGTCATGAGTGATGTAATATGTGACGTCATCAGCAGTGCATTGCGAGGCGCGAGTTATAGTTAGCTGAACTAACTATAACGGGGGAATTTCACGGGTTTTGTACGAGTGCAATGTCCAACTAACTATAACTGTCCCTAAAACCTATGGTTTTTTCAGTGAATTTGTAAGGTTTTTTAAATGCTAATTTCTAACTATAACGTGCCTGAAACCTATGGTTTTTTCAGTGAATTTCAAAGGTTTTTTAAATGCTAATTCCTAACTATAACATGTCTGAAACCTATGGTTTTTTTCAGTGAATTTCAAAGGTTTTGTAAATGACAATTTTTAAATGTATTAATTGTTATATTTATTTTTTTGATACTGATTTACTACATTTTTTAAACTATTTATTTTTACATAGTTTATTTTTTAAATTACATTGTAATTACATTATACATTACATTACAAAATATACTTTCTCAGAATGAATTACTTTAGTTTAAATACTTTGCAAATAGGCAATAGACTTTTAAGTACAGTAGTTACAGTTGTTGCAATGGACAACACAATTTCAAACACAATGCAACATTGAGCTCAATGTGAATTTCTAGTTAAATGCAATTAGTTACTTTATGGATTACTTTTCTAACCACAGGACTGGATCCTAGATTCAGTCCTGGGACATCTCCTGTAAACAGTTGAGTAGAAGCGTTTTGGTTACAGTAGTGATTTTTAAGGAATATTATTGTATTTCAAAAGTTGACACAGAAACTTTTTCACATAGAATCACCAATGTTATCCTATGGGAGGAAATTCACTTAGCAGGTAAGTAGTGTTATAGTTACTTTTTCTTACTCAGTGGTGGATCCTGGATCCAGCACTGGTGCATCTCCTGTAAACAGTTGAAAGAATGCGTTTAAGTCATACAGGTGATTTTTAAGGAATATTTGTAGTTTGTGAAAATCGACACTTTGAAACTTTTCTGCTGAAAACCAGACAATGGATTCCAATGGAAGGAAATACAAGTTACTGGTAAGTACGGTTAGAATTACTTTTCAGGGTCAGTGGTGGGCTAAAAGATGCAGCACTGGGTTCTCTCCTGATAACAGGTGAGTAAATTGGAATTCGTAGTTCGGCTGATTTTAGAGGAATATTATAAAGTTCCAAAACTCCACACTTAGAAGAATTTCCAAGTGAAACCAGTCAATGTTAGCCTATGGAAGGAAATTCAAGTTACTGGTGAGTACGGTTAAAATTTCTTTTCAGGATCAGTACTGGGCTCAAAGATGCAGCACTGAGGTCTCTCCTGATAACCGGTGAGTAAATCGGAATTCGTAGTTCGGCTGATTTTAGAGGAATATTTGTATGTTTCAAAAATCGACACTTAGAAACTTTTTCAGCAAAAAGCAGGCGATGATATCCTATGGAAGGAAATTCAAGTTACTGGTAAGTACGGTTAAAATTACTTTTCAGGATCAGTACTGGGCTCAAAGATGCAGCACTGAGGTCTCTCCTGATAACAGGTGAGTAAATCGGAATTCGTAGTTCGGCTGATTTTAGAGGAATATTATAAAGTTCCAAAACTCCACACTTTGAAGAATTTCCAAGTGAAACCAGTCAATGTTAGCCTATGGAAGGAAATTCAAGTTACTGGTAAGTACGGTTAAAATTACTTTTCAGGATCAGTACTGGGCTCAAAGATGCAGCACTGAGGTCTCTCCTGATAACAGGTGAGTAAATCGGAATTCGTAGTTCGGCTGATTTTAGAGGAATATTATAAAGTTCCAAAACTCCACACTTAGAAGAATTTCCAAGTGAAACCAGTCAATGTTAGCCTATGGAAGGAAATTCAAGTTACTGGTAAGTACGGTTAAAATTTCTTTTCAGGATCAGTACTGGGCTCAAAGATGCAGCACTGAGGTCTCTCCTGATAACCGGTGAGTAAATCGGAATTCGTAGTTCGGCTGATTTTAGAGGAATATTTGTATGTTTCAAAAATCGACACTTAGAAACTTTTTCATGGAGAAGTGTGGCTCAATGGTTAGAGCGGCAGACCCTGATGCAGAGATCTGGCATGGGACCAGGGTTCAATTCCTGCCTTGGCGGGTCTTGGGCTCAACTTCCTCGGACCTGATAATTCTCGCCTCGGTGCCTATTCTAATCATGGGTCCCACTCTGCAACTCTGGGCAATAGCTTGCTTAATCTCCACAACGGCCCCACCAGCGCTGGGATGCCTGGCTTCACCTTGGGGGTGCCCAGGAGTGGACATTTCACAGGGAAAAGCCAGGAAGGGTTCCACAGCGGTATGCGTTCAGCGCCAGGAAGCCTCAGGGTAGCAGTGCGCTTTACAAGTACAAATTCATTTCATTCATTTCATTCATTTCATTCATTTCATTTCATTTCAGCAAAAAGCAGGCAATGATATCCTATGGAAGGAAATTCAAGTTACTGGTAAGTACGGTTAAAATTACTTTTCAGGATCAGTACTGGGCTCAAAGATGCAGCACTGAGGTCTCTCCTGATAACAGGTGAGTAAATCGGAATTCGTAGTTCGGCTGATTTTAGAGGAATATTATAAAGTTCCAAAACTCCACACTTTGAAGAATTTCCAAGTGAAACCAGTCAATGTTAGCCTATGGAAGGAAATTCAAGTTACTGGTAAGTACGGTTAAAATTACTTTTCAGGATCAGTACTGGGCTCAAAGATGCAGCACTGAGGTCTCTCCTGATAACAGGTGAGTAAATCGGAATTCGTAGTTCGGCTGATTTTAGAGGAATATTTGCACAATGGTGAAGGAAGTGGGTGGGGCCTGAAGTGACATGTCTTCAAACACGCCCTTTGGCGCGTTTTAAGTTGGAGAATGAATTCCTCCTCAATCCCGAGGGTCCCTAGGGGCCAACTGGCCCACCAGATACCTCCAGTATGCGCCAGAGAGCTGCGTTGCAGAGAGGTGTTCAGAGGCCACGCCCCTTTTTACAACACTCTGCAACGCAGCTCCGTGGCGCTTACTGGAGGTACCTGGTGGGCTAGTTGGCTCCCAGGGACCCTCAGGATTGAAGAGGATTTAATTCCCCATCTTAAAACGCGCCACGGGGCCTGTTTGCACACATGTCACCTGAAGCCACGCCCCCTCCCTTCACCACTGTGCAAACGCGCCCCGTGGCGCGTTTTAAGTTGGGGGATTAAGTCCCCTTGAATACTGAGGGTCCCTGGAGTCCAACTAGCCCACCATGTACCTCCAAAAAGCGCCACAGAGCTGCGTTGCAGAGAGGTGTAAAAAGGGGCGTGGCCTCTGTACACCTCTCTGCAACGCAGCCCCCTGGCGCATACCGGAGGTTCCTGGTGGGCTAGTTGGCCCCCAGGGACCCCCAGTATTCAAGGGGAATTACTTCCCCTTCTTAAAACGCACCAGGGGGCGCGTTTGCAGACTGCTGCAGGGAGGGGGCGGGGCCTCCGGCACGATGCCGGTTTTTTGTGTGGTTTTTTTGTGCTTTTTTCTGCCCAGGGGGTCCTTGTCGGACCCCCTGAGCAGACCTAGGGGGTCAGGGTGTTTCTACCCTGCCCCCTTTGTGCGTTTTGCGCACTTGTTTCTTGTGGTTTTATTTTTTAATCAGCGGATCGGGAGGGTGCGCTGATCCACCGCGGCCATAGATATCGAAACATTTATTTTGGATTTTCTCAGCAACTACTGAACGGATTTACACCATTTTTAAAAAGGGTGCTTTCTGAACCAAGCACTACCTTTTTGCCAAATTTGGTGTAATTCCGCTCAGCAGTTTTTGCTGTAGCCTTGCATAAAGTTTCCTATGGGAAATTGATTTTTTCACTCTTATTTTTTTAATTTCTCCGCAACTACTGAACGGATTTACACCATTTAAAAAAAGGTCGCTTTCTGAACCAAGCGCTACCTTTTTGCCAAATTTGGTGTAATTCCATTCAGCAGTTCGGGCTGTAGCCGTGGCTAAAATTTCCTATGGGAATTAACATGGAGAAAACACGTTTTGGGACCCCCCTTTTTTCTCGGCCCCCGCTTGATGAATCACCCCAAAACTTTCAAGACAGGAGCGGACCGGAGCGCCCCACTAGTTTTGAAAATTTCATGATGATTCGTCAAACGACGCCAAAGTTATTGGGAATAGAATGTTACGGATTTCCTATGGATAATAGGTCCTAACTATAACTATCTACTGGCGACCGCCAGTAGATAATATATATATACAACCACAACAATATATATATATACACACAACCACAGTCTGTCCCCTTGTGTGTAATCAGGCAATTTGATTATATAAATATACTTTGGCAGAGTTTTTATTTTTATTTCAGCAAGGGACTCCTCATGCTCCTGAAGCCAGTTTCATAGGCCAATTCATCTAAAGTAACAGAGACCTGTTTCTGCTATGGAAAAATCTCACAGAATCATGCTTGACAAGCATTTTACCTGGACTTGATTTTATACTACATGTTATGATTGGCAAAGGCTTTAACATTTTTTACCCCAGATAGATGTGAGCATGATATTTCTATACGTCAGTAGCAAAGCGGTTTGCTTGTAATTTTGCTTCCTCAATATTTTCTGGAAATAACAGCCCATGTCTCTCCATTTTGTTTATCCTACCTTTAAAGCTTTAAGCACTGAATAACCAATTTCATGTTTTTAATATGAAAATAATTCTAACTATGAACTAGCTGTCCTTTTAAATGAAGTGACATACTCAACATGTGCCACATTTCTCAGACTGTTTTGAAAATCAACCTCCATATCATTTCTTTTTCCAATTGAACTGATCCATATACAAAAGCAGAAGAGAAATGCCATAGTCCAAGTATCACCTTATGACATAATTTTTATAAAATATTTTCCCGGCTTCACATTCTTTTTTAAATTAATCTAATTTCCCACTGGACTAGGGAAAGGCTTGAGTTTAATAAACAAGTACAATGAGCATCCTTTTGACAGATTACCATCTTTATGAGAGTGATTATGTATTGAAAACAAGTGCCCTATTTACCAAAATGTAGTAAGTCTGCAGTTGTAGAAGTACATCTACGAATGGGTGCAAATTTTCTACTTTTTGCTGTTCCCTAACATTGGTGTGGCTCACAATTTGTGCTAAAACTCATGTAAATGGAAAGTGGTGTAATGCGGGAACGGATTCTCATATCGTTAGTTGTCCAATGATTACATAAGTTAATCACTGGGGCTGTATACACATATATACACTGTATACACAATTTCTGCAAATGTATTTAACCTTTTAGCTGAGCCTATAAACGTTCACTCCTGGGGTAGGTACCTGTATTATACAATGCGTTAAAGCACATTAAACATACACAAATAAAACAATCGACGCACCAAATTGCACATTCATAAAACATATATCAAATACCCAACAATAAATGTGCCAACTAGGAATTTATTTTCTTTAGTCATCCAGTTGTTTTAAACAGATATGGCTGTGTTCTTTGCTTTTTACAAAGTCCATAACGGAAATAGTCTGTGGATTGTACACATGTGAGAGGCAATTGTGCCCTATATATTCTTGGTGTGTATCAAAAAATGTCTTTGAAAATTGATTGGATTGGAAATTATAGAGACTCCTCCATTGGAAGTGTCGACGCATTTCGGCCTAGAAACTGCAGGCCTCTTCAGTACAGAAGAAAGACGAAGTACTATAGTCCCAACTGTGTGTGGAGTACCGTGGTCCTCTGGAGGAGATCTGTATCCTGGGGTCAGGCAGACATACAGTCAAAGTTAAGAGGATCCTGGGACATTGGGGAACCAAATCCCTCCCGCAGCTCCAGAGTATTACCTAAATGAGAGTGGCCATTCCATGTAGATCAAAACAACATTGTACTGCGTGAGGGCCGTATAACAGTGATTCCCAGTCACAGGACTTTGGAGGCTAATGGCCATACCAGTCGACGGGGAGCAGCAATGGAGAATGCTGGTGTACTTCCTCAGCTCAGCCCAGCCCAGGTTATGTGGGGGGATTAGGGCTAACCCCTATATTTTTCCCCAAAATTTGTGATAGGCACAGGTTTCCATGGATACTATTGGGAATATCATGTGACATATTCTGTGGTATCCCATCCTCCATTCAGGATTGTGCATAGCATAGAATTCTGCACATGGACAATGGAGTCACCTATGCAAATGCATAATATTTCACTGAGAAAAGCCCTTTCCTTACACCCTCATCAAGTCTGGGGACGATCCATCCCCCTTCCTATCCTAGAAATGGATTGAAGGGCATATTTAAGATGGTTTTGCGTAAGTGGGCGCAAGAGTGAAGGAAAACCTAGAATAACATTTACCAAGCCTGTATTGCTTGGTAAATGTGGACTGATACAAGGCAGCACTAGTCATTGCCTTGTGCTAATCTGCCCCAGGGAGGCGTTCCATGGGTGGAGCATAGGTGTTCCCATGCATCCACCTATGGATTTTGGTGCATTCCCAGATTTACCATTAGTGGTAGACCTGGGAATTCCCTTGTCAAACTCTGGAAGTTGTACTTCCAGATCTTTTCAGTGGGACGTACCATCATGGCAGGCCAGCTTGCGGTTGAAAGTCGTCGGCTTGGCTCTCGCGGTTGAGTCGATCCCCCTCTGTAGCTTTTTTCCAAAGTTGCTCCAAAGTTCTCCTAACCTATGGAACTTCTTCCTGAAGTTCCTCTGTGGGTCCCAATGTGTGCAAAACACAATCCAAGGGTCTAGAATCTCCAAGTTGGTCCTTGAAAGTTTGGGGCTTCAGTTCCCGCAATCCACTAGGACAAAACCCTTACAAATCCCCTGGACACACTCCAGGCTGGGGAGTCTTGGTGGTGATGGTCCAGGTGAGCTCTGTTAATCTGTAGCTTGCAGGAAGTCCACTGTTTATTCCTCTTGAAGCAAGTTAGGTCCACAGGGCTGTAATTCCAGATTGTGCAGCAGGCGCAGTCAGTCAGAGTGCAGGGCCTGGTTGGTGCAAATCAAATCTAGCATGGACCCTTCTTCTTCTTTTAGTTTCAAACAGCAGATCTGAGAGGATCTGTTCCTCTCAGATACTTATTCAGTGTTCTCTGGGGTCAAGCAGTAGAGCAATACTGTCCAATGAGGTGCAGGGCAACACCCCAGAGCATGACCACTTCCTCCAAAGTGTGGCATAATGGTCTCCCAGAAAGCACTATTTCTCCAAAATTCAATATGGCTGAAGTCTCAGCAGAGGAGCAAGAACTAGTTAAACCAACCTCCAGTATGGCTCATTTCCATACCTCTCTTCCCCCTAACATCTGCAAATTCTTCCCTTAAGCCTGCCATCTGGCTGGGTCATAGGGGATGGGGTAGATGGACCTGGCCTTCTCTGCCTGTCCCATTCTTCCTTTGAAGTTCATGCTTTACAACCTATTCCCCCTGCTCTGGTGTTCCTGTGTAGCAGAGCCATCTCCTACCAGATATCCTCTCTCCCTGGGTGTCACTTATCACTTCATCAAAGCAGCCTGCCTAATCCTGTTTTCAATCAGGGGAGACCACAGGAAGGCTGGATTTTGGCTTACAGACAAGAAAGACTTACAACTCATTTTCTGTATATTTCAGGATAAATTCAACAATAGCATATTGTTAGATTTATCAATACCATTCTGCTAATTCCTCAAATTATATTTTTCGGTAATCCCTAGCGATAGTTTTGCATTCATAAACTATTGACATGTTAACCTATGTGGCTGGGGATCTACAATAGGGAAAATGACATCTCTAATTTCTCCAACACCAGGGCCAATAAAACATCATTTATAAGGATCCTGCTTATAGCTACATGACTCCCACCCTTTGGACACCTAGGCGAGACGTTAGGGGGCCTAAGTATGCAAATAAAATGTAGATCCTCACTCCACAGTGCTCCCAGCACAAAAGTCGATTTTGGGAAGCACTTAACTACAATGGGGAAAGTAAAATATGCAAATTCTCTATCCCCAGGGCATATAAAACCTCTTTCAAAAGGGTCCTCCTTATACGTACAGGTGGCTTGCTGCAT
Source organism: Calotriton arnoldi (assembly GCA_963921515.1). Taxonomy (NCBI): domain Eukaryota; kingdom Metazoa; phylum Chordata; class Amphibia; order Caudata; family Salamandridae; genus Calotriton; species Calotriton arnoldi. The sequence goes on from CAWUFW010012124.1 coordinate 328,553, forward strand.
TGCATTGCCTGAATATTTGATGAATATGTCCTTTAATCTCCCACAATTTCCAGAGAGCAAAGGGATTAGTTTGCAGTTTTGTGATGCCCCAGAAACATACGTTTGTGATTATTCCTAACCTTTGAAGGCAAAGCACACCTTGGAGCATCCACTTTCTACCCTTGAGTGGGATTTAAGACTGTGGATTTCTCTGTACTTCCAGCAGAGAAACCCACAATAAAAGTCCATTTATACTGCCAGGAATCCATTTGGTTATTCCTGGTGGGTGTAAGTGGATGTATTTATGACTGCCAACAAATGTTTATGGCAACAAATACATTCATGAATAGGCTGTAAAGATGTTATCTGCTGAAAGGAGTTGAAGGAATTTCTCTGCTGGCCTGTGGGGAACTTGCTGCCAAGGATCCCTTGTAGTCTCAGTGATCAAGAACTGTGATTAGTGCCTCTGTAGTAGTTTGAAGTGTGTACACATTCCGTAGTTGTTGCCCAGCAGATTAGCCATCTGCTTCCTGTTCTACCTATAAAATAAAATAAATATGTGTCAGTGATGCAGTGATGCATCGGCATGTGAAGTACATTGCAAACTTACTTACAAGGAAGGAGGACAGGGGAAGACAATTCTTGCCTGTTTTTCTCCCCAAGAACTAAGGTTACTTACTGGATGGTGATTGAATTCAGTGCCCAAAAGCAAGGATAATTAAATCAACTGACCAAAGGAATTCCAATCCTAAATATTTTTGGGGAAATGTGGCTCAGTCAAATCTGTTGCCCTCTTGTTAATTAATGCACTTGGTGGCCTATTAACAAAAGTAAACATACATACAAGCAAATCTACATGTGCCAGTTGTAGGAGAGTAGGATCTGCCTCTTATGGTTACCCCCACTTTTTTGCTGGTGTATCACTGTTTTTCGACTTTAGTCTGGCTGGGGCCCTGCTATTCAGGACCCCAGCCTAGCTGCTTCCTCTCTAAATTGATTCCCTGTACTTTAGGTACATCCCAGATTGGATTCTGGGGTGCCCTTATAAGTCCCTAGTATATGGTATACTATGTACCAAGGGCATAGACACCCCAGAGGCCTACCAGGGGCTGAAGCATGTATTGTGCCACCCCTGGAAGGCCCTCCAAAATGACACCACAGGTCTGCTACTGCAGCCTGGGTAAGGTGGTGCATGCACTCCTTACTGTGGTATAGGCTACCTATATCACTACCATTGCACACACCTATAAGTCACTCCTATGGCAGGCCTTAACAATCCTGAAGGCAGAGTGCTTGGTTTTTATGTGAGAGGGTGCCCCTGCATGAGCAGAGCCCCTCTGCAGTGTTTGGAGTCAATCCTCTTGTGCTGTTTGTGGTGCAGCCTGACCATATACTCTTAAGTGCATTATAACCTCACGTTAAATGCTAACTTTGGGATGGCTGCACGGAAACATGTCGTGTTTGGTGTCAAACATCTTGGAATACTACCCCCTGCCAGTTCTGGCGGCGGGGGTAGCATTCCACCCTTCTAGAGGGAGAGACATGTACACACCGGCATACCCGGAATTAACTTTACAGAGCCCTGGCATCACAAAATGGATGCCGCTGCCACAGACACGGGTCTGGCCTCCTGCTGCTGACCGAAACTCCGGCAGGGGAGGCCTGGACAATAGGTTTCCTGTCGAAGGGAGGTGTAACCACCTCCCCAGAGAGGATAGTGTGTATTGGGGCTGGGCGGGAGCACTCTCTGGTGCTTTGAAATCCTGCACTGGGGGCACATTTGGTGTCCCTGTGCATAGTCCAGTTCAAACCGGTTGCAGGGGCTATCTGCCCCTGCTCTGGCGCGAAACTGGACAAAGGGAATGGGTTTAACCTCCCCTCTTCCCTGACCCTCCCATAGGTGGGTCCCCAGAGTATGTCCAACCCCCTAACTTAGTATAAGTATGGGACCCCAGTCCTTAGGACTTTAGATATCCCTGGATGAAACTCTGAAGCTGAATCCTGGACCTTCGACGCTCTACATCCAGATTAGAGGACTGAAGAATCTCCCTTGGGGTCAAGGAGTGACTCCCCTGCGTGGCAGGCACCAACAAAGCATCTGTCCGGTCTGCATCACTGAAGCTCCCGCCGGACGCCAAAGTCTTTGCATCACCAGAGGTAGATTTTCAGACTTCCCCAAGGCTGCCCTGAGTCCCCAGCAAAGCTGAGGCTTGTAGCTGTCGTGGGTAATGTGGAACCATGACCCCTGGACACCAAGCACATTTGCAAGTGCATCAACTTCCTGACATCTTTCGAAACTGTGCTTTGGGTTCCAAGTAGCCCTAGCCCCGAGCACCAACTGCAGTGAAGATCACTGGCCTACACTCCACGAGTGTCCCGTGGGCCAGCTCCAAGTGTGACCGCTTGAGGCTCCTTTGCAATCTCTAGTCCGTTGGCTAGTGGGTCCCCACGAAGGCAACTCTTCAACTGCTTGGGCTTTTCTGATTGCTCCAGACTTGCCCTGACTTACCCTTGCTGGGTGAGTCCCTCAGACCTTGCTGGTCTGCACCGCAGCCTTTTCTTCACTCCCCAGTGACTTGCCGTTGCCAAGGCTTGTTGGGTCCAATCTGGTGGCCAACACCGCAGCACTCGACAAACTTTGTGGAACAGCTCGAATCCAGCTCCTGGTTGTCGTCGACGCCTCCTGGACCTCGTGGTTGAAGAGTCAAGGCACACATCAACTCACCTGAAGCACCCGACATCTGAGGGCATTCGACTATCGTGCCCCTGGTCACTGGCTGGTGACCCAGACTCTGTCCCCTCTGCTTTCAGGTCTTCCTTTCCCTTGATCCAGGCTTGGATCGCTCCGGACACTCTTCTTCTCCACGGCAGCAGCACTTTTCCAGCGGTCGCCATTGAAAACGACGACGATTCTCGTCACCTTTTAACACGTATGCACCCGGCTTCCCTGGGTGAGGTAACTCGAGTATTTCAGTACTCACGTGGGTGTGGGCCCTAGAAACTCTTAAGTTTTAAGGGGTTAACTGGAAGTCCTCTCCGAAGTGTCCCTTTTCTTTAAAAATCTAACCGCGACTTTCCCCATAGAAGTCAACGGTGGCTCGCGGCTGTGTTCTCACACTGCACGCGTCCCCCGTGGGTCCCCTGTGTCACTACCTTGGGTGGTTCCTTGGGGTCCAAGCACTTCTATAGGCTCTAGACCTTGTGTCTAGTTCAGTCGTGGTTCTTATACCACTATTTTAGTATATGGTTTGGTAAGCCCCTAGGGCTCAAACGTGTATTGTGATAAATACTGCTGATATTTGACTTGTAACTTATGTACTTCGAACTCTAGCCTCATAAAGAGACTAGAGGGGTGTGTTTAAGACTAAATACATATATTTTATATATATACTGGTGTGGTCCTCTTTCATTTGGTCACTCAAGAGATTATAGACTGGTAAAACAAGCTGCTTTACATTCCTTCAAGACTAAGCCTGAAGGCTGCTCTCCATAGCTACCACTAGGATAGCTTTCAATAAAGGTTGTCTTTAACCTATCTCCATAAGGGGTTGTTTGGACTGGTGCAAGGTGCCCACTAGAACTAGTGGACAGCATATGCCAGGCCAACTTCTCACATTGGTGTGCAGCGTGTGGGATTCCAGCTTGCTATTGTTTTACCAGATAATCTCAATTGAATTGATCAACTGAAAACCACTAAGGGTACCTAAGGTACATATAAATTCAACCTTAGAAATACAGTAAGTTCTACTGAACTTAGAGTTGTGTGTCAAGGGCTTAGCACACCCTTTCTACAACTCAAGAGAGTTTAGTAGGCCACACTAGAGTAGGTAGTGCATACACCACACCTCACTAGTGATGTCTTCAGGGCCAGGAACCAGTAGGTCCCTGCCAGGAACCAGTGGGCTCCTGCCATCCAAATATGACAACCTCCCATTCTTGGAATTGAGAGAGTTGTGCAAGATTAGGAAGCTGAAGACAGGCAAAAGTGCCAACACCCAACGTCTCATGGAGATGCTTCTGCTGGATGATCTCAGAAGACCCCTAGGGTCTGCAGGGGTAGGCACAATGGGTGGGGCAGAAGATGAGGAAGGGGCCAGGGGTGAAAATACCCAGGACCTGACCTCTGAAACTGGCCAGGAAGGTGACAATGACCTTGCCCTGGAAAATGCAGCTCCTCCTGCAGATGAGGAGGAGGATCAGAATGACCTCCCCTTTGTCCCACCAGGAAGAGTTGTGAGTGTGCCCAGAGGGTCCAGATCTCCTTCTCAGGAGTCTAACCATTCTGACACATCAGTAGGGACCTCTGTTTCTTCTCATAGGAGGAAAACCTCCCATGAAAGGAAAGACAGACTGCTCAAGTATGAGGAAGCTCAGTTGAGAATCAGAAAACAGCAGTTGGCTATAGATAGGGAGTCCCTAGAGCTTCATAGACAAAGAAGAAAGTTGGGACTAGAGTCCCATGGTGGCAGCAACTTCCCTAGTGGTAGGGAAAGGTCTTATGACCATAGAAACCTGAGCAAGATTGTCCCTCCCTACCAGAGTGGGGATGACATCCACAAATGGATTACTGCACTGGAGAGGGCCTGTAAAGTACAGAGGGTCCCTCAGGAGCAGTGGGCAGCAATCTTGTGGCTCTCCTTTGCAGACAAAGGTAGAGACAAGCTCCTCACTGTAAGAGAAGAGGATGCTGATGATTATCAAGTCCTGAAGAGTGCCCTAATAGATGGGTTTGGCCTAACCACTGAGCAATACAGGTTAAAGTTCAGAGATACCCAAAAGGCACAGACACAGGACTGGGTGGACTTTGTAGATTGTGCTACTAAGGCTCTGGAAGGCTGGTTACTGGGCAGTAAGGTGTGCGACTTCAAAGGATTTTATAATTTAATCATGAGGGAGCAGATTCTTAATAACTGTCAGAATCAGTTGCTACATCAGTACCTGGTTGACTCTGATCTGACCTCTCCCCAAGAATTGGGAAAGAAGGCAGAAAAATGGGTCAGAACCAGGGTGAAGCAGAAAGTACAGAACCAAGGTGGTGACCAGAAGAAGCAAGATTCCAAAAACTCTGATAAGGGTGGGGAGAAGGGTAAAGACCAGAAGTCTTCACAAGGCCCCCAAAAATCTTCTTCAGGTGGGGATTCTCAATCTAATAAAGGAAAAGGCCAAAAGAAACCATGGTGCAAAGTCTGTAAGCAAAAGACTCACTGGACCAGTGATTGCACCAAGTCCAAAGACTCCAATCCAGCCACCATTGCCCCTAAGGCAACTGTTCCCCCTAGTCCAGCTACAAGTGGTGGTGGAAACACTCAGAATAAGGGTTTAGTAGGGTTGACCTTGGGTACTGAGATGGACTCTGGCCTAGTCAGAGTGCCAACTCAGGCTGTCCTAGTCTGTAATGGGGTCATGGATATGTCCCCCTTTGTGAGTCCCACTAATTTGGGCAAATACAGACAGCAGCCTTTAATTAATGGAAGGGAGGCTTTGGCATTCAGGGACACAGGAGCAAGTGTCACCATGGTGACACAAGACCTTGTGGATCCTGGGCAGATTATACTTGGTGAAATGTACCAAGTGACCAATGCTAGCAATGTCAGAATAGACCATTGTCTGGCAGTTGTTAACTTCTCCTGGGTGGGGTAACTGGCCTTAAGAAGGTTGTGGTGAGTGCAGACCTACCAGTTGAATGCTTGCTTGGCAATGATCTTGAAACCTCAGCTTGGGCAGAGGTGGAGCTCAGGAAACATGCAGAAATGCTAGGGATCCCTGCACATGTCTTTGCTGTGACCAGGTCACAGGCAAAAATGTCAAAAGCTGAACAGGCCCTGGATTCTGGAATAATGGACCAGGTGCCTCCCAAGAGAAGGAGCAGTAGGGTTAAGGCAGTGTCTTTCCCCTTGGCTCAGGAGGAAGATCAGTCTTTTGAGGAAGCTGATCTCAGGCCTGAAGAAGGAACTGTCCCAGAGGAGCTTGAACCTGATCAGGTTGAGTTCTTGGGGACAGGGGCCCTTCCAGGGCAGATCTGAGCCAGGAGCAGCTGAACTGCCCCTCTCTTGAACCCCTCAGACAGCAGGCTGCTGCTGAGGCTGCTGGGAATGCTAGTGGCACCCATAAGATATATTGGGATGATGGACTCCTGTACTCAGAGAGTAGAGACCCCAAGCCTGGAGCAGCCAGGAGGTTGGTTACACCTCTGAAGTTCAGGGGCTTCCTATTGACACTAGCCCATGATATTCCCTTAGCAGGTCACCTGGGCCAGAACAAGACTTGGGACAGAATTGTCCCTCACTTTCACTGGCCCCACATGTCTGAAGACACCAAGGAGTTTTGTCGCTCCTGTGTAACCTGACAAGCCAGTGGGAAGGCAGGTGGCACCACAAAGGCCCCCCTGATACCACTACCTGTGGTGGGGGTTCCCTTTGAGAGGGTGGGGATTGACATAGTTGGTCCCATGGATCCCCAAACAGCATCTGGGTACAGGTTTATCCTGGTGGTGGTGGACCATGCCACCAGGTACCCAGAAGCCATTCCCCTTAGGACCACTACAGCTCCTGTGGTGGCAAGGGCCCTCCTGGGAATTTTCTCAAGAGTGGGCTTTCCTAAGGAGGTAGTATCTGACAGAGGTGCAAACTTTATGTCCAGTTACTTGACTGCAATGTGGAAGGAGTGTGGAGTGACTTATAAGTTCACCACACCCTATCACCCACAATGCAATGGTTTAGTTGAGAGATTCAAGAAAACCTTGAAGGGCATGATTAAAGGGCTCCCAGAAAAGCTTAGGCGAAGATGGGACATATTCTTGCCCTGCCTTTTATTTGCATACAGGGAGGTGCCTCAGAAGGGGGTTGGCTACAGCCCTTTTGAACTTTTGTTTGGCCATCCTGTTAGGGGTCCATTGTGTCTGGTGAAGGAAGGTTGGGAGTTACCTCTCAAACCCCATAAACAGGACATAGTGGACTATGTACTTGGTCTCCGCTCCTGGATGGCTGAGTATATGAAAAAGGCAACCAAAAACCTTGAGGCTAGCCAGGAATTACAGAAAGCCTGGCATGACCAAAAGGCTGTGCTGACTGTTTACCAGCCAGGGCAGAAAGTGTGGGTGTTGGAGCCAGTGGCCCCAGCAGCCCTCCAAGACAAGTGGAGTGGCCCCCATACAATTGTTGAACAAAAGGGAGAGGTTACCTATCTGGTAGACCTGTGAACTCCCAGGAGCCCCCACAGGGTGCTCCATGTCAACAGGCTGAAGCCATATGTGGACAGGGCTGACATGGGCTTGCTCATGGCAACTGATGAGGGCCAGGAGGAGGAGAGTGACCCACTCCCTGACCTGCTCTAAGAACCCTGATGATGGGTCAGTGGATGGTGTAGCCTTGGCAGGCAGCCTCACTGCACAGCAGCAAACTGATTGTAGACAGGTGCTCAATCAGTTCAGACACATGTTTTCTCTGACTCCAAGTCAGACCACCTGGTGCACTCATGAAGTGGACACTGGGGACAGTCTGCCTGTTAAAAGTAAGATTTACAGGCAACCTGACCAGGTCAGGGACTGTATCAGGACAGAAGTCCAGAAAATGTTGGAACTCGGTGTCATTGAACCTTCAGATAGCCCCTGGGCTAGTCCAGTCGTCCTGGTGCCAAAACCTCACACAAAAGATGGTAAGAGAGAGATGAGGTTTTGTGTGGACTACAGAGGCCTCAATGCAGTCACTAGGACTGATGCCCATCCAATCCCCAGGGCAGATGAGCTAATAGACACTTTGGCCTCAGCCAAGTATCTAAGCACATTTGACCTAACAGCTGGCTACTGGCAGATCAGACTAGCTGATGATACAAAGCCAAAAACTGCATTTTCTACCCCTGGTGGGCTTTACCAATTTGTGGTGATGCCCTTTGGTTTGAAAAATGCACCTGCCACTTTTCAGAGGTTGGTGAACACAGTCCTTACAGGTCTGGAAGCCTATAGTGCAGCATATCTAGATGATATTGCTGTCTTTAGCTCCACCTGGGAGGATCACCTGGTCCACCTCAGAAATGTTTTGGAGGCCCTGCAGAAGGCAGGCCTAACTATCAAGGCCACAAAGTGCCAGATAGGGCAGAGTCAGGTTGTGTACCTGGGCCACCTTGTGGGTGGAGGCCAGGTTCAACCATTGCAGAGCAAGATCCAGACCATCATGGACTGGGCTGCTCCAACTACCCAGACTCAGGTGAGAGCCTTTCTAGGCCTGACTGGGTACTACAGAAGATTTGTCAAGGGGTTTGGATCAATAGTGACACCCCTGAATGACTTAACCTCTAAGAAAATGTCCAAAAAGTTTCAGTGGACAGTTAGCTGTCAAAAGGCATTTGATGACCTGAAGCAGGCCATGTGCACTGCTCCCATTCTGCAAAGTCCTGATTACTCCAAAAAGTTCATTGTGCAAACAGATGCATCTGAGTTGGGGGTAGGGGCTGTACTGTCACAGTTGAATGATGAAGGTCAGGATCAGCCAGTAGCTTTTATTAGCAGAAGGCTGACCCCCAGAGAGAAACGTTGGTCAGCCATAGAGAGGGAGGCCTTTGCTGTGGTTTGGGCTCTGAAGAAGCTGAGGCCATACTTGTTTGGCACTCACTTCCTTGTTCAAACAGACCACAAGCCCCTCTTATGGCTAAAACAGATGAAGGGTGAAAACCCCAAACTTTTGAGGTGGTCCATTTCCCTACAGGGGATGGACTATACAGTGGAACATAGACCTGGGAGTAACCATGCCAATGCAGATGGACTCTCCAGATATTTCCACTTAGAACATGAAGACTTAACTGGTCAAGGTTAGTTTAATGTCCCTGCGTTTGGGGGGGTTGTGTAGGAGAGTAGGATCTGCCTCTTATGGTTACCCCCACTTTTTTGCTGGTGTATCACTGTTTTTCGACTTTAGTCTGGCTGGGGCCCTGCTATTCAGGACCCAGCCTAGCTGCTTCCTCTCTAAATTGATTCCCTGTACTTCAGGTACATCCCAGATTGGATTCTGGGGTGCCCTTATAAGTCCCTAATATATGGTATACTATGTACCAAGGGCATAGACACCCCAGAGGCCTACCAGGTGCTGAAGCATGTATTGTGCCACCCCTGGAAGGCCCTCCAAAATGACACCACAGGTCTGCTACTGCACCCTGGGTAAGGTGGTGCATGCACCCCTTACTGTGGTATAGGCTACCTATATCACTACCATTGCACACACCTATAAACCTATAAGTCACTCCTATGGCAGGCCTTAACATTCCTGAAGGCAGAGTGCTTGGTTTTTATGTGAGAGGGTGCCCCTGCATGAGCAGAGCCCCTCTGCAGCGTTCAGAGTCAATCCTCTGGTGCTGTTTGTGGTGTAGCCTGACCATATACTCTTAAGTGCATTATAACCTCGCGTTAAATGCTAACTTTGGGATGGCTGCACGGAAACATGTCGTGTTTGGTGTCAAACATCTTGGAATACTACCCCCCGGGCAGTTCTGGCGGCAGGGGTAGCATTCCACCCTTCTAGAGGGAGAGACATGTACACACCGGCATACCCGGTATTAACTTTACAGAGCCCTGGCATCACAAAATGGATGCCGCTGCCACAGACACGGGCCTGGCCTCCTGCTGCTGACCGAAACTCCGGCAGGGGAGGCCTGGACAATAGGTTTCCTGTCGAAGGGAGGTGTAACCACCTCCCCAGACAAGATAGTGTGTATTGGGGCACTCTCTGGTGCTTTGAAATCCTGCACTGGGGGCACATTTGGTGTCCCTGTGCGTAGTCCAGTTCAAACCGGTTGCAGGGGCTACCTGCCCCTGCTCTGGCACGAAACTGGACAAAGGGAATGGGTGTAACCTCCCCTCTTCCCTGACCCTCCCATAGGTGGGTCCCCAGAGTATGTCCAACCCCCTAACTTAGTATAAGTATGGGACCCCAGTCCTTAGGACTTTAGATATCCCTGGATGAAACTCTGAAGCTGAATCCTGGACCTTCGACGCTCTACATCCAGATTAGAGGACTGAAGAATCTCCCTTGGGGTCAAAGATTGACTCCCCTGTGTGGCAGGCACCAACAAAGCATCTGTCCGGTCTGCATCGCTGAAGCTCCCGCCGGACACCGAAGTCTTTGCATCACCAGAGGTAGATTTCCAGACTTCCCCAAGGCTGCCCTGAGTCCCCAGCAAAGCTGAGGCCCGTAGCTCTCGTGGGTAATGTGGAACCATGACCCCTGGACTCCGAGCACATTTGCAAGTGCATCAACTTCATGACATCTCTCGAAGCTGTGCTTTATGTTCCGAGTAGCCCTAGCCCCGAGCACCAACTGCAGTGAAGATCACTGGCCTACACTCACAAGTGTCCCGTGGGCCAGCTCCAAGTGCGACTGCTCAAGGCTCCTTTGCGATCTCTAGTCCGTTAGTTAGTGGGTCCGCACAAAGGCAACTCTTCAACTGCTTGGGCTTTTCTGGTTGCTCCATACTTGCCCTGACTTACCCTTGCTGGGTGAGTCCCTCAGACCTTGCTGGTCTGCACCGCAGCCTTTTCTTTACTCCCCCGTGACTTGCCGTTGCCAAGGCTTGTTGGGTCCAATCCGGTCGCCGATACCGCAGCACTTGACAAACTTTGTGGGACAGCTCGAATCCAGCTCCTGGTTGTCGTCGACGCCTCCTGGACCTCGTGGCGGAAGAGTCAAGGCACCCGTCAACTCACCTGAAGCACCCGACATCTGAGGGCATTCGACTATCGTGCCCCTGGTCACTGGCTAGTGACCCAGATTCTTTTCCCTCTGCTTTCAGGTCTTCCTTTCCCTCGATCCAGGCTTGGATCACTCCGGACACTCTTCTTCTCCACGGCAGCAGCATTTTTCCAGCAGTCGCCATTGAAAACGACGACGATTCCTGACACCTTTTAACACGTATGCACCCGGCTTCCCTGGGTGAGGTAACTCGAGTATTTTGGTACTCACGTGGGTGTGGGCCCTAGAAACTCTTAAGTTTTAAGGGGTTAACTGGAAGTCCTCTCCGAAGTGTCCCTTTTCTTTAAAAATCTAACCGCGACTTTCCCCATAGAAGTCAACGGTGGCTCGCGGCTGTGTTCTCACACTGCACGCGTCCCCCGTGGGTCCCCTGTGTCATTACCTTGGGTGGTTCCTTGGGGTCCAAGCACTTCTACAGGCTCTAGGCCTTGTGTCTAGTTCAGTCGTGGTTCTTATACCACTATTTTAGTATATGGTTTGGTACGCCCCTAGGGCTCAAACGTGTATTGTGCTAAATACTGCTGATATTTGACTTGTAACTTATGTACTTCGAACTCAAGCCTCATAAAGAGACTAGAGGGGTGTGTTTAAGACTAAGTACATATATTTTATATATATACCTGGTGTGGTCCTCTTTCATTTGGTCACTCAAGAGATTATAGACTGGTAAAACAAGCTGCTTTACATTCCTTCAGGACTTAGCCTGAAGGCTGCTCTCCATAGCTACCACTAGGATAGCTTTCAATAAAGGTTGTCTTTAACCTATCTCCATAAGGGGTTGTTTGGACTGGTGCAAGGTGCCCACTAGAACTAGTGGACAGCATATGCCAGGCCAACCTCTCACACCAGTTTACTCCTCTACTTTGGGCTTTTAACCATTTCTGAGTGTAAAGTTAATCAAAAGTGTACACTTAACAGTACACACCCACTGAAATGGGGGGTGGAGCCAGTAAAACGTCAAATAGACTATAAAGTTAACACTAGTATTGACTTTATTGCTGTATTAGATGTTCTGCACCCTTGGCAAAGACTTCCGCTATCGTGGGAGAGATCACCACATAGTAAAGTATGGGGAAAAGTTCAAATGTTTATTATACTTTTAGAAAGATTAGATAAAATAATTTTAAGGTAAATGCTAATGTTAATACATTTTAGGTATGTATTTGTAATGTACAATAATATAATAAAATGTTATATCATTACTAACAAGTTTCGATTAAAAAAATTATTATTTTGAATATATTAAACTTCAAATAAAATTATTTTTCTGAAGTTTAATTAGAACAAATCCACCTAAAGTAAAAAGAAATACATTTTTCATTATGCATTTTTCATTATATATTTAACATTATTAGAATTCACTGTCATTTATTTTTTTAGAAAAATTTTTAAGTTACATTATTTTTATAATCTTAAAAGGTTAATAAGATATTTGAAAATAAATTAATGATTGTCTTATTTTTAGATTTGTTCAACATTAAATAAAAAGTAATTATATTTTAAAAAGTTTAATTAATTTAATTTATTTCAACATTAGTACCTATGTGTTTTTTTTAAATCCATACCTCCATTTACAGGTCTGGCCAAAAGACAGATGCCTTGCCTGCCTCATGTTTTTTTCCAAAAATATCATCCAAAAATACATACATACAAGCAGGCTCTCCATTGTAGTTTTTTTCAAATGTCACTCAAATAAGACTCCCTTCCACCACAGCACAAAATATAGCTCATTGAAATATAGCTATAGGTTCAAATCAATGTTTCCCTGTAACATTTCACCAAATTCAATCTTTAAAATGTCAATATCAGGTGAATTGTCTTGAGCTTGGGCAACGGGTTGGGCATCTCTACTAGTATGAGGCATGAATGTCATTGCCGTCTTAGGGGCATATTATCAAGCACGGCGTTAAAATTATCACCGCTTTAGCGGCAGAAAACTGCCGCTAAAGCGGCGATAATGGGCTTGATAATATGCCCTGGAGAATTCCGATAGAAGCCCATGTTGACACCAGAACATGGGCTTCTATTGGAACTCTCAAGGGCATATTATCAAGCCCATTATCGCCGCTTTAGCTGCAGTTTTCTGTCGCTAAAGCGGCGATAATTTTAACGCGGTTTCTTGATAATATGCCCCAGGGTTGGTCAGAGCACTCGGTACCACAGCCATAGGAGCTTGCACTGTAGTGACATCTTCTCCCAGTCTCCCGGTTTTGAAGTAGAACCAGAACCTCCTGATCCCGCTACTCTACCTGTATACGGAGGAGGTCTAGAATTCAGGAACTCATTAAAATAATTATCCTCTTCTTCAGAATCATTGCTCTGCTTCTCTCCCTCTTTTGTCTTGTTTGGTCATTTCTTTCTTTGATGATAGCGGGATAAGCTCTTACCCCTTCTATCGTATCCTCCTCCAGCATTTTTCTTGTGGATCTCACTTACTTCCCAACCACTGTCTAAATGAACCCTTCACCTGATTTGACATTCTCTTTCTCTCTTTTTCTCGTCATTCGGCCCAATTTATTTAATGTTTAAAATTGTGTAGGTCTGGGCATCAGCTTCATGTCATTCATGGTTTGGCAGAGGAAATCCAGCTTTCTAATCTTAAAGGTACCCTTTATAGGAAAATGTAAATCTTTATCAGAAATATTGTATTCATGCCTTTCAAAAATCAAGGTATAAGTATAAAACCCAAAATCCTTCATCATTTGTTATGCAGATGTCCCTTCAGCTGGTATTTACTGACCCTCATTAGCAGAAACAACTGAAATGGTAGGCTTTTTTTTTAAACAGCCATTGTTCTTGCTTCAAACAATCTCAAGATCACAGTAAACAAACCAGTGAACAAAAACCAATTCTAGAGCAGCTCCTTCAAAGGTTAGACTATTACTGCACAACTAGGTCAGCAAGCAACCAATAACAGTGCAGCTTTGTGGTGGCGTCTCATGAACCCCAGTGGGGTTTCCTGGCTGACTAATCAATCACAGTGCAACTTCTCTGTGAAAGAGGAAAAGAATTGCAAACCTTTCTAAATCAACTTTAAACTAAATAAATTGTTGTCTGCTTACCCTAAATAGGAAGGAAGTCAACAAGTTAAAGTAAAGCAAGTCAAATCACACAGTTATAGCAAAGGAGTAACAAAAACAGCGCCAATAACGGTTCCATTCTAAACCACAATTCACATTAGGTAGACAGTTGTCCAGTGGCAATCCCCCTTGGTTAATGCTCCTACTCCTGTGCACTTAGGAGCAAAGATACATCTACCTAGATTAGGCACACAATCCTAGAAAATAAGTCTCCTTAGTATTGGAAAACTCTAACTGTGTGCTTGTGGTGCGTAATAATACATATTATCTTATGTAAACAAATAAACCACAAACATCTTGAGATCTTGTATTTTGACGAATCTGATAACCAAACCAACTAACAATGAACAAACAAATTCACAAGTATAAATAATACATCAACAATGTAGTGATTAATCCACCTAGTGAACCAATGATCAACATCGCATATCTAAACATCTCACAAAGTAAACAACAATCCATTACACAAATTCATACTTTAACATACTTCACAAATACAAAACATCACAGTCAGCTAACCCTATTTATACTTACATTCCAAGTAATACAGAAAAAACACTGCAATTCAGATCCCTTGAGAAACTCCAGTCTTAAGAACCACCAGTGGAGTTCTATTCTCTCAGAATGGGCTTTAAGGACCTGATTACCCCTGAATCAGAAATCATTCTAAGACCCAGCAGCAAAGTCAGAAAATGATTCAACAGCATCCCCAATAGAACAACAAATTATTCAGGAACAATGTGGCTCCCCCCCCAGAATCTAGGGGGTTCTTATGCACAATTCCTGCATAGCAAATTAGCTAAAACTGCAGACAGATTCAGCATTGCATGATGACATGTAACAACGCTTTAGCAAATCAGAAGAAATAACACCATTATCTTTATGCATTAGCACTATCCCATTCTAAGAAAGCATCCAGCATTTTCCATACTACTGGACATCTCGCAACAAAATAAAATACCTTTTAATAATATCAGGTCACAAAATAAATAGGACTCACTTTTACTACTAAACTACAGCAAAATGACCTTAAGTGTGCCAACCTACCTGGATAAATAGAGGTTTCACCAACAAACCTTTTATTCAGAACTTAGAAAAACATGACATCAGCTGTCTTTGCTCTTGCAGAGCCTGTGGGGGAAAGAAGAAGTGCAGGGTAACCTGATGGGAGGGGGTGAATGCAGGAGTGAATAACAGATGCAGCATTCATTTTTATCCAAAATTGAGTTTTTACCTAAATGTGGCATACCAAATTCATGTTAATAAACACACTTCTACACCACATATTAAAAGTGTTTCATCTGTAGTCATATTAAAGCATCATTCTCATATTGAATCCGCAATAAAAAACATTAATACTCGTTATAATTTGTTGCACAAAAATATAGACTTAATAAAAGGCTTTCACAGTAGCTTGGTTTCCACTCTGAATGCTCTTGGTATAGGAAGGACCGACTTTTTACATCATAGTTTGTGCAGGGACCCATGACAAAAGCAAATAAAAATTCTTTCCACTGTGCGAAACAAAAAATGAAACTACTTTTTATATATAATCAATCAACGAGATACAGAAATACAACCCATATTTACGATCATTTTCTGTCAGGATTGCAACACTTTTTTGACTCAATGCTAAATTCTTTTTGGTATTTACAAAGCCACACAAATGTTGATTTGCAATGCTTTGGGAGAAAAAGTAACACAATACAGTGTATTGTGCTGCCTTGCATTACTTTGCATCAGGTTGGCTATCCATGGGTAGTGCATGGGATTTCCAGTGCATCCATCCATTGATTTTGATGCAAACCCATAATTGCAAACAGATGCAGAAATGGGTTCACACCAAAATGGTGTGCCTGCCTGAATCTGGCATAATAAATAGAAATATGTTTATTGTTCCTCATTATTTCCTCTTTTCATATGTGCTGCTTTCTACAGGACACATACATAAAGGTAAAAGCCTCAAAGTATAGTTTTTGTGTAGGAAGGTACTCATTCCTGCACAAAAGCTGTCCTGACCATAACACAGGCACCCTTACACTATAGCACAAAGTGCGCCAATGCAAGGAGAGAGCAGAACTGAAACATTTCTTTGAAGAAAAGGTGCAGTTCTGCTCTCTTTTTTCCAACGACGCAGTGCAGCAACTTTACTTACTGTGCTTTTTAAATTCTTTGTAAATATGCCCCTAAGTGTGTTATGTCTGCCTTTTACATATAAAATAGTTACTCCTGCATTCCACAAAACGCAAAGGTACACACCTATGCTAATAGAAAAATGTGAGAATAAAATAAAAATGTGTTGAATGATCCCAGATGTGTTTAACAATCTCTCAAGCCAATTGTGGAAGAAGGCTGACTTGAAGCTCCGCTCGATATGTATGGAGTATGTATTGAATGTAAAATGATTGCTAAAATGGTGCCAGCATCATTACATATGAAACCTAAAAATATACATACATTCTCATTATTTGATTACATTTATAATGCATTCAATATTGCCATAAAATGACACAGTCGATGTCTGAACTAATTACTTTGCCAGTGCTTGGTTTACATTGGAGAGTGTTGCAGTTCCTCTGAGCGACAATAGGTGGTGCTGACCATACTCCTCCTCTGAGCTGCACCATGTTTGCAACTCTTTGGGTTCCTTTTCGGCTGTTGTAATGACAGATGTGTAGTTTATGAATCAAAATGGGCTTACTCTTTTGTGGGTGGGTGCATTTCCCTCATTAATCCCTCCCTAAACCTTTCTTATTGCCTCCTTACTCCTCCTGTACTTGTAAGTATTCCCCATTCTTCAATCTCTCCCCTATGTCCCGCTCACATTAACTTCTAAAACAAATACTTATATGTTTGTAGACTCTGTAGTCGGGGTCATAGATCTCCACACGGAAAAAGACAGGAGAGGCAGAACCCCCCACATAGGTTGTAGTTCTTTCGATGTACTATTTTAGTAGTACTAAACGTCCTACAAAATGCAGTTGTCAGCAGGCCTGTAGAATTGTTCCCTTCAGAAAGAAGGAAATCCAGAGATACGTTTTAGATCACTTCATGAACTTAATTGCAAGCGTGCAAAAAAGAGGGCATTAAATATCAAAAATTACATGTAAATGATTCCACTGGGCAACAAGTTATGCTATAATATATTTTGGGGGAAAAATGGCAGTGAAACTATGAAATGGCAAACATGTAATACAGAGAAGCTATTGCCCTAGTAAAAAAAAAAAAGATTATAATCAAAGCACAAATTTACAAAGAAAGGGTTATAATTCAAGCACAAAGCTGTAACACACCAATTAATATAGGGTCAAAAGAAATACTAAGGAGTAAAGGAAGTAATTTTTCAGGGCAAACATTTAACACAAGCCCATCTTGGGAGAAAAGTTGATCGACAGGTGAGCCCAATATTTTCTGAACGACAGTGTAGGTCAAAAGCAGGGTACAAGTGGCCTCAGACTGCTATAATGTTCAACATCAAACGATAGCTAAAGCGTATTTGATCAAGGGCATGAACAATTTAACATAATATGACTCAACAGCATACAGAAAGAAAAGGCTGGCGGTTGTCTCAAATAGAAGACACTGCACATGGCTTCCAAAAAGAGGCTGAAGTAAGACACAAGTATCTTTGCCGATACCGCTATTACAGATAAATCATACAATATTGATGAATAGTAATTCTGTCCCTGGCAAACAGGAATAAACTGATGCATCTAATATATTCTGTCCTGATGTTAATCAAGTAAATGTAAATGTTAACAGTTATCCAATATTGGAGGAAACATTAATGTTGTATGTCACAATGTCATGATCGAAATTTTGACCTAGAAAAATATTCCATTCACCGCATTACCTACCACTACATTGTTAAGGTAAGTATATATCTACTATTCTATTCTTAATTTTTATCATCACATCCACTTACCTAGCCTTACCTTGCAAAATAATGGAAAGGTTGATATAGCAAATGAAATATTTTTATAGGTGGATATTTCGCC
This sequence comes from Calotriton arnoldi, assembly GCA_963921515.1. NCBI lineage: Eukaryota > Metazoa > Chordata > Amphibia > Caudata > Salamandridae > Calotriton > Calotriton arnoldi. The sequence goes on from CAWUFW010012124.1 coordinate 346,346, forward strand.
CACAGTATAGTGGTAGAACACCAAGCAATTTAACACATTAACAGTATGCATTTGTGCATTTATGCTCCAACTGGCCTTTTCAGGCAAGGCTCTGATCGGTTAAAATGGTAATTATCTGTGACTCTTTTGCTGTGCTGCTTGTTCTTTTGCATTAAATGCTGGATGGAATAGAGACTTCATGACATATTGGGGCAGGTTTACAAGCCCCTTGTGACACTTTTGCACCGCCACTGCGTCACTTTTGTGATGCAGCGGCAGTGTAAACAATGAGGCCAATTTACAACGTGACGCATCTAGGGAGATGCGTCACATTGTAAAGTCCTGCGTCATATTATACCAGCATTAGGTATAATGTATGCAGGGTGGGCGTTCCCATGCAGGATAGCCTCGTAAAAGTAACACAGTGAAATCTACAAGATTTCACTGTGGCACTTCTAGGACGCCACTGCATCAAAACCTTACGCCTGCTTGAAGCAAGCGTAGGGAGTGACACAGTGTAGTGAGAATAGGCCTCAACATGCATTGGTGGAGTTGCGTCGTGCTTGCGACACGACTCCAGCAATGTGTGACTTTTGCGACAACAGATGCGTCAGAATTTCTGACGCATCTGTCAATACTTGCGCTATGGTACGCCGTATTGTAAATTCGGCACATCCATGGTGGCGCAAGGGTTTCGCAGGCTTGCGCAGGGAAACTGACACCTCTCTACAGATGCGTCAGTTTCTAGTAAATCTCCCCCATTGTTTTTTAATTTTTAACAGATGGTCTGGAAATGCCTCAGCAGAAAGAAAGCAGTGGAATGCTGGACAGAGCTTCAGATGAAGAAGACAACACCATAGGCTAGGTTGAAAAGGGGTTGGGACAGCTTAATGCTGGTACTGATGAACTGGCTAAAAGTATGAGCACAAATCGATTCAAAAGTTTAAGTAAAGTCTAACTGTTCTTATCATTTGTTTGTAGCTTGCTTGCAGGTAGTATAATGGTCATCTGACAGATTCATTGACAAAGAGGGTGCACAAATGCCATTTCAGTAGGACACAACAAACAGTGGAATATAAAAGGAAAGCTGTTGGGTAGGTAGGATTGGGAGGAGTCCAGAAGGAAAAGAAATTCAGTAGCTATGTGAACCACAATGTAGAGCGAATGGGTTTCAGATGTAGTGTGGAAGAGGGGACAATAGGCCCTTACGGTGTTGACTAAAGGTTCGTCGAAAGTAAGGAGATCTTTGAGTGCGAGTGCATGATACCTTCTGTACCTCCCTCCTGTTTATCAGTTTGAAGAAATAATAACTGAAGGAAACTAATCATCTTTTCTGTTCCCTTCCCTACCTCCTTCCATGTTATGAGCTGTCAGCACAAGACCAGCAGATTCTTATCATGGTAGATGAGTGGGAGTGAATCACAAGACATGGTGATGGAGGCTGGGCAATCTGAACGTAGCAATCCCCCACCAAAAGGAACTTTGCCCATAGCGTGTACCAACAATATGGTAAATGCTAAGCAGGGAAGTCTCCAGTCAACTGCGGGTCATATAGACCTATTTCTCTATTAAACACTGACTATAAAGTCTTCACAAGAATTTTGGCTGACAGGTTGGGTGCGGTGGCGGGCGGTTTGTTGCATGCAGACCAAAAGGGTTTTTTGAGAGGTAGGAATCTTTTTGATCTTACTCATGATTTTGTTGGAGCTATTGATTTCGCCTCCACTTTTTCATTACCTTTGGCAGCAATGACACTAGACGCCACCAAGGCCTTTGATAGGGTCAACTGGAATTATCTAGCGGCTGTGCTGGAGAAGTTCAACTTTGGAACAAAATTTCGTCGAGTTATCAAGCTTATATATAGTGACCCTTCGGCGAGGCTTTTGGTCAATGGGAATTTGACCAAGTCTTTCAGGATTAATAGAGGAACCAGACAGGGTTGCCCCCTCTCCCCCCTCCTATTCGACATGTATATAGAGCCCTTTGCCCAACGTCTTAGGGAGGAGACGGGTATTACACCATTTAAATTTGGAGCATGGGAGAGGAAGGTAGCCCTGTATGTGGATGACATCCTAATTCTTACATCTGTTTTGGAGGTGTCTTTTTCTCACGTCATCCGGTTAGCACAGGATTTTGGGCAAGTCTCTGGTTATGAGGTCAACGCAGGAAAAACTGAGATTATGTCATGGAATCTGCCGGGGTGTCGATACCAAACCAAGAGCGAGATGAGATATTTGGGGGTGAGGATTGTCCAGAATATAGATAAGATCTCGGGGACAAATCTTGCAAATGTCTCAAAGGAGTGCCAAAAACTCATGAAATCTTGGGCCCATCTCCCTTTGACTATTTTGGGTAGAATTAATTTAATCAAGATGGTAATTTTGCCAAAAGTCACATTTCTCTTTAATACCATTCCCTTATATTTTGAGAAGCAGGCAACTGATAAGCTTCAGCAATCTATTAATTCATTTGTGTGGGCCTATAAAGCTACGAGGATATCCTGGAAAAAGCTAAGGCGTAAGAGGGAAAAAGGGGGCCTTACACTACCAGACCTCCAGTACTACGCCTGGGCCTTCCAGTTAACACACTCAAGAATGTTGCTGAAATCCGCAGATTCATCAGATCATGTTTTTGGCCATGCTAGATGGAGTGGGACTGTCTCATGAGGGTTTTCTTTTCAAATATGGAGACTAAAAATTCTTTAAGAAGATCAGGCTGAAAGTCTTACTGAGTATGGCTCGTATATGGGCCAGAATTAAACAATGTACCAGCCTAGACTATTCCTCAAGTATGGCTCCGCTGTGGGACTCTCAGGGGGCTTCAGACTGTTTGAAGGACAAACTGGCAGCCTCTCTTAAAACAGCGGGGTTTTTGGTGTGGGGGGATTTGGCCGCTGAGGGTTCACTTTTGTCTTGGGCGTCACTAGATGATAAGCTAGAGGAGGGTATGTCTAGATTTAAATACCTACAACTGAAGAGCTGGTCCCAGAGCCTTAATAAACCTATAGGCAAAGGGAATGTGCTGGAAGAGCAACTGGTACTGAGGCCGGTAGGGAAGAAAGAAGTATCTTTCTTTTATTGGTCTATTGAGGAGGTCATTGATGGGGATTTTAGACTGGCTGAAGAATTGTGGGGAGCTTCTATACCAGATATAGACTGGGTAGATCTGTGGCAAATCTCCTATAATACCTTATTTACAGTTGTAAAGCCAGCCTGGTTTAGGAGAAAACACTACTTTACTACACACAGGGCTTACTTATCTCCGGCTAGACTTTCTAAAATAGCAAAGGGTCATCCTGTCAGTTGTAAGAAATGTGATATGGTGAATGCCTCTGATATACATATGTTTTGGGACTGTCCAGCCATTTCTGAATTCTGGGAGAGAGTAGGGATTACTCTAGCTGATATTTTGGGCACCCCAGTTCATATTTCTCTTGGCCTCATCATTTTTGGTATTGCAAGCGGAGTTACAGGCTTGATCAGGGGTTTCTTATTTTATGCTATTTTGCTGGCTAGACGAGAAATATGTAGGAAATGTGTTATGGCTACACCCCCCACACATTCAGACTGGTTGTCCTCCTTGCACAAAACCTCTAAGACTGACCTGGCCAGACTGAAGAGCAATTGAAAGAAAGCCATTTGGGATTGTTTGATAAATTGGTCTCCTTGTTAATTGTTAATCACTAATTATTTTTTCTTTAATGGGACTAGGTGGGCGCACTATCATTTTGAAAAATATGCTTTGATCCTATGATTATGCCTCTCGGTAAGCTCTCTGACTGTGCTGGGCCTCGCCTTTCTTTGGCTCCCAGCTCCGATTTCGGGTGGGCCTTCAGCAACAGTCATCGGTTACGATCAATCAGAAGAGAGTGCGACCACCCTCTCCTTGACAACGAGAGGTCAGCAACATGAAATGGGTTTGTCTGCTACTGGTAGGCGGGCGATATCTTCTGGGTTTTACCCCGATTACCTACATTTCAAGAATCAGAGCAACAGTAGCGACATCCTATTCTTCTAGTTGTCTGGGGTCGGAGGCGAATGAAGGAAAAAAAAACACACAAAAAAAACAATATGGTAAATGCACGTGTAAATATTTACAAGAGTGGGTTAGACTCACTAATGAGGACAGGAAGAAGTTCTTGCCAGAACATGCTACCTTTGACATAGAAAGATTAGCTGATTTTCAGAAGAACCTGAAAGATCCTGAAAATAGAATAGATGCCGAGCAATGGCCACTCTTTAAATAGTGGCATGAAGAGGCACATAAAGGCACACAAATTCCAAGTCTGGAGTACGAAAGATACTTTGGAAAAGGTGGAATACTAAATTAGCCACCATAGGGACTGAGTTTGGGCTTGTGCTCAAACTGCTACTCCTCCTCCATATCTATTTCCCTATATAACTGAACAACAAGAGAAGGAGAAAGACAGTGAGGACACAAGGAAAGAGGAGTTCTTAGACAGGTTCCCTGTTGTTCGAATATGATTTTACCTTAAATAAATGAAAAGACAAGAGGCGTTTGGCAAAACAAGAACAAGATGGTTTAATTAAACACAGCGGCTGGGGGAGTATCGACAGAGGCATGGCTGAAGACAGTCTCAAAGTGTAGAAGTTTTGGTCACACATACATACATTTTGTGGGCACAATAAAACACTTTGACATTCTTTAAAAAGCACCATATTCATAAATAGCAAAAAAGGCTATCTGATAAGGGGGCCACAGATGGCTCTTGACCTCGGGAAAGCTAGTGCGGGCCAGTGTCAGCGTGTCGAGATGTCCGGTGTGGTGAGCACGTGATCACCTCGTGCGGTGTGCGTGTTGTGTCCTGATTGGCTGACTGTTCCAAACTACATGTGGTATCTAACTTTGTGGTTTTTTGGGAACGCGTGCCTGTGGCCAAACATGTTTTATTGGGGACAATTCCCTGGGGACTGTTTGTGGTGTGACTACCTATCTGTGAGACCGCTCAGGGTTTTCCTTGTGTGCACATTTGTCTTTGGCTAAGTGTAACCCCACCTGTGACCTGTCAGTCGGTAGGCTTGGGTTTGGGTCACAGGGCCTGTATGTCCACGTATCTTTGACTTGGAGTTGATTTAGAGGTCATCTCGGATAAATCTGCCAGCAATTTTATGAGCTCGTGAGTGTGATCACTTGTAACATGGCGGTCATTGATATCATATTTACCGATATTCTCATTATTACACGTACAGTTGTTACATCACACATCAACATTGAATTCACTGATAGTGACGTCATGAAGCAGGCATAAGTTAAGGTGTACCTCGACATTCGATTTACTTGTCTTGACATCACTGTGCATGCATAGGGTAAAGCGTACATTGGCATCACATTTACTGGTATCTACATCACTGTGCACGCATAGATTACAGCGTACATCGGTATTGCATTTATTGGTACTGTCGCTGGTCTGCGAGCATGCATTGGGGTGTACATTGCTATTGTATTTATCAATCTCAACATTACCCCCCTCTAGATAACTTTTCAACTACATCTTTTTCCTCATACGTCAAGACAGTCACGTTATTTGAAATGGTGAGTGTTGCTGAGGTGTCTGCTATCCCCTCTCCAGATTTTTGCATGCTACTTAGTTTGCAGACTGCGTTTTTACAGCAGGCAACCCCTACCTGTAGGAAACCACACAGTAATAGTACATCCATGACAACAGGAAGCAGCGATGTGCACAGCCAGGTCACCCATAAGGGGAGCCAGGCAAAAAGACTATGAAGCCAGTCCTGCTCAGGGGCACCACCATCCTCCCTCATGTCCATTTGTAGATGATGCAGTGCTTGGATGGCAAGAGCCAGTGTCCTATTGTCCATGTCATTCCAGGGATAAAAGTACAACAGGGAGCACCGATCTTGGCACACACCCCTACCTTCATCACGGTCATCAAGTCCAACACATACTGATTGCATCACCATGAGGCGTACAGCTCTCAGCTCTTCCCTGATAGCATTAAGGCCAAGCTCTGTGTCATTTATCATCTTCAGCAGCTCCCAACTAGTTATTTGCAACCAACGGGCATTTGCTTTTGTTTGATAGTTGAAGAAGGGTATGGACCCTCCTGCATTGATTTGAGTGTCCGTGAACAGTCTGAATTCTTCGAGATTGTCCTTTTACTGAGCCCAGCCAAAATAATCACCAGTTCTTCTTCTTTGAACCTGATGCAACGGAGTTGTTTTCTTCTGTGGCCGATGTTGGAATAACTCACACAGATCTTCTCCAGGGATGACCAGGGTCGGGTGTGTAAGGTTACGAGGGCGCAAAAGCCTGCCATCTGAGAATGAGTTAGGCATAGGCAAAGTCGCCACAATACCAATAAAAATCCATTAGCATGGAGGTGCCCCATGGAAGGTCCGGTAAGGTCAACACTGCTTCAGTGTTGACATTGGTTCTGAGCGATATCGTCCCTTTGCCTCTGAAACATAAAGAATACCGTGCAAGTGTCCATACAATTAGGGGTTGCTCCTTTCCCTTCCTACCACATGTACCTATTTATCTCAGTATCCCATATTTCCAGACATGGGGTGTCTGTGCTGGAGTTCGCCCCCCTCCCAGATGACTCATTTCCTCTAGCGTTATTGAGGTAGATGGCCCTACGCTGGAATTACATTCTGGGGACCCATTTATCATTAAAAAAGGCATCCCCAAATAAGTTAGGGCCCATCTGGAGACCACAGACAGATGCGGAGGCAGACTTGTTTGCACACTGGAGTGGTGGTTTAGCTACCTCTAAGAACCTCTTTTCTATGAAGTCCCGAGACCAAACAGTGTCCTCCCCTACAGTGCCCCATTTGCGCATCCTGTCTACCTCTGTTTGAATGTTACTAGGTTCAGTGAAAAGATATAGCGCTCTGGGATTGGCCTCGTATCAAGAGATGTTTACTACTGCTTTGTGTGGTTCTACTCTACTGGGTTGTATCTTTGCCCTAATCCTACAGAGATACAGGTGGATGAAACATTTGGCTATCTCAGGGGTCTCTCTTGGGGTAAATAAAGTGTGTCTGCACCTATGTCGTGGGGTATCAGTGAGCATATGTAGCATGATCTATTCGTGGTTTGCGTGCCCACAGTGGTCATGTGTTGATCCCATGTGTTGTGTAGAAGCACACTGCAAAGTGCATGTGGGATGCTAGCGTTGGGATCAGTGTATGTGTACGTGAGGTGCCAGAGGACTCTGCCCATGCGTTGCAAGAATGTAAAAGCAGGTTTCAAGGAACTAGGCACATTTCAGGAATTGACGGGGCATGCAAGAACCCTGGCTAAGCAAAGTGTGTAGAAAAATATAGGGATACATAACTTAAAAAACATTTTTTGATTACAGGATAGTCTTCATGGGAGATGTCTGTTGTCTTGGCACCCAGAGGTGTCTTGTCTTGGTGAAGAGCAAAAAAGGGTTCATTATAAAAAAAAAATGCTGTAAAGTCAACTGGTAGTCTGTGTCCTTTGGCAATTGGCTTGTGGAAGTCTTTTTGGTGGTGTGATTGAAATTTCTTTTGTAGGCTTCAGCTGAAGAGGTGGCAGCTATTGTAATGATGGTGCACACGTGGTTAGATTGCCGACCTTTAGGATAAGAGCTGTGGGTTGTTTGTTAGCTTGGAAAAAGCACATCGTTCGACAGTTTTTAGAACAATTCCAGGTTTTCTTTAAACAAGTATATTTTATGGCTTCATTGGGGCGTGAAGCTACCTAGCAGGGTGCTGAAAGACGGTGGTAGCACTTTTAGTGAATGGTGAGTTTAAAGTTTGGTTTTAGGTTTTTTTGTACTTTTGCTCCTCCCTATGCTTGCTATGGTGGGGATAGTATTTTCCTCAGTGGGCTGCTCCATTAAAAGGGTGTGCTATTTTAATCGGAATTGGGGCGTCCTTTTGACCTGCATGGGTTGAGTGCAATTTTGAGAAGCAGAGGCGTCTTAACTATTTGATGGTCTGTCCATTGACACATGAGCGTTTCTCTGGTCTCAACACGTGGCATGCAATGAGGTTCTCTCCCTAAATGGTGGTTTGGGTTATTGGGTTACGCCTTCTTTCTGGAAGGGTTGAGAATTTTGGGCTGTTTTTCAGGCTGCCTTGTGCGGGTTCCGAAGGGGATTAAGCTGTGGTCTGGGTGTTGCTGTTTTCAACAAGGAGTACCAGTGGTGGTCAGAGGGTAGTTTGTGGACCCCCGTAGGGCCCTGTAGGGAAATGATTGGGATCGACTTTGTTTGCTGTGTTTTCTTATCTGTAGGATCGTTTAGGGTTCTCCATGGGTACGCGTTTGTCTTGGGGCTAAGTGTAACCCCACCTGTGACCTGTCAATCGGTAGGATTAGGTTTGAGTTGCAGGGCCTGTCTCACCACATAACTCTGACTTGGGGTTGATGTAGAGGTTATTACCAAATGTTCAGAGTCAGCTACCTACCATATGTACTGAATGGTAAACTCAGAAGTTAGCTGATCTGCTGACATTCACCAACTACTGGGCAGCCTAAGAGGAACAAATTAAGAAAATGCTGAATCGAAAAGGATGCTTTTGAAACTGCAAAATATGCACTGCTATTTAAAGAGAAGGGACTAGGAGCTCCACAAATAGAGATGGCAAAAGAGGGCAGGTGTGTTGAAGAACTGGGAGAAGAAACTGAAGGGGCCAATAAGATGCCCCAGGAGCAAGAGGTTTGTGATTTCCCTGCAGTTAGCTGGAGCATTGGAAACAAGACTGCCACAATACTGAGTCTAATGCATCAGAACTCCCTGACCAACTTGGGTACCATCAAATTGATCAATAATTTTCCAAGATGAGCCAGAGAGGTTGCAACTGTGTTATAGATAACCTAACACCACTTGCCTCATTTATTGACTGGGCCCGTGTGGAATTTCTTTAAAAAGAAATACTTTTTGCAGTGAAATAAAAGCATAAAACCAAAAAGGACAGCATGCAAGTTGCGATGATTCCAACATTATGCATCAATCCCCATTGCAAAGCACAAGTTCTTAACTGGGGAAGTGGACCTGGGTAAGGAAAAGGGGATCAGACACTCAAAATAAAGTCCACTCTGTAGGGATGGCGCCAACCATTGTTACAAACTACTCCATTACAGCAATCGCCATGTAAGTCTCACTACACTGTGCGACCTAAGGACGGAGCTCATCACCAGGGGATAGGGATGTTCCCTGTTAATTCTACACTGGATCTGGATCAGTAGCAGCATCCCAATCCCCATCCTACGCACTCAGGTACATCTCCAAGAGGGACCATATATCATTGGGACGAGATTGAGCTGGCATCAATTCCCAGTCAGCGTTCAGCTATTCCTGGCTGTATCCCGCATCCCGAAGCCACCCATCCCTCCGGGACGTCAGGTGTCTCCCTCAGTGCATCGTCACCCAGCATTTAGCAAGCAAGAGCAGGAAAGCCGTCAGTTTAAGCGACTCCAGTAGGACCTTCTTGACGTATACGTGAAGCGCAAACATCGGGTTAAAGGCCAGCCCGCGGTGAGAGTGATGCTGCTGCAGTCGAGCTGCCAAGGGTTCCATTGCAATTTCAAATAATATGGGCGATAGGGGGCGTCTCTGCCAGGTGCCCTGTGATATCGCAAATGGGGGAGTTATAGTCCCATTTATTCGTATTCTATCAACTGGCTGGGGATATAACAGACCTATTAGTCTGATGAGGTCATCTCTCACTCCAAGGCATGCCAGTAGTTTGAAATGATAGGGCCATTCGAGAGAATCAAATGCGTTGGTGGCATCCAAGAGTACAGCGGCAAAGCTGAGGCCAGGGTCAATGGCACTAAGAGGGCAAAAAAGGTGCGCAAGTTATGGGCCGTTGAGGGGCCTGGGGAAAATCCAGACTGGTTGGGGCATGCTATGTTTGGTAGAAGTGGGAGGAGCCACAAGACTATCAGTTTTGCAAAATTTTTATTTTCCATGTTAATCATTGATAGGGGTCTGTATGATTCACAGCGCTGGGGGTCTTTATCTAGTTTTAATGTGGTGACAATTAAGGATTCCTGGAGGGAAGGGGGGAGTATACCATTCAACAATGACTCTTCATACAACATTAGGAGGTGCTGAGCGAGAATTTGGGCATGCTCTTTATAGAAGGCTACATTAACTTCCTCTGCCATAAAAGGCTCGTCAAGGAATCGCATGTGTCCCTCCTCGATCCAGAGCAGCTGAATGGATTCCAAATAGGAAGCAAGGTCGGGGCAAGGGCTGCATGGATGTGTATAAGTCTGAAAAGAATGTAATCATCATGCACTGTATGAATTCCACCTCAGAATGCGCAGTCTGCTGTTTTTCCATTAATTCAACTATATAATCGCTAGCCCAATGTCTGTGCAGCAGGTTGGCCAGGGTCCTACCCACCCTATTACCCTCTCCATATCACCTCGCTCAGGCCTCCTTTCCCAAATAATGTATTTCTCTGAGAGCCTCTTCATCATATTCCGAGAGTTTGCCGTGAATGGACGCAAGTGTGGATTCACTCCATGTGTCAAAGTATTGGAGTTCTAAAGCTCGGATCTCTGCCTCGCCAACTCTCTAAGCAGAACCTGAAGCACACCAGCCTGCTCTGCTATACAAATCCACCGTATCACAGCATTAAAGGCCTCCTACAAAGTGGATGGAGAGGACACAGATTGTGTGATATGCTCAAAGTATTCTAGTATAGCCGTTAGCACTTCACTTCGAAACACCTGGGGCCATATTTACAAGCCCCAATTGCCACCACAACATCACTTTTAGTGACGTTGTGATGGCAATAGGAGCATTGCCTTATTTACAAGGCAGCATTAAGCTACTTAATGTGGCTTAACGCTACCTTGTAAATAAGGCCCCCTTACACGCTACACTTAGAGTGAAAGGGGCAGGCAATGGGTGTTGTGGTGGGCGTTCCGTCGCAACACCCATTGATTTGACGCTGCCCCCTATTTACAAGAGCAGCGTAAATAGGAGGCAGAGCCAAAATTAAGACTAGGGAAAACCTGGTCTTAAACAGGCAAGACGAGGAGAAACGCTTTATTTCTCCTTGTTTTTGCAGTTTCCATGTGTGCTGCCTTGGCAAAACGCCAATGATTGTTTATGTGCAGGAAGTTCCCCCTTCCTGCACATAAACAATCATTTAAAACAAAATGCCGTTTTGCAACTTCTATGTGTACTGCATAATGCAGCACATTTAGAAGTTACAAAACGGCATTTAAAGATTGTTTATGTGCAGGAAGGGGGACCTTTCTGCACATAAACAATCTCCCCTCAACCCAGGCACCCTTGCACTATGATGCAAGGGTACCTGCGTTGGCACTAGGAAGCTTAATTTAGCACCAGCACACGGGGAAATGCAGGGCTGCACCATATTCTAGTAAATATGGTGCAGCCCTGCATTTCTAAAGTGACGAAGCGTGTCGTTAGCCTTCTTGGCTTAATGACATGCTTCGCCAATTTCTTGGAAATATGCCCTCTGGTCTCGAAGAGCGCCAGCCGGCAATCACCTGGAGAAGGTGTGCATTATGTACTCCGGGGGGGCATTTCTAACAGGACAGGGGCATGGTCGGACAGCGTCCACGGGAGGAGCAGGACATTGGTGGCCTAGAAACATATATCCCTTGTTTCCAGCCAGTAATCAATTCTCGGCCATGCATTGTGTGTGGATGCTATGTATTTACCCTTTGCGCTGTCTACATGGCTCGATTGCCAAAGATCAGTGAGATCATTGTCCATCCTTATGACACGTAGTTGAGCAGCAGCACTTGAGTCACTTGATCTGCCGTGCTAGCATCTAGTGCCACATTAAAATCTACACCCCAGAGGATTGCTCCCAGTCCAAGTATCCCTGCCAGCCTCCAGACCTCCGTAAAGAAATGGGGATCATCAACATTGGAGCCATACACTGGTAGTAGCGTCAGTGGGTGGCCCTGCAGTGGGCATGCTAGTATAACATATCAGACCCGCTGGGCGCATAGAAAACGCTGCATGCGCCGCAATACCCCTTTGCGTATCAGCACCGCCACACCCCATGCATAGTTAGAGTAATATGCCACATGTCGCTCTGCAATCCAACCCGCAGGCAGGCACATCTAAGTTTCCTCTGTTAGATGTAACTGCTGTAGTAGGCAGATGACAACACCATGCCGCTGTAAATAACCTAGCATGTGCTGCGACTTCTGCCTATCATTAAGCCCCCATATATTCGAACTCGCAGGCAGTGGCTGCCAATCTGATACACATGTATCATTGTGGTGAGTGGCAACAAGGGGGGTAGCAGCCAAACACAGTACAAGCAGAATGTATCTAGCATAAACAGTACCGCAACAAACAACCCACCTCCCACTTTGATCCCCCAATCAGGCCAAATAGTACCACCTAACCCAACACTCATCACCCAAAGGACAACCAAACGTGATAGTAAGGGAATCATCCCAAGAGAGACATCCAAGAGGCCCAACACTCAGCCAGTTGGATTGGAGGTGGGTGACTGGAAAAGTAGAGAATCAAGGGGACTGAGGCAAGCTCGAGCAAGGCACCAGGTATCTTACCAGTCAGAGGCTCAGCCGCCAGTACTCAAGTTTCCAGCCAATTACCATCCCACTGTTCAGGAAAGAGTCATTGGGAAAGACTGCTACATCCAGCTGTTTGGCAGCCCATTCACTCTACATCTCAAGTGCACGGTCCTCCACATCATTCGTTAACACTAAGATGTATCCGCCACTTTCCACCGGGCGATGAAGGTGAGCAAGCATCCACCATCGGGGTTCCTCTGACAAACCTCGCAGCAGCATTCGGGTTGGTGATGTAATGCGTTTTCCCTGAGTGATGAATTTGAAGCTTCATAGGGTAGACCAGAGAGTACTTAGCATCAGTATTCCGCAGTAAGCGTTTTACAGGAATAAAACCTTCTCCATCTGGAGCAACTTCTCCACAGCAGAGGATTGCGTGTCTTCCACAACTGATGTGCGGAGTTTGAGTTGATCTATTCACTCCTCGTGTTTATCCACCTTCTCCTTGAGCCAGTCAAAGCGGCCAGCCATCATATCTATTTTAGTATAAATGCCATTCAAGTTTTGCTTGAGGCCCTAAAACATAGAACGAATGTCTGATTCTAGAGAGGGTACATATGGTCATCACGCGGTGCAGGTCTGTCGTACGTGTCTGCCTGCGGTTGTCAAAGGACAACTTAGATTGCCATGTGTCTGTTTTCCCCATCTTGCGCCAGCGATCCTCAAAGTCGCAGATCTCATGCCAGACGTTATTGTTCAACCAATCACCCGCTGGCAATCTCAGGGTCCAGCCTCATCCCCTTGGGATAATGGGACAGGCACGAGAAGACCCAGCCAGGCCCTCCGTGCCCACTTCCCAGGGCCGGGGACCACCTGCAGTGCAAGCAAGTAGACGCAGCATGCTGATCTTTGGTGTGTGGCAGGGTAAGTCCAGGGGCAACCCAGTGCCAACCTTTAGTCATGGGCCCGACTCCTCCTGATGGCCCAATCCCGGGGACACGAGTAGTCCCACAGTTACCAGAAAGCTGCATTGGCTCAATCACTGTTTGACAGCTGCCCAGCAAGTGAGCAACAGAGGGTGGACAGTTTCCTTACCGCTTGGAGCAGCAAGGCTCAGGCATCCAGCGTGCATCACATAGTGTCTCAATTACCCCAGAGCACTCCTCAGACCACCCCCGGGTGAACCACCATGTCCCCACCCTCAGCGGATAGACTCCTGCTAGCTCAAGATTGCAGGCGGGCCCAGTACAGGCGAATGTTGCCTACCAGCCTCGAGTGAGAGGCGCGGCTTGACAGGAGCAGGCTCACTGCAATCTGGCACAGCAGATGGGGGCAGCAAAGGCCCTTGTGTGCAAGCTGCTCAAACCCAGACAGCCTGCATGCAAGTCACTCACCCAGTCAGTGCCAGGAGGCCATCTGCTCACTCTGCCTCTCACCGCCACCCCCAGTCAGCACTGGCTGATGGTCATTCACCGCACTTCACAGCTCCCTCCTCCCCGGCATGTTATCAGTCATGAGGAGAAGCCACAATGCTTTTCCGAAGTAGGCTGCAATTTGTTCAGCACCATCAGTCTACTTCCAGCTCTCCCTTTGCTTTAATTGGGGGCGCATCTGATGCAGCAGGTTATCAGGGGCCCATCTGCTACTGGATCGTCCCCGATGCACCTAGTAAGTGCTGATAAATTCCATATTTTCTTTTCCATCCAGCAGAGCTTTGGTAGGAGGCGGCCATCTTGCGACCGGGCTCCCTAGCACTCCCCAGCCTGGATGGAATTTCAATTACACTGGAGTAATAGAAGTAATTTCAGTAACTCCCTGTTAATCTTTGATGCAGAGTTACCAATAATAACGCCATTATGACCGCTCATGTAATTAAGAGCAATTTGGGGGAAAACTCCCAACAGCAGGAGCACATTGAGCGAGCACGAGCTTCTGCTCGCTAAGCATATTATGTTCCATTTAGCAGTACTTCTTAGCACAAAATTCAACTCAGCATCCATTTTGGATGCAAGGGTGCATTTTGCCCTAAGGAAATAGAGTTAAATGCCAGGAGTAATTTTGGAGGAAATCTTCATTGCACATTTAGCGAGCACAAGCAGCAGGTCATGCTCACTATTCCTTTTCCCTTGCATTTAGAACTATTTTTTAGCACAAAAGGCATCCTTGTATCCATTTTCGCTAAGAAAATAGAGCTAAATGCACAATTACTCTTCTTGCGCAATTCCGCGTAACTTTCCTGATTTTTGGGTAAATCCGTGTGATTACTCTACTTGAAAAAACCCAAGTAATGCCATTCCCAACTATTAACACAGACACAAGTTTCTTGGCTCTCAAAACCTCTAAATTCCCTTCTTTACCTTTCTTGAGCATGCAGGTGGGGGATGCCGTGGGTATTTCAAACCTGAGAGTCCCCGTCCATTTTACTGATCCTATATCCATTTCTTTAGGAATTGAAAATGACAAACATTCCTATTTCCGTAGTACAAATGTCCTAACAAATTTGTTATGTGGGGATATCTTGTGTAAATTGAATTATAATTTGTTTTGTACCCCAGAATGGTTGTTCTTAAGTATAGCTCAATGACAAGAAAGTAGCCCACTTGTGACTGGGCTCCCACCATGTTTATGGTGTGTGGTGCTGGTTGAAAAATCTTGCAGAATCTTCTGACCATGTTACATTGAGTTTCCCATTAGCCGTTACTGTGCCACATTCTGTAGTTGTATTCCTCCTCATTATAATAACCTAGCACCTGTCCACAGCCAAACTGTCTCAATATGAAATAATTTTGTTGTCTGCTTCCCAAATTACTCTGATCTGCTGTCCTGCTTTGAATCTTCCCATCCCTGAGGCTCACGAGTGTGGGTGGAGATGTCCTAGTCACTTCTTATGTTACTAAGCCCTGTATTGATTTGACTGCTGTCCATATTATTGACTATGAGTTAACATCTTTTGTGTATGGATCGCGTTTCAGTAATGATGTAGGTATTTCAGTTACTCATGATGCTGTATGTACTGTAGGTCAAAATGTAGAGAGCTGCCAGATACCATCTGGTAAATCATCTCAGGTCGCAGAGCTCATCACTCTCAATTGAGCAGAATCTTAGCCATAGGAAACACTGTTACTGTATACATGGACTTGAATTTCACATTTGGACTGACACACAACTCGGGCTTCACTTGATTCAAGGAGGTTTCTTGCTCTCAGCCGGAACTTCCATTAAGAATGGGCAATATGTTCAAAACCTTATAAATGTCTCGCAGTGACCAGAGAAGGGAGAAGTGGTAAAGTGCACTGCACACCAGCACCCTCTTGAAGATCTATCAAGGGGCAACGCTATAGCCAATTCAGCTGCTAAGAATCCTGCAATGACTAAAACTGCTGATGTTGCTATATATGTTGCAGGAACCAATCTATTTCCTGTATCAATTTTAAAATATTTGTCTCAATTGCAGGGACAAGACTTCCAGATTGATAAGCAATTATTGATCAGGCAGCAATATAAAAGAAACACTGAGGAGGTGTGTAGATATAGCACTAGGCGTGTAGACGCACCAAATTTTCTACTAACCAACATTGCTAGGTAGTATCATGGAGCAGTCTACGTTGGTAGGGGAGGAGTGATACATTTCCTGCAACCCATTGTTATATGCCCTTCTTTTTCTCCATAGTCCAGAGTTATTGCTAATCCTGTGCCATATGCCTGTCACACAATATTTGAAAAGGGATCAAGTCCACTCACTGCTCACTTTCCCCTTTGGGGTTCCTTCTTGCACATTCAGATAGACTTTATTTAGATCCCAAAATGTGTAAAATATTTCTACATTCTAGTTGATGTATGTACGTTTTCAGGATTAGTGGAAGCGTACCCCTGTGTCCTGCAGATGCAACCCTGTTAGATAAATGGTTACTCAGGGATTTATCAAGGACAGATCCAAATTTGCAGTTACTGTGGCACACGATTTGTGTCAGTAGTAGCACAGTCAGGTCTAAGGTCCTAGGAGTAGACTTGTATTTTCATCACCCAGAATACGTAGGCAGAGTAGAGGGGAACAATTGTATCCTTCATTTTTTTTAGAAGAAATAGCAAATTTGACTGCAACAGTTTTAGGGACAGTGACAGAACATTTAATGCCCATGGCAAAATGCTGATTCAAAATAGTCTGGAGATAGATTAGGTCTTAGTAGCCAAAGGGAGAGGGTGCTTCTGTGCAAATTCTAAGAAATAGATATTGTACCTATCACCCTAACACGTTTCCTAGCACACATGAGCAGATAGACAACATTAAGAGGAATGTAAAAAATTACATAATATACAAAGTGGTCCACATCTAAGCTCCAACAGCACTTGGACAAGGCTGTGGATGTCTTCAGCCCTTGATATATGAAAATATTCGAATCAATGATACGATTTATTCCTATGGAGGTTGTCATATATACAACTAATGAGCTAACATTGCGCATCATCCAATGCTGTAGCAAAACTAAACGTACTGCCAATATATTTACACTTGCTATTTCTAATAATGATGAGGAAAGCTTCAGTGAGGAGATTAAAGGGGAAATGGTGAGACGGTTCTCTGTTGAATTGTTGAAAGATGGAATTTTTCCTCTCAGAAAAAAGAGGGGGTTGTGAAATCCTAAGCCCTGTTTGTTTAATACTCATATACTCTCAGGCACTACAGTATTAGTGTTTATGCGTATGATTAAGACTATGCCAATGCCATATATAAAAGCCAATTTGCAGTGGTTTGGAGCTTCCAGTCGCTTTGAATGTGCTTATTCATTTTCATGGTTCAAGTGGATATGGAAATCATGTTGTTCAAGGTTGTACAGTTCTAGGAATCAAAAACTGTCTTTCGAAACTGGTAAGTGGATTTTAGGAGAATGACAAAACTAAATTTGCATTTATTAAGAGATCATCTCTGTTCTGTTGCCATGGAGGCCATGAATGCCAGGCCTCACGGCGTTGCAAATAAAGGAGGCACAGGCTCTGTATGGTACTTTACTGGCTAAAGGACCATGAGGTCGGTTCCTGGCCTGTTTTATTACTTTTGTTTATCATGTCAAGGTCATACCCATGTTACGCACATTTGTGGGGTCCACCTCATAAACAGCCCTACGTGATTCCTAAACATGGGGTGGTCCATCACCTAACATAACATTGTTCCTTTACCCAGAAATCAAAAACACAAAACATTAGTGTTAGACCTGGCATCATTGGTGTGGGTTTCACCTGTATTTTGTGCTTTGACCTCCTGTATTTTTGCTGTGTGTTGGACTCCATTTTGATGGTCTAGATGCTTTGGGCACTTTGCCACTGCTGTTCAGTGCCAAAGTGTGAGTGCTCCCTTTGTAAATTGTTGTTATGGATTGGTGTTTCCAGATTGGCATATTTGATTTACTAGTCAGTCTCTTGTACAGTGCACTGTGTGTGCCCAGGGCCTGTAAATAAAATGCTGCTAGTGGGCCTGCAGCACTGATTGTGCCACCCACATAAACAGCCTGTAAATGTTACTCAGATCTGCCACTGCATTATCTGTGGGCAGACTAGTACTGCCATGTCGACTTGACAAGTGCAGCCACTTGCCAGGCCCTAACCTCTCCATTTCTCACAAGTTAGTCACCCCTAAGGTAGGCCCAAGGTACCACTAAGGGCAGGGTGCAGTGTATGTGAAAGGTAGGACATGCCCTGGTGTGTGTGGCAAGTCCTGAAAGTGAAATACTGCCAATTTAGTTTTTCACTATTGCAAGGCTACCTGTTCCCAAAGGATTGACTAGGGAGTTTGCTTATAACATCCTATAAGCCTAACTAGCCCTGGGAACAAGGTAGGAAAATAAAGTATGCCTGAACTAAGAATGTTAAAATGCAACTTTTAGTGCGGGTGGTTTTTACATTCTGTGTTTGAAAATACCACTTTTAGAAAGTAGGTATTTTCTTGCTTAGCCATCCAGTGTGCCTCTGCTGGGATGTGGATTGACTGTCTGGGTTTGGAGTGCCAGGGGCTGGTGAGGTGCAGCGGCTCCAGAGAGTCTGATGAGTCAGGGCTGAGCTGCATTTAGAATAAGGGGAGGAGATTTTCTTTCACCTGAATGGGCCTGGTCTGCCTTCCACAATGCTGTCTCCACCTCCTGCCAGGAAGCTGCACCAGAGAGGACAGAACTGGTTTTGACTGAGCACAGGGCTTCTCTGCCACCAGAGAACAAAGAATTTTGTAGTATAAATACTGAGGCCCAGTCCCCGGAACTTTAGATCACTTCTGGGAATCAAGAGGAACCTTTGCCAAGGAGAAGAGCCGGAGAACCTGAGGAGGAATACTGCCCCTGTGCTGTTTGCTGTCTGGGGTTGGCCTGTAGTGGCTACTTGCTGCCAAGGAAAGGAGAAGGACTTTGCTATTTGCTGTGTCACCTGCTTGAGGAAGATCTCCAAGGGCTTGAAATAGAGCTTGCCTCCTGTTTTGATGTCTCAGGGACACGAAGACTTCATTTCTTCTGTCTTTCTGCATCTGGAACTGCGGTTTCGGCTGCCACAGAAGGAAACTGCAACACCAACGCCGGTGAGCGATGCCGTAACCTGCACCAAAGTCGAGGACCCAGCTCGTGATGTCCACGACGCACCGTCCCGACTTGCATCGCAGCCCCGACTTCACCAACGCAGGTGCTTCATCAACGCGGAGCCGATACTCGAAGTGGGTGACTCCAGAATCCATCTACACCGCACCGTTGAAAGGAACCGCCACCATGCCGCCACCGTGACGTCACCTCCCTGACACAGTTGGGAACCAACGTCTCACCTCCCCTGCATCGCAGTAAGGAACCGAGGCTTCACAACCCCTTGGGTCGTAAGGAACCAACAGCGCCAACGAAACATCACCTCTCCGATGCCATGCACCGTCTTTGCTTTCATCATTTCCAAGGTACTGTTCTTTGGGGGTCTGCTTGACTCCGTGCCTCACGCCGCGTACTTCGAGGTCAGCGCCGTACTTCGGGATTTTCATCTGTCATGACATCGTAATAACTCCAGGTGGAGTTATTTGTTGCTACAAACTTTATTTGAGTGAATACCCTATTTTTAAGGATATCTTGATAACTGTATTGTGGATTTTTGTCGTTTGGTCTTGTTTTGGTTTAGATAAAGATTACTTATTTTTCTAAACTGGTGTGGTGTCCATTTGTAGTGTTTTCACTGTATTACTGTATGTGTTCACAAATGCTTTACACACTGCCTCTGAGATAAGCCTGTCTGCTCGTGCCAAGCTGCCAAAGGGGTGAGCAGAGGTTATTTTAGAAGTGTATCCCCCTTACCCTGATTAGGAAGAACAGCCCCTACTTGGACAAAGGTACCTACCTCTGCCAACTAGAGACCCCCATTTCTAACAATTAGCTTTTAGGTAACACTTGAACAATGAACAAAGAAAAATAGTGCATGGCATTTCAACATAACAACTCCGTGAGGTGGGTGAAAAATGAAAATAAGAAATCAGTAGCAGAGACAAACAGAAAAAGACGAAAATAAGAGAGAGAGAGAGAGAGACATGGTGATGAGACACAACTTTTGCTGGAGTTTAGTGTCAGCACATTAAATCAATTTACCACAAAGTCTTTGAAGCAGGAGAACTTCATTGGACGTGGCCAGAAATGGTACCTATCAGTCCCTTGCCACCTGGGAGTTCCAATCCCACCTCCAGGTCTTTCTTGTGGCTGATAGGTTTCAGGAACAGAGTGCAGAGTCGTACTGTCCCTCCGTGACCTATCGATGGGATTGGACAGGGTAACTGGCAATGGATGTCCATCGGCCTCTTGAGAGGGTGTCAGCAGGGGGGTGAGACTTGGATCCTGGGGCATGCTGCCAATGAGTAATCCTCTTCAGGTGCTTATAGACCCCAGCTGGGTGGTGGTGAGTGATCAGCCAAACTGGCAGGTTGTTGCCAGTAGAGCTTGAAGAAAGACAAGTTTCTTGTGACAGTCTCGCCTTGTTACTGAGCAGTTATCATAGTTCCTTTTACAGATGTCACCTTCCATGGGTCAACCTCAAACTGCAGCAGGAATTTGCTCCAGGGAGGCGATTCTTGACTAGCACCATATTGCCAATGCGACTGACTCACCTCTTGTTCGAGAGATGTGGTTGTTTTGAGCCTGGTGCTGACGCAGAGCTTCATCCACTTGGTTCTGTAAGACTGAGGGTTCCTCCACATGGGTAATGGTGTCATTCACAGCCCGATTCATGCAGAGGGCACTGGGGCTCACCTTGGTCATTGCATGTGGAGTGAGCATGTATTCCCTCAGAAAGGCATAGAGAGCACACTTCATGTTCTGTCCGTTTGCTAGAGCAATTCTGAGGATTTTATTTAAAGTCTGCCATAAATCTTTTGGCCTTTCCAGTGGCTTGAGTCCAACGTGGCATGATTCTCCTTTGATGGATGCTATGGGATTGTAAGTACTCAGTAAACTCCTGCTTGGGGAATGGGGGAACAGTGTCTGTTCAGAGCTCACTTAACAAACCATTGGTGGCCATGACCTTTTCTAACAGGGGAATCATTTGGCTGGCTGTCATTGACTTAATGATCTCCACCTCAGGATATTTCAAAAAAGCATCTATACCTACCAGCATATGTCTGCCATCAGGTAAACTTCCGAAATCAGCACTGGCCCTGTGCCACGGGATATGTAGTATGGACTCAGTAGGATGGGTGCTGATGACTCTGAATATTCAGCAGCTTGACTTAAGGCATTGCCGGACAGTCCGTTCAACTAGATCATCCAGATTCGGGGACCATACCTTACACCGCAGTTTGGACTTGGTTCTGACATTTCCCTGGTGGGCTCTGTCATCAAGGTCAACCACCTGTTGATGCATGGTTTCCGGGATTACCAATCAGGGGCCTCTCATTAGACACCCTTCTGGAGAGACAGCTAGCTCCATATGAACATTGTGGAGGGATGCCAGGGCCAACCTTGCTTCCTTTGTATGATGAGAGGCATTTTGAGTGAGGGTGTGCGAATTTCCAGATGCTACCTTGGAGATGGCCAGTTGAAGGCATTCATCAGTGGTAGTAGCCTTAACGATGTTCACAAGCGAGATCGGGAACAGCCTGGATCGTTCTACCACTAATCAAACATATTCCTACACTTTCGCAGTATCTGATTACTCTTCCATGGTGGTGGGCCTTGCATGCCTGGATAAATAATCAGCAGGATTTTGTGATCGGGGGCGTTACACCGCAGAGAAATGGTATGCTTGAAGTTAAAGAGTCCACTTTTCTATTCTTGGAGGCAGTTTAGAGGAAGACACAATGAAGAGAGGGACTAGTGGTTTGTGATCCGTATAAACTGTGACTGGTTGGCCACGTAAGTAAATATGAAAATGGCGGCAGCCCTAATGTTCCGCAATGGCCTCTTTTTCAATATGGGAATAGCACTGGTCAGTATCAGTCAGGGCACGACTGGCATATACCACTGGGGCCCACTCACCATTGGATTGTTTTTGTGATAATACAAC
Organism: Calotriton arnoldi; assembly: GCA_963921515.1. Classification (NCBI taxonomy): domain Eukaryota; kingdom Metazoa; phylum Chordata; class Amphibia; order Caudata; family Salamandridae; genus Calotriton; species Calotriton arnoldi. The sequence continues at coordinate 368,315 of CAWUFW010012124.1, forward strand.
TCCTAAGCCAGTGGGCCTTGCATCTACTGATCATTCTGACTCTCACTGTGGTCAAAATAAACAAACATGGTGCGCGTTGACCGAGCTTGTCTGGTTGCCCAGAAGGTCTTTTCCTGGGGGTGGGTGCCCAGTTCCACATCACAGTGGCTTTGGTCAATTCTCGAAGAGGGGCAGTGAGTGCTGTCATGTTTTGGATTAAATGCCCGCAATATGTAACCATCCCTAAAAAACTACGATCTCCTGTGACGGTGGTGGGTGCCGGTGCTGATTGGATGTCATGAATAAGGACACCCTCCTTTGAGAAATGACATCCAAAGAATATCTCCTTATAAATTTTTCTTTGTGGAGGATAATACCACTGTCTATTAGTCATTAAAATGTGGCTCTTAGACAGTTAAGGTGCTACTCCAGTGTCCATGCATGGACCAGAATGTCATCACTGACATTTATAACAATTGTGAGGCCAGCCAAAACCCCCCTTATTGTGTCTTGAAATACTTCTACCGCACTCGAGACTCAGAAACTGAGGCACTTTTACCGCTGCAAATCTACATGGATGGAAAATGTAGTGATTGTTCTAGATTGCAGGGCAAGCATTAACTGGATGGAGGTCCATTTTAGAAAACCACCTGGAGTCGCTGACTTCAGCAACAATGTAATTGACAGTGGGCATGGGATGTCTTTCATGTAAAATGGCCAGATTGGGCAGGTGCATATCAACACAAATTCTGACCTCCCCCGGCTGCTTGGGTTTCCGTGCCACCATGGGGACACCTAGGGCGTAGGGCTGTCAACCTTCTCAATGTTGTCTGCTTGCTCCAACGCTGCTTAGCTTCTACCTTGGGGGGTAGATGAAAAGCCACCCTTCGATGCTTCATCGTGACAAGTTGGATAAAGTCATCAATGTGCCGGTGTACCAGATGGTCCTTGAGGCATCCTATGCCTTCCAAGAGAGATGCAAACTCATCGACCACGTTTTCCACGCTTCCTAAGTGGATGCTAAAGGCAAAAGTAATGAGTTGAAGACACTCAGCTGTCCATCAGCTTGATGGCATTCCAGAACCACCTTTGGTCATGCTCCCCATTGGCACGAGTCAAGTGAGACTCATGAGCAATTTATGTCATGAAACCACCTGCCAGTGGGAGTGGGGTGGATGATTCATATGCAAAAACCTGGATGAAGGTGGGGCATAAGACCAGTTGAAAAGGCAGTATCTGTAGGACATCCTGCACCAAATATTAATTGAAGCTCCTGTGTCAATTAACGCTGGCAACTGATGGCCTGCCAGCAGGATGTTGCACTTTGGAATGTGTCTCTGCGGATATCCACCAGGATGCAGTGCATGGATGACATGAACAGCTCCTGCAGGGTCATCATCGTCGTCCATGTCCTCCTCATCTTCTTGCCTAGTGGGAGACTCCATTATGTTGATCGCTTTGGGTTTCTGTCCCTTTTTGGGTGAGGAAGAATTGCATACTTTGACAAAGTGGTTGGATTTGTTGCATGCTGAACACTGTTTTCAGTGAGTGGCGCAAGGTCCTTGGTGTGGATATGACCCTCCACATCCGTAGCACAACTTGGGAGTCAAGTTGGATTAGGGATGGGGTTTCTTTTGGTCTGTATTCACTCCCTTAACCTGTTCCGTCTTCAACTGGAATTGCAGAGCTGCTTCCATATGTGCGGTGCGCACTTTGGAAAGTTCTTTGGAGCGACCCATCATCAGCATGTTGCCCATGGACATCCCTGGACTTTGGAGCATGTTCTCTCTGAGCTAAAGGAGGAGCAACCCTGCACAAATTGGGGAAGAATTTTGGCATCGGGCAAAGTGCAGGTGCTGGCTAAGTCTTTAAGGCGAGCATAAAAGGTGTCCATGGATTCTACAGGGAACTGATGGGCCTGGTGCAACAAGAACCTCTTGTACTTGGGATTTGCAAAAGGCTAGAAATGGGCAGTCAAAGCCTGTTTTAACGTAGTGTAGGTGAACGGAGGGCCATCCTGGACAACAGACTTCCCAAGTTTATGGATGGCCGCCCCTCCCAAGTGTATTAGCATGGGACATCGTCTATAATTGTCAAGGACCACAACCGCAAAATAGGTTTCCAGACACTCAAACCAGTCCTTCCATTTCACCGCTTGAGCGGGTGAGTGCCCATCCATCACAAACGATTCCAGAGCAGGTACGGAGGCCATGATGAGAGCAGTAGCGGGCAAGTGTAGATAGCTCAGGGGTCAATCCATTGACCTGGATGAAGGCGACTTAATGAATGACGACCTCCAACAGAGTAGTTGAGGAGGAGGAGCAGGTGTTGGAGAGCGGGAAATTGCACCAAACACACATTGGGAGAGTCCTTAGCGTGGTGCGTGGGTCCCAGGGGCACTGGAGCGTGGACTATTGATGACCTGCACAGAGGGGTAGGGGCTCTGTATCCTATGTGCTGGGCAGACGTGCTTGTGATGAGTGTGCGCACTGAGCACCACAATTGCAAGCAGGAGGTATTAAATATGCCCAGGATTACTCACCAGGCAGTCAGATGGTGTGCTGAGATGCAGGCCAGAAGGTGCTCCATGCCTGAAGAAGATCACCAAAGCAGGGGAACACCTAGTGCTGTGGACAGTCGACAGACACCCCTCCAGTGAGGCCCCAGATTTAGGGAAAAAGTGCTGTGGGCAATAGACAAACACTTCTCGACAGGCACCCCTCCTGTGAGGCCATCCGATGCAGGAATGGCCTGTGGAAAAAGCACGACCCCGCAGACACCGCTGCGTGTAGGAGGCCAGGGGAGGAGAGAAAACACACTTCTTTCTCACCCAGCAGAAACTTGGGCTGGACACTCGCGTGCACCACAGTGTGCAGGAGCGCGGGACAGCTGAACCAGCAGGAGCAGCACGCAGCATGGGCAGTGGAGCAGCATGAAATGCTCTGCGGTCCACCGGCGGGAGCGCTGTAATCACCGCACATTGGAGCACGGAGGGCCATCCTGGACAACAGACTTCCCAAGTTTATGGATGGCCGCCCCTCCCAAGTGTAATAGCATGGGACATCGTCTATCATTGTCAAGGACCACAACCGCAAAATAGGTTTCCAGACACTCAGACCAGTCCTTCCATTTCACCGCTTGAGCGGGTGAGTGCCCATCCATCACAAACGATTCCAGAGCAGGTACGGAGGCCATGATGAGAGCAGTAGCGGGCAAGTGTAGATAGCTCAGGGGTCAATCCATTGACCTGGATGAAGGCGACTTAATGAATGACGACCTCCAACAGAGTAGTTGAGGAGGAGGAGCAGGTGTTGGAGAGCGGGAAATTGCACCAAACACACATTGGGAGAGTCCTTAGCGTGGTGCGTGGGTCCCAGGGGCACTGGAGCGTGGACTATTGATGACCTGCACAGAGGGGTAGGGGCTCTGTATCCTATGTGCTGGGCAGACGTGCTTGTGATGAGTGTGCGCACTGAGCACCACAATTGCAAGCAGGAGGTATTAAATATGCCCAGGATTACTCACCAGGCAGTCAGATGGTGTGCTGAGATGCAGGCCAGAAGGTGCTCCATGCCTGAAGAAGATCACCAAAGCAGGGGAACACCTAGTGCTGTGGACAGTCGACAGACACCCCTCCAGTGAGGCCCCAGATTTAGGGAAAAAGTGCTGTGGGCAATAGACAAGCACTTCTCGACAGGCACCCCTCCTGTGAGGCCATCCGATGCAGGAATGGCCTGTGGAAAAAGCACGACCCCGCAGACACCGCTGCGTGTAGGAGGCCAGGGGAGGAGAGAAAACACACTTCTTTCTCACCCAGCAGAAACTTGGGCTGGACACTCGCGTGCACCACAGTGTGCAGGAGCGCGGGACAGCTGAGCCAGCAGGAGCAGCACGCAGCATGGGCAGTGGAGCAGCATGAAATGCTCTGCGGTCCACCGGCGGGAGCGCTGTAATCACCGCACATTGAAGCACAATCACTAAGGTGGGGGGGGCAAGTACCCCCTCATCCACAGTTGTTCTGTTGCCATGGGGGCCGTGAATGCATAGGTTTTTGCTGCGTTGCTAATAAAGGAGACACAAGCTCTGTATGGTACATTACTGGCTAAGTGACCACAAGGTCGGTTCCTGCCTGCTTTTTAATACTTTTGTTTCTTATATCACAGCTATGAGCATGTTACACACATTTGTGGGGTCCACCTCATAAACACATGTTAAATCCTGATTATTTAGTATATTTTTCCCAGTTTAGCTATCTCCCTGCTGCTCAGCCACTGTGAGTGTTGACAGTGGAATGTTGGTGTGACTGTGATGCTTGGAATGCTTGGATGCCTGTGTGGATGAGTGGTGACAGTTGGAAGATGGGCTGAGCAGCAGGCAGGCTGCTTCTGGTCGGGCTGCAGATTAAGGAACACCAGGCTAATGGACATTTGTACACAATTAATATCCTGCAACAAGAGGTCAATAAAGACACTTACAAAACTCATCTCGGCTACCTGTGGTAAGATACAACATATTTATGGCGACAACCTGGACTCAAGCGTATTTATGATCTTAAAACTACTGTCTATGATTTGGACAAGGAGAAAGTAAAGTAACCAAGAGAAACAAAGAGTAAAGCGTGAAGAATGGAGCTCCAGGCAAGCCAGCCCCACCAGTGTCCTTGTCAGCGGACAGCCCAAGCCTGGACGTGCTCCATTGGCCTTCACATAAGGATTGTTATGCTAGTGGATGTTTGGTCTGATACTCACTAATTCCACAGCCTAATGTGTCTGCCACTCTTGATGCATCTGATATGAAAGAAATTAGTGTCTGCACAGAAGCGGAATATGGATTCTTTTTACATTGCTTGGAGGTTCTTTAGACTGTCTTAATGAGAGAACTTCAAAGGCGCCACACAGGAGCGGTGTGGTTGTGCTTATTTAGTGCTTTGGAGATGCATGAAAAGCGCAAGCACTAGATCTGAGGAGTGTCCCAACTGTGACTCATTTCACTCGTTGTTGTTTTCAAATTGAAGCCGGTCTGCCCTTCACATTGTTTGGGACAGCGTGGGATCAAAGGATCAATCTTCTTGCCACCAACTTGTATGGAACAGTATTCCTCATGCTGGGGATTGGGCTCGCAATGCTTTTTGGCATATCTGTTTATGCCGACTACATCGTGCATTACACAAGAGCAGGTTTTTTTTTTTTAAGTGACACTTTGTCTGGGTAGCCTTCGCACTGGAGGACGAAGGATGCTATCGTAATGGCCACAGTAGAGATGTATGGTGAATTTTTGTAACAATTGCGAGCTCTATCAGAACGAGTGTCTCTAATGTGGCTCATTTAACCGCTACCCAGTGGTTTGAAAATTAAAAAATGCACGAGTTACTCACCATTGTTTTGGAGTCACGCGTGGCTCCTGTGGGGTCTCCTGTGACGTCCCTGACAGTTCACAGTTTTTTGCTGCTGCGGGACGCTATGCAGCTTTGTGACGATGGGAGCCATCTGGAGCAGCATCCTCTGCGTGCCGCCATCTTGGTATTGGTGGCAGCACGCAAGGCTGGGGAGACGTTGCTGACGAAGATGTCAGTGACGCATTGTAAGCTGTGATGAAGCACAGAGTTGGGATAAGGCTGGCGGCATCAAAGAAAGGTCTAGTGTGGCGCGGTAGAGCTCAGGACTGTGAGCTGTGTAGTGGACACTTTGGGGCATATTCACAAGGACTTATCTCCGAGTTATCACCACCTTAACGCATCAAAAGTGGGTATAGATTTAACGCCCCATTCAAGCGGGTGCAAACTGCAGACATCGCCAGAATTCCCGTGATAACTGCCCCAACATTTATCTCCACGGGTGACACCACCAACTAACCCTAATGAGATGCAGAGTAGGCGTTCCCGTGCAAAAACTCACGAAACACCACAACACCACTTTCACAACGAACTGCCAGATCTGCGATGCGAACCAAAAACAGGCGATAAGCCGCGGTAGCAGCAGGGAATTAACACCTGCCTTTTGCTGGTGTTAAGCAGGACGACTACCTGCAGTATGAAAGGGAGCCCAGCCAAGAGCCACATCTGAAGACCCACAGATGCCATGGAGACAATGATCATGCAGCTCCGAGACCCATGAGGGCCACAACACCCACCGCCACCCACCCCAGGCCCGCTACCACCCCCAGGACCCCCCCCCTGCCCCTCCCCCCGGGAACACCACATAGGCAGCGTACACAAAGACAGCGGACCCAACTTAAACGCACCTGATGCCCAGACCCAACGCCAGAGGAGGACATTGCCCACTACAGGCCCAAAAGGACAACCATCCCCCGCATCCTGACCAACATCGCCCACCTGCTGACGGTACCAACACAGCGGACAACCAACATCCCTCCGCAGACAAAGCTGCCGGCTGTGCTGCACATGTTGGCCTCTGGTACCTTCCAACCCACAACTGCCAGAGTCGGAGGAGTCTCACAGCCAGCCCCATCCAAGTTCATCACACCTGTCCTGGATGCCATCCTCAGCCTGGTACCCCAGCACCTCCACTTCACCCACACTGCGCAGGAGCAGCTGGAGACCAAGCAAGGCCCCTACGCCATAGCTGGATTCCCTCACCTGTCGGGGGCAATCGACTGCACACATGTACCCCTTGTGCCCCCTGCCGACACTGCACACAACTACCGCAACAGAAAGCACACGCATTCCATGAATGTGCAGGCAATAGTGGACCACCCAGGACTCCTCAACAATGTCGTGGCCAACTCCCCAGGCAGAGTGCATGATTCCTACATCGCCCAACAGTCCATCATCAACCAGCGCTCCCAGGATGGCACCTATGGAAATGCAGTGCTCGTTGGTAAGTACCAAATGAACATACCACACACCTCCACCCCACAGCCATGCAACTCACAACACTGGCAATGGGCATGCAGCAGAACTACATGCAACATGCCACACAACATGCCAACCGACCAAACACGACGACACGACTCCATTGGGAACCTGGGCTTGCCATGCACACAACCCAGCCACGGCATGGCACCACAGCCACACAATAGCAGAATGTGAGGAGAGGCTTGGAGCAGGCATGTGCAAGAGCAGCAAGTGACTAATGAATGAGAACCTACCCAATGCGAGGTGTGGCGTGGAGGTGCCGGACAGACTCCAATGTGCAAACCACGGAAATGGCCATGTGGACATTAACTGCTGGTGCATGGAGTGTAGTGGCCAGTGGACACTACCATGTCCCCACAGGCTGTGGGGCAGAACACGGAAATGTTGCACGTTACGTCCCCCCCTGTATGCGTGGGCGGAGTGGATTGGCCCTGTGTACGCCAGGCCTGCGTAGGGGTGTGAATAAAAACCCTGCGCACTGGGCGTGGTTCTCTTTCGGAATGGCCAACGTGTCTGCCAGGGCGGCGCCTCTCAGCCCGCCACGAGGCCGGCACCGTGCGCGGCGGGGCCTGCGTCCCTGTGCACCTGCTGCACCCCAGGCCGCTGGTCCCCAGACCCGTCATGCCTGCCCCAGCGCACCAAGGAGGCTCCGCTCACCTGACGACACCGGCGTGTGTCAAAGAGGGCCCACCACGTGCCTGTGCAAGCTCCAAGCCCCAGTCCCGCGACCTTTGCAGCCTCCGCAGACCATCGCTGGCCTCCACGACGCTGGCCCACAGTACTCCTTTCTCATTGACATACTCCACCGGCGTACTCTTCGGCCCAGTTGTTGGCACATGTTGTACTGAGTCGTGAGTTAAGAATGGCAGTGACCCCAAGTCTGTGGCAGCGTCCACATCATTAAACTCCCTCTGATCAGTGAAGGCAAAGTCTGCATCGCAAGCCGGCGACACATGGTGCCACTAACCCTGTTCAACGCAAGTCGGTGACACGTGGTGCCACTAACCCTGTTCAATGCAAGCTGGCGACACGTGGTGCCACTAACCCTGTTCAACGCAAGCCGGCGACACGTGGATGAGGGCTCAGGCCTACACTACGGCCCAGTAGGTCCCACATGTGGAACTGTGTCCTGAGTCTTGAATGGCAGTGACCCCAAGTCCGTGGCAGCATCCACATCACTGAACTCCCTCCGATCAGTGAAGCAAAAGTCTGCATCGCAAGCCTACAACACGTGTCTGTGGGCCCGTGCTGACCGCTGCCCCCGGCCTACACTGCCGACCAGTAGGTCCCACATCCAGCACTTAGTCGTGATTCATGAATGGCAGAGTCCATACCAGTGAACGCACGGAGAGGAGTAAAAGGAAGATGCGGCTCAGTCTGGATGAAAGCCGGATTCTAGTCACGGAGGTGACCGAACACTAGCAACAACTAACCTGGTGACATCAACCCTGTTCACCGCAAGTCCACGTCCCGTGGTGCCACTGAACCTGAACTACGCAGGCCAGTGGGACCATCCAACGGAAGCCGGTGACACTCAGTGAATGGCCCCTGCTGACCGCTGCCTCAGGCCTACACTGCGGTCCAGTAGGTCACACATGTGGAACTGTGTCTTGGGTAAGATGTGGAGGAGTCCACACCATTGGACACGCCTCATCGCAGGCGGCATCCCCTATCAGCACTGGTGCCACTAACTCTGTGCGCAATGAGTCATGGGCACTTTCTGGTTGGACTTTGGTGGCGTCTGAGTCCATGGCTTGGGGGTTGTCTGCATCATCATCTGGCTGGACCGGACTTGGTGTCCGACATGTGTCTGTTCCATTCATCTCCACCATAGTGACTGTTTCAGCGTACTTCTGCCCTCTGCATCATGCCCTGGGGGTACACCTTCCACTGTCCACCGAGACACTCCGCGACAACCCCCTTTGTCATCTACGAAAACCTGCTCTGCTCTCGTGACCCTGCCCCACTGCACCGCAAGTCAGCGGCCCGTCGCGGTAGGCCCGTGCAGTACGCTGTGCATCCGGGGCCACTAACTCTGTGCAGCTCAAGTTATGGGGCCTTTATGGTTGAATGGGTGTGTCCTTAACGATGTACACTGTTGTTGTTTTTTGACTGCACCAGGCACTCCATGACGGCTGGTGTGCACACACCCCACACACATCCAACACAGGTGTCACTCGACATGTGAGCCTGCTAATAAAAGTGGCGGGCGCACGTTCCCGTAGCCATTCCCACCATCTAAGCAAGTGTGTCTGTGTGGTCATTATGTCAGCATGATGGGTCCGAGCCCTGCAACATCACAGTGTGCTGTCTTCAGCAGACGATACCATGTCACCTCAGCAGTGGCTGAGACCTTGGACATGTAGCTTCGCCCGCCCCCCCCTGCATGCACAAGCGGTGTGTGCTGGTCCGGCGTACATCAGGTCAGCGCAGGGGTGTGCTGATTCAGCAGGGGGATCACGGCATGGCTCTGGTCTGGCCTTGAGCAGGAAGTGCGGTAAGTGTGTCTCTGTGTTGGGTTGTTGTCGCCATCAGGGCCACAGTAGTCGATGTTGCAATGTAGCATGCACCAGGAGGGCGGGCCCGCACGTACGGGGAATTGTAGGAGCGCAAGACCGCTCGGGGTCTTGGCACATGCATGCCAAGTGTTATGTGTATCATTCCTGCGGCTGCATAAGTCAGATGCCTAGCCTCAATCGCAGCGCGATCACAGCCAGCCATGGACTGTACACCTGTGTCTGCCCTGTCCGGACCATTGGCCTACACTCACGTGGCCGCCACCCTCAACGGCCAGCTTCACGGTGTTGTTGGCATGCCGCTGGACATGCGCGGACAGGCATTACAATGGTGTGCCGTAGGAGTGCACGTGATACAACCGCGCAGCGCACACAAGTGTGGGGGCTCGTGGGAGGGAGGAGCAGCTGTGAGGCAATGTAACACAGAGTGAGGCCGCTCATGTGCCATGTGCTGGGCATATCATCCATGATTCCCTGGGTCGCAGACATCCCACCCCACCCACGAAAGGCCTCTGTACATCTCCTGTATGCATGCAGATGGTGAAATTACTGTAGGGATGAAAGGTCCTTTGTCTGAACTATCAGGCGGTAGCACATCTGCAGCTCCGAGCTGGGACTTGCATGTGCCCAGCACCCCCTGACAGATATGATAGCATTTGCTTGCGACTCCCACACTACGCACTGCCCGACATGAGACCAACGTGTACACATCCCACACGCAGAAGTCCTTGGTCATAGTTAGCATGCGTGAAATGGCCTTCACACGTACTCCCACCCCACCCCAGGCCGGCACCCGTTGCACACAGACACTGCTCATTGCTCCGAGCTGTGCCATTTCATCCACAGCACTGCCACGGGGCAAGCCAGTGCCGCTTCAAGCAGAGCCACTGACGCAATGGCAGACCATCCCGGACACATGCTCAACTCCAGTCATGTGGACCTGTACCGTGCACGTCTGCTGCATGTACTGGGGGCACTGCCATTGGCAGTGCTGCGGATCAGTTACCGGCTGAGTTTCCGCCTTGCCAACGTCACCTGCGTTCAGCCTGTGTTGCATTGTCGCTCGTGCATATTCGAGTGGACCATGGATGTCTGCCTGTCCAACGTAACGGTAGCTGACCTGGATTTCGACGTGTGTGTGTGCCCCCTGTTGGCCCACGACCAGGAGTGTCACTGTGATGCCCGTTTATGGCATTCCTGGATGTTTGGCATGCATGCTGGCAACTGGACCTGGGAGATTGCACGAGTCGTCGTGTGCAGTGACCACATTGAGCCGCTCCCCGATTGGGCTTTCGTGCAAATTGGGGCCAGGGGTTGGATTCAGCACATCTGTCCTGGACAGCTGATGGGTTACGTCACAGACATGTTAGATGTGGTGGACAATGATCTCTCATTGGAAATGTTGGCCTACGCTGCTGCACTTGCGTTCATGGACGAGTGACAAGGTACCTGCAGCCACAACTGAATGTGACCCATTGCACGTGTCCCGACGCCTGGTTGCATGTTGGGGATCTGGTCACATGTCCCAAGATGACAGTGGACATGGCTGCATTGGCCTGGACTCCTGATCTATGCGCGGACAACCAACGCAGGTTGGCATTGACTTGTGTTGGTGATGGACTCCCCCGGGGTGGACATGGGCGCTTTCCAACGTTCCTCATTCAGACATGCTGCTGCATTGGTCTGCATGTCGTGGCACTTCTCTTGGTCGTTCTGACAAGCACTTGTTGATAAAGTTTCCGCACTTTCACTTGTCTCCAACTGTGTTGAGTGTTGATTTGTATGCCAATGTGTGTGTCACAGCCTATCTGGGTCCCTGCCATACATGCATTGCTACCCCATCAGGGCTGTGGGTTGGTACTTGTGCATTATCATGTCCCTGTTTTGTGCTTTGCCAGATGCGAATGGCCATTTACTGGCCACAAGCGGGTGCACTTGTGTCCTGTGTTCGGTTGTGCAAATGTTGCTGTTTGTACCACATTGTGTTCGATGTTGGGGTGCTCTGCTTCCTATGTGTGTGTGCTGCATTGTGTGTGAGATGTCCCTTCAGCTCTGATTTGGCTCACCCTTCTCCCTTTCAGGCAGTGTGGTTTTCACTTCTGTGCTTGTTCAGTGGTGTGATATTGCCGGGTTGTGTGACTTGTGCTCTTGGTTGGTGTTGTTACTCTTGGGCATGGTTTGTCTGCAGTTGTGCTGTGCTTAATTGTGCATGTGCGCCATTGTGCCCATCTCCCCCCGTCCCCCCAGTCCCTGGTCGTTCCTCTCCCTGTTGCTGTTGTGTGTGTTGATTTTGAGCAGTTTCCGGTCCCCGACTCCTGCCTCCATCTCCAGACTGATGTGGTGGACACCATTTCCTCCATGTCATCCAGCTCCTGGTGTGACGCTGGACTCCCACCTCCGGTGTGCATTGCTGCCTTCTGGTTGTTGGCGTGTTTCTGCTTGTTTGTGCGTTTCGCATCATTCCAGCTGTTCTGGTTTTCTTCCATTGTCCTCCTCCGCTCTCCGGCTGCATTCACCTTGTCCACAATGGACTGCCATGTACAATGTCTTGTTGCCAATGGGGCTTGTGGGGTTGTGTACTAGCTCCGGCTGCCTCCATTGTGCTTCGCTGTTGTTTTCTGTTTGGTTTGTCTTCCTTTTTCCTGCTTTTGTTGTGCTTATTCCCACCTGCCGTGTGTGTGTCGCGGGCCTGGTGCTGTTTATCGCTGCTTTCCTCATCGCGAATGGGCTCATCGCATGTTTTTTGGTGTTGGGGATTGTGTTTTTATCTCCGTCGAGGTGGTTGTATCGCGGACATTGGCTGCGTTTTCAGCAGACTATCGCATGGTACCGCCGTGTTGTGAATTCCACGTTAACACAGGGTTATTTTCCCGCGATAGGCTGCGACGTGTAAAGTTGCGTTAACATTTTTTGGAGATGTTTATCGCACGTTCTTGTGAATATCCCCCTTTGTCTTTCCGATCTACAGCGCATTCATGGTGCATGGCAGACACTGTGGTTTGGGTGTTGTTTTTGTGCATATTACTGATGCGCCTGGTAGGGGGCCCTGTAGCTTAGGTATTTCACTGGCCGGATTGGCAGTAGAATTCCCTAAAAAAGAAAAGGTAAATTTTTGCATTTTTGACTGTCTCCGGTCTTAAGTAAAGTTACTTTCTCTACTTATGGCACGCTGTGTTCTGTGTCAGCATCATCTCTATGCTTGCACGTCAAATTCCACGGATTAGCTTCTTGACACTGATGAACAGTAGAGTAAAGTTTTTTTGTGAAAGTGAAAACAATGTGCCTTAGCATATTTGTGAGATATCGCTCACAGGAGGACTTGCTTCGTCAAATATTGGTTACAGTGTGGTTAAAAACAAAAGTCAAAGGAAAAGTGTTTGCTTGTCTTATTTTAATGTTTCAGCAAGTCAACATTTATGCAACATGGGTTTCGTTTTGTTGGATGCGTAGGTACCCTTACGCAAGGGAGGTTCTAATCTAGCAATTGTTTGGTGAGGGGTCACTCACCGGTGATGGGTTACAGTTTAAAAAATAAACATATAAAAGACTAAGGGAAAGAGTTTGCATGACTTAAAGTTCGTATTGTGGGAATATTTTCATCTATAGCATGTCGTTTTAGTGATGCCACAGTTTAGGTTTCCTTACACAAGGGAGGTTCTTGTCTTTCAGTGGGTGGTGGTCACATTACACTCCCTTACATGAGGGATGGGTATGGAGTTTGGTTCCATTTTTACACTGCATTCCTCTACATGAGGGTTGTTTTGGTTTCTTGGTGGGTCTCTGTGTTGGAGTTACACTACGTTACATATTGTGTTTTGCTGACTGTGTGTAAATCACCTTGCACTACACGTGTTGTCTGTATTGGGTGTAAGTCGCTATGCGCTACACATCTCGTCTTGTTGGTGTGTAAGTCGCCATGCGCTACACGTCTTGTCGGTAAGTTGTGTAAGTCGCCATGCGCTACATGTCATGTTTTGGCGGTGTGTAAGTCGTCATGCACTACAATTCCTGTTTGTCTAGTGTGTAAGCCGCCTTGCGCCTCACGTGCTGTTGTTGGTGTGTAAGTCACCTGGTGCTACACGTGCACTTTGGTTTACACCCTCATACAGGGTAGGTCTCATGGGTCGTGTCCGTCATGGGTGTTTGTCTAAGGGTGTGGTCCACCTTTGCTACATTTTACGCATTTTTCAAAAACTATTTATTGGGGAGGATGGGTTATATTGCTTGTCAATGTTTTATTGTTGCCTGTAAAATATTTACCTTTCCTCTCAGGTTACGTAGTGTTCAGACTCTTGCGAAGTTGTATTTTAGGTTGCTTCCCTGAGTCTTGAACTTTTTCTCTGCTTATGTATATGCATGTTTATAGTTCTTCCCTTGTTATATTGTTCTTTTCATTTTTCATTTAAAAGGAGGGGGATATGTTATATCCTGATTATTTAGTATATTTTCCCAGCTTAGCTATCCCCCTGCTGCTCAGCCAGTGTGAGTGTTGACAGTGGAATGTTGGTGTGACTGTGAGCTTGGAATGCTTGGGTGCCTGTGTGGATGAGTGGTGACAGTTGGAAGATGGGCTGAGCAGCAGGCAGGCTGCTCCTGGTGGGGCTGGAGAATAAGGAACACCTGGCTAATGGACATTTGTACATAATTAATATCCTGCAACAAGAAGTCAATAAAGACACTTACAAAACTCATCTCAGCTACATGTGGTAAGATACAACAACACCCCTACGTGATTCCTCGACATGGGGTGGTCCATCCCCAAACATAACAGTCTCCTCTAGAATATTCTACACTTCCTCGGGGAGAAGATCCTGCCACCTGTCCATTAGCTCTCTGCCAAACTATAAATCAGGTCCTTCCTAGCTGGGAAGGTGGAAAATGTGTGTTTGAAAGTGGACATTTAAAAGAATGTGCTGCTTTTGTCTGGAAATGTAGAAGTATTGGTTGTGAGCTCTAAAGTACTCGCAGTGCACATCTGAACACAATAAAATGCCATAACACAAAGCCACACAATAGCACAACAAAAACATAACAGCGCAATGCAATTTAGTGATATCTGAGCACAATCACAGTACAACACAACAACATCTACACCACAAGTATGTGCTACACAATGCATATGCACAAATCTTCTTGTTTCACACTGCCACCTTCATAAATCTGTTTTCATATTACAGTATTGCACAGTTCTACCATACACAACACCACATAGCGCCAGTTAAAATGTTTTGTAATTCCGAATCTTTAGCTCGGATGTTCACATTTGCATGCATTCATCATAGTAGGTTTATTCTTTGCATTTTAAATATTCATAATTTCCTGGCCTCTCCTTAAATAATTTGCGACTACATGTTAAAGTTAAGCTTTTTGGGTGATGATCATGATGTTTGTGGTCTGTGTTGTCACTTCTGTTCCTTAAAAGTCAATAATTGCACAGCATCATCGTCAGGGAATCAAAAATCTAAGAATAACCCTGATAAAAACAATTCACGGGCAGTACTATTATTGCGTGCATATACCAGATTAATTTCTTACCCGAAAAAGTATATTTTATTCATTTGATCATTTATTTCGATGATTTGCCTTCTCCTTTTAGATCCTAGCTTATTTTGACCATTTTCTATACTACTACTCAATCTTGAAATTAAATAAAATACAGAACTATTATTTACAGGAAATAGCCATCAATATGTGGATGCCTTTAAAGTAAGTACCAGAAACCAGCATGCTCAAGGATTATTATTCCTGTCCAAAATATTACAAGCACAACTGCAGCTACATCACAGAAAGTCTTCAAAACACTTTTTATATAACTTTTCAGTGCTATAGTTAATAAATCTGTTTTGCTTGTCATCTGTCACTTTCTTGTTTTGATGTAGGAGAGTCTGCAAACTCTGATTTGCCGCAGCCCTAGGGAAGCAGTTGCTCACAGACTGACACACTGTGGGTCTAATGCAATCTGGTTTTCTTTGAAATCATTGCTATTAGTGGACAAGCCATAGAAACCATGACAATGATGGGCTTTTGCAAGTACAAGAGATGTGCACCACCAGTTTTATGTTGGTTATGATTGCCTAAAGTGTGTTTTTTGTATAGAAAAGACAGATGCAATTTTACAGTGGCTATGTCACACTGACATTTCCTTTATAATATTCTACATTTTGCAGATTATTTTACAGCACAAAATTGGATACATATTTGTATACCTATGTTATAAAAAGGTATTTTATTTGAGAAAAGCGGTTTTTATGGCATTGTGCCCGTAATATATTAGAGATAATGTTCCTCCTCCTGTGTGCTTTTTTGATTCTAGCAACTCTTAGGATTGCCATCAAAGAGAGAAAGTATTGTTATGCATCTAGATTTTTTTTAATATGATGACTATTTTAGCATTGATTTTTAGAAAGACTTTAAAATCTTATCAGCAGTACTTATGTAATCAATTTCGTCCCCATCGTTAAAGTAGACACCAAATGAATTCAATTTACAACATATTCGGGTTTACGTCAACAGTTTAGTGTGAACTGTATTTACATTTTTAGCGGTATTCATCAGGTAATTAGCTCCTATATTTAATACAGGATGAAAAAAATGGTGCGCGGCCTATAGCTACGTCCAAAAATATCATAATCAACAAAAGTGCAATCCCTTCCAGCCTAGACAATATTCTATATTTGATAAATAATGGTTTTTGTATACAATACTTGATTCGCACTCATTTAAAATATAAGGGGGGATATTCTCAAGAACGGGCGATAATTATCGCCAAACTAGGTTAACGCAATTTTACATAACGCCGTCTATTGCGGGAAACTAACGCCGTGTTAACGGCGTATTCCCAACACGCCGGCAACAGGCGATAGTTTCCCGATAATGCGTCAAATGTCCGCGTTAAAATTACCGGGACGCAGATAAAAAAGGAAACCCGAACGTGAAAAAAGTGGTGATGGGCCCAACAGCGATAAAAATATGAGCGATAAGCAGCACCAGGCTTGCTATTCCCACGTCAGGCGGGAAAAACCACCATAAAAGCTGCAAAAAAACCAAACAAACAAACAAAACCCAAACAACTGAAAAACACCATGGAGGAAGCTGGAGCAACTACAGAGGCCAACCAGAACCCCACAAACCCCCTGGAGGACCAGACAGGGACCTCGGGGAAGGAGAGGGGCAAGGAGAAGAAGAAGAGGAACCCACAATTCAGTCCGCAGGAAAACAAGATCCTGATTACGGAGGTGATAGAACACCACCAACAACTGTTCATCACCTCCACTGTGTCATTGGCAACTAAAAATGCAATATGGCAGTCCATCTTGGCCAAGGTGAATGCAGTCGGAGTGAAGAGAAGGGAAGTGGATGACTGCAAGATGTGCTGGAATGATGTGAAGCGCAAAACCAAGCTGAAACTCGCTAACAACCGGAAAGCCGCAATGCAGACTGGAGGTGGGAGTCCAGCGCCACAGCAGGAGCTGGATGAGATGGAGGAAATGGTGTCCACAGTCATCAGTGGGGAGACGGTGGCAGGAGTTGGGGGACCGGACACTGCTCAACATGACCTGACTCAACAGCAACAGGGTGAGTAACGACCAGGGACTGGGGGGAGAGGGGGAGATGGGCACAATGCACAATCAAGTATAGCACAGTGCACACCCACAATGACTCTGGATCATGTCCCTGATCTCCTTGGCATACTGCAGCACACATAGAAAAAGCAAGTAGGCCCCCGTCGACAATGTGCCCAGAGGGGGCACTCCCCACACATCACTAATCTCACAACAAACCCATGCACATGTGCTGAACCCAGCAAAGCTGCGGGTCCGTTAGCCACACTGACAATGCAAGTGACACTGCATGACGATTAGCATGGCTGCAGTCCAGTCATCATGACATGGTGCACACCACAACACTGAGTGTGGACCACATCCGTAAAGGAGCAGGTCACACTCTGACACATCCACGTGCACAAACAACCCCTGACGTCAACAAGACATCTGCGGACAAACCATGCACAAGAGTACCAACTCCCACCAAGAGCCCAATTTACCCAAGTCTGCAACATCTCAGCACTGTATAAGCACAGAAGTGAAAGGCACACCGCCTGAAAGGGATAAGGGACAGCAAAATCAGAGCTGCAGGGGCAACTCTCCCACAATGCAGCACACACACATAAGAATCAGAGCACATCAAAATTAACAACAATGTGGTACAAACTGCAACACTTTCACAATAGAACCGAGGACACAACTGCTGACGCTTGTGTGTAGAAACTGGCCAATCACATTTGGCATAGCAGGAAACTGTGAGATGATAATGTACAAGTACAACCCCACATCCCTGATGGTGTAGTAATGTCCACTGTCCCGCATCAAATAGGCATCTCCTCCCAAACAGTCACAATGTACATTGTCATGCAGTCTGTTTGTAAACTTGTCCAATGCGTGAACATACATGGAACACACTGTTAAACTGCATCTCCCTTTACATTGCAGAGGGAGAATCAACACCTCCTGCAGAGCAGACCGTACATCTGTTCACTGATGATGAAGAGGACCTCCACACCCTCGACACCGATGCCCTCCAACAGCTCATGGACACCCTCAGCACCCCACCCCCAGGAGCAGGGCAGCCCAGCTGCATCGAGGAGACCCCACCCCCTGCACAGACCACACAGCAGGAAGCACCCACCACCACGGCTGTCTCCCAGGACCCCCACGACCAACACATGGCATTCCAACGCAGTGTGTTAGAGGGCCAGAAGGAGATGGCTGATTAGGTGCGGGTGGGGTTCGACCTCATGGCAGCCAAACTAGTTGCCATACGTGTGTGTCTAAGTCCCATCAGGGGCCATTTACAGTCCCTAACGGACACCCACAGTCCGCTCCATGCTCTCCAACAAGCCATGGCTGACATCGCTGGAGTCATGACTCTGAGACAAGAACAACTGTCTAGTCAGAGTGGCTCCAGCGATGTCAGCCGGGAGTTGGGACTCATGCGGAGGATCATGGAGAACATGGAGCGGATGCAGGCGGAAAGAATGGCTGCCACGGCTGCACACCAGCGAGATGTAGCTGGGATCTTCCATGCCCTGCAGATCCTCATCATGGCATTGCTGCCACAAGGCCTGGTGCAGATGAATGCTGCTGCTATTACTCCATCCACATCTCTGCCCCCTGATGTGTCAGTGCCTCACAGTACGGCAGACAATCCACCTCCGGCCCCTGATGTGTCACTGCCACACAGTGTGGCAGACAATCCACCTCCAGCCCCTGATGTGTCATTGCCACACAGTGCGGCAGACATTCCACCTCCGGCCCCTGATGTGTCAGTGCCACACAGTGCTGCAGACAAAACACCACCACCCACATGTGAGGCACATCACACATCAGAGGAAGATGATGTGGATGATTCTGCCTTTGTGGTAAGAAGGAAGCGGTAGCATTCATCTCCGCCATATGGCCTGTTTCAGCTTGGTTCTGCCCTCTGCATCATGCCCTGGAATAACACCTTCCACTGCCCCCCGATACACTCTGCGACATTCACCTTGGCCCTCGACATGGACTGGCATGTTTGGTTTGGTTACCAATGACACAGCAATCAGACTGCGGACTGAACTCTTTCCCTTCCGATGAACTTGTCAATCCCTGAAGGACTCTGGCTGGCCCTCCACGGGGCAACAATGTAAAGTGGGGTTTGCATGGCCATGTACTGGTCCAGCTTCAACACTCAACCGAATGTGATTAAAACATTCTAATTCACACAGATGTGTCATGTCTATGATCAAGCAAGTATGAAAATATGGATGAATGTAGGGGCAGTGATTCCAAAAAAAGATACTCCCTGGGAACTGATATCAATTCGCATGTTTGACCGTGACCCAGATAGGCAGTGAGATGACTGGGAATGTGTGAACTAGCTGTGGCCTCATTGCTCCTAAACAACAATCTCGCAATTTCCCAACTTACCCCCACGTCACTGTAGGAAATAGGGCTGTGTGTAAAAAAGTCAAAGTCAAAGTTATGTGGATGCCACAGCTCGGAGCAATGATTTGTCTGAGTGTGCAGCGGTTGGACTCCTGGGATGGTCTGTGCGTAAGTTTGAAGGTTATTCCATGCAAGAGAACTGCGAGCAAGGACTTCTGTGTGTGGGGTGTGTATACGTTGGTCTTTGGTTAGCGCTGTACATAGTGTGTGAGTCGTCATCAGCTGCTTTGGTATCTCTCAGGGTAGTGCCGTGCGCATGCAATTCCAAGGTCGGAGGTGCAGATGTGCTACCGCCTTCTAGTTCAGACAAAGGAGCTTTCATCCCTAATGTTAGTTTGTCATCTGCTTGCATTCTGGAAATGTGATGTGGATTTTGGGGGGATGTCACTGCTTCGCCTTCCGGCACGGTTGAACCCTTACCAGCCATGTACGTGCCCTCACGGTCAATTTTGCATGCTCTGATGTAGCAGTGGTGTTTTGCTGCAGTCTGACAGTGATGGGTACAGGTAGCTGTGAGGAGGCGCGTGACTTCTCACCTTGCACCTATTATCTGACACTGTTCACTACTATTGATGGATGATGTCCGTGTACACATGTGATCTGTACATGGCACATATGTCCAGGGGACACCTTGGTGTGTTCCACGCAAGGTATTCCTCTTGGCTTGTTGGCTGGTGTGCATCTCCCATGTTGCTGAGGTGTTCACTGTGCCCCATCCCCCTTACGTCCATGTTGCTCATGTTGTGGTACTTGAGTCACAGGGTGCATCCCTGCATCAGGGTGGTTCATATTTGACCCCAAATGACACCCGCAATTTCATATTTGACCCCAAAAGACACCCGCAATTTCATATTTGACCCCAAAAGACACCCGAAATGTCATATTTGACCCCAAATGACACCCTGTTGTCTTTTTATGAACACCAATGCCAGCCTTCATGTCATGTTTTTGTACACACGTGATACGCTGATGAGTGGGATTACGTCCTACATTTGACACCCTGATATGGCATTTCGAATACGTGACACCCTAAACAGCCTCTCTGTACAGAGGTGACATACCCACCATCTATTTGCTATTTGTGAGATTGCTAGCACTTAATGTTGCACTTACACTTGTCAGAGTGATGTGCTAAAGCAGAGGACTGACATGCACACAGGGAATGTGTGTTGCAATGAATTTATTTGCACATGCTGTTCATGTGGTCATTTTGTACTGTTCCATGATTGCTAAGGACAGTCACAATGTGACGTGCTCATGCGAAGAAGTTGTTAATGATTGTGTTCCTTCGGGCTATTCCTGCTGCAGCTGCAGTGGGGTGTGGTCCACCTGCCTCATCTTCCTCATCATCGTCTGGTGCATCTGGCACTTGGATCCATGGGGCATTGGTGCGTACACATATGTTGTACAATACACAACATGCAATGATCATCTTGCACACTATTTCTGGGCTGTACAGGAGTCTTCCACCTGTGATGTCCAGGCACATGAAATGTGACTTTAACACGCCAAATGTGCGCTCAACAATGCCCCTGGTGCGTTTGTGGCCCACATTGTACTGCCTCTGGGCTGGGGTGTTCGGGGCTCGGAGGGGTGTCATCATCCACGGGCAGAGTGCATATCCTTGATCACCTGTGAGAGGTAAGTGAGATTTGTGTAAATTGGTGGTTCTGCATGCTGTGTTGGCAGACTTGCAAGTTTTGTGGTGTGTGATTTGTGTGACTTTGGGATTCATGTTTGGCATGTATTGCTTCTGGAAAATGTGCGGGATCAATGTGTATTACGTGGCCTCACAGCTGCTCCTCCCTCCCCGAGCCTATTTACTTGTGTGCGCTGCGCGGTTGCATCACTTGCACTCCTACGGCACACCATTGTCATGCCTGTCTGTGCATGTCTGCAAGCCTGACAACAACACTGTAATGTTGGCCTTTTAAGGTGGGCGGCCACGTGTGTGTAGGCCTATGGAAAGGATAGGGCGGACACAGATGTGGAGTTCAGGCCTGGCTGAACTCGCGCTGCGATTGAGGCTAGGCCTTTGGCTTATGCTGCGGCAATGAAGATACACACACAACAGTTGGCATGTATGAGCCAAGACCCCGAGCGTTCTTGCACTCCTTTATTTATCCATTCGGGCGAGCCCGCCCTCCGGGTGCATGCTACATTGCAAGATTGTCGATTAAGGGCCGGGTGGCGCCAACACTACAACATAGACACATGCCATAGTTACTTTTGTGGCCAGCCCGGAACTGAACCATGCCCAGAACCCGGAACTGAACCACGCCCAGAGCCCAGAACTCAACCACGCCCAGAGCCCTGGGCCATTTCTTCACACTCCTCACACGCCTACGCGTGGGCCGCCGCCGCGGTGCTGGGATGTCATGCGCTTCGGAGTACGTCTCCAGACGTTCCACCCAGGCTTTCCAGCGGCCTGCCTGGGACGGGGGTGGCCCCGTGACTGTGAAGGGCTCCAGTGGCGTTCATGAGGACATGCTGTTGGCTGCTGGAGGCGGACTTGTGGGGTAGCCCCATGGGACGATGACTTGTGGTGCACTGAGGTAGGCCCACCTGAAGAGCTGAGTGGGTGTGCAGCCTGCGATGATGCAGTAGGCCTGGAGGCTGGACGGTGACTTGTGGTGCACAGAGGTAGTGGCACATGAGGCACTGTGTCCGGCACGGGCCTACTGCCATGTGGCGATGACTTGCGGTTAACTGAGGTAGGCCCACCTGAAGAGCTGAGCGGGTGTGCAGCCTGCGATGATGCAGTAGGCCTGTGGGACGGACTGGAAAGGATTTGTCTGAGACCTGCTGGACCGCTGTGTAGGCCGGAGGGAGCAGTCAGCACACACAGAACTCCGCGGTGCAATGCCGCAGGGTGCGCCTGGGGCCTGTTGCCCGGAAGCCAGCGATCGGCTGAGGAGGCTGCCAAGCTCGCGGGCCTCGGGCTTGAAGATTGCACCGGCACGTGGTGGGCCCTCTTGGAGACACGCCGGTGGCGGCAGGTGAGCAGTGAGGCCTGGGTGCGCAGGGACAGGCAATCACCGCTGGGTGCCGGACGGGTCTGGAGACCAGCAGGCGGGGGACAGCAGGCGCACAGAATCACGCAGGCACCACCGGTCACGGCGGCAGGATGAGGGGCACCTCCCTGGCGGACACGCCCCTGCAGGCGATGACGAGATGTGCGCAGGGTGGCGTGTGACGTAGCCACCTCGTCGCCGGTGTAAATTTTGCCGTTGAAGGTGGTCGGCCACATGTGTGTAGGCCTATGGTCAGGATATGGCGGACACAGAGACACACGCAGTAGTTACTTTGGTGGCCATCCCGGAGGTGAACCACACCCAGAGCGCCAGGCTATATATTCACACTCCTACGCTGGACTGGCGTACGCCAGCCCAGCCCACTACGCTTACGCTTACAGGGGGGGGCGACATAGCTACATGTCCAAGGTCTTCCCCACTGCCTGAGGTAACATGGTTGTGTCCACTGTCCACAACACTACAAACACCAGCAGTATATGTCCACATGGACATGTCTGTGCTCTGCTTACTCAAGACTGTCCAGCACATCACCGCCACACTTGGCATTGTGTACATTCTTATTCATGGGTCACTTGCCTCATTCGCACATTCTTGGTTCCCACCTCTCCCCACATTCTGAAATTGTGTGGCAGAGGGGCTATGCCTTTGTGGATGGTTTGTCTACATGTCTGGCTCCTGTTACCACAGTTACTTGTGTTGTCGTGTCTGGTAGGTGGGCATGTTGGTTGGCATGTTGTATGTGATTTTGTTACGTGTGCATTCCCACAGTTGTGAGTTGTATGATTGTGGAGTTGAGAAGTGTGGTGTGTTCCGTTGGTACTTACCAACGAGCAGTCCATTTCCATAGGTGCCATCCTGAAAGCGCTGGTTGATGATGAACTATCGGAAAATGTAGGAATCATGCACACTGCCTGGGAAGTTTGCAACAACATTGGTGAACCGTCCCCGGTGGTCCACTATTGCCTGCACATTGATGGAATGCGTGTGCTTTCTGTTGCGGTAATTGTGTGCAGTGTCGGCAGGGGGCACAAGTAGGACATGTGTGCAGTCAATTGCCCCCAACATGTGCGGGAAGCCAGCTATGGTGTAGAAGCCTAGCTTGGTCTCCAGCTGTTCCTGCGCAGTGTGGGGGAAGTGAAGGTGCTGGGGTATAAAGCTGATGATGGCATCCAAGACAGGTGTGAGGAACTTTAATAGGGCTGGCTGTGAGACTCCTCCGACTCTGGCAGTTGTTGGTTGGAAGGTACCAGAGGCCAACAAGTGCAGCACAGCCAGCAGCTTTGTCTGCGGAGGGATGTTGGTTGTCCGCTGTGTTGGTACCGTCAGCCTGTGGGCAATGTGGGTCAGGATACGGAGGATGGTTGTCCTTTTGAGCCTGTAGTGGGCAATGACATCCTCTGGCGTTAAGTCTCTGAGGCTGGTGCCTTTTCGGAAGGTCCGCTGTCTTGTTCTGCACTGCCTCGGTGGTAGTCCGGGGGGGGTCCTGGGGGTGGGGGTGGTCCTGGGGGTGGTGGCGGTTGGTGTTGTGGCCCTCCTGGGTCTCCAAGCTGCATGATTAGTAGCTCCATGGCATCTGTTGATCTTCAGATGTGCCTCTGGGCTGGGCTCCCTTTCTACTGCAGGTTTTCGTCCTACTTAAGCTTAAGACCAGAAAAAAGCAGGTCTTAAGTCCCTGCTGCTAACGTGCCTTATCACCTGTTTTTGGACCGCATTGCCAATCTGGCTGGTCGTTGAGAATATCGCGAAGTGGTGTTATCGTGAGTTTTTGCACGGGAATGCCTACTCTGCATATGATTAGCGTTAGTTGTCGCTGTGAGCCTTAGCGATGTTTTTAGCGGCAGCTATCGCAGGTAAACTGACGATGTAATCAATCAATCAATCACGGCATTTATAGAGCACGCTACTCACCCGGGAGGGTCTCAAGGCGCTGGGGGAGGGGGTAAGTTACTGCTCGAACAGCCAGGTCTTGAGCTGCTTCCTGAAGGAGAGATGGTCCTGGGTTCGCCGAAGGTGAGTTGGGAGGGAGTTCCAGGTCTTGGCTGCCAGGTAGGAGAAGGATCTTCCTCCGGCGGTGGTTCTGCGGATGCGTGGTACGGTGGCGAGGGCGTGGCTGGTTGATCGTAGCTGGCGGGTGGGCGTGTAGAAGGTCATGCGGTTGTTGAGGTACTTTGGGCCCAGGTCGTGGAGGGCCTTGTGTGCGTGGGTGAGGAGTCTGAACGTGATTCTCTTGCTGACGGGGAGCCAGTGCAGGTCTTTCAGGTGTCCGGTGATGTGGCTGTGTCGGGGGATGTCCAGGATGAGTCGTGCGGAGGCGTTCTGGATGCGCTGGAGTCTTTTGAAGTTTGGCTGTGGTTCCGGCGTAGAGGGTGTTCCCATAGTCCAGTCGGCTGGTGACGAGTGCCTGGGTGACGGTCTTCCTGGTTTCAGTGGGGATCCATTTGAAGATCTTGCGGAGCATGCGCAGGGTGTTGAAGCACGAGGATGAGACGGCGTTGACTTGTCTGGTCATCGACAGGGAGGAGTCCAGGATGAAGCCCAGGTTGCGTGCGTGGTCCGTTGGCTTGGGCGCGGTGCCCAGGGCCGGGGGCCACCAGGAGTCATCCCAGGCGGAGGGTGATGAGCCCAGGATGAGGACTTCCGTCTTGTCTGAGTTTAGTTTAAGGCGGCTGTTCCTCATCCAGTCGGCGACGTCTCTCATCCCGTCGTGTAGGTTTGCTCTGGCGGTGGTGGGGTCGTTGGTGAGGGAGAGGATCAGCTGGGTGTCGTCGGCGTAGGAGATGATGTTGAGGTTGTGTTGGCGTGCGATGGCTGTGAGGGGGCTCATGTAGACGTTGAAGAGCGTTGGACTGAGTGAAGATCCTTGTGGAACGCCGCAGATGACTTCAGTGGCCTCGGATCTGAATGGGGGGAGGCGGACTCTCTGGGTTCTTCCGGCGAGGAACGAGATGATCCATTCCAGTGCTTTCTCTCGGATTCCGATGTTGCTGAGGCGCTTCACTAGGGTGCGGTGGCAGACGGTGTCGAATGCCGCGGAGAGGTCCAAGAGGATGAGGGCTGCTGTTTCCCCGTTGTCGGTTAGGGTTCTGATGTCGTCGGTGGCTGCGATGAGGGCGGTCTCGGTGCTGTGGTTGGCCCGAAACCCGGACTGCGAGGGGTCGAGGGATCCATTCGTCTCGAGGAAGGCGGCAAGCTGTCCGTTGACGGTCTTCTCGATGACTTTGGCCGGAAACGGAAGGAGCGAGATGGGACGGTAGTTCTTGAGGTCGGTGGGGTCCGCCGTTGGTTTCTTCAGGAGGGCGGTAAGCTCGGCGTGCTTCCAGCTCTCCGGGAAGGTGGCAGTGTGGAAGGAGGAGTTGATGATGTCCCGGAGATTGGGTGCGATGGTGGCGTCGGCTTTGTTGAAGACGTGGTGTGGGCAGGGGTCGGTTGGCGATCCGGAGTGGATGGAGTTCATCGTGCGGGTGGTGTCTTCGGTGCTGATCGGGGTCCAGTTGCAGAGGGTGGTGGTGGCGGGCGTTGGTTCGGCGGTAGGGTGCGTGGTTTGTGCGTCGAAGCTGTTATGTATGTCGATGATCTTGCGGTGGAAGAACGTGGCGAGTGAGTTGCAGAGGTCTTGCGAGGGGGTGATGTCGTTGTTTCCGGCGCTGGGGTTGGAGAACTCTTTGACGATGCTGAAAAGTTCCTTGCTGTCGTGGGCGTTGTTGTCCAGTCGTTCTTTGAGTGCCGACTTCTTGGTGGCACGGATCAGCTGGTGGTGTTTGCGGGTGGCGTGCTTGAGGGCGGTCCTTTTGTCTGTGGTCTGGTCGAGTCGCCAGGTTCTCTCGAGAGTGCGGCAGTTCTTCTTGGATTCCTTGAGGTCGTTGGTGAACCAAGGGGTTTTCTTGCTTCCGGGTCTGCTGGGAGGGTTTTTAGTGGTGCGAGGTCGTCGGCACAGGCGGTCAGCCACTTGGCGAGGTTGCTGGCTGCTTCGTTTGGGTCCGTTGTGTTGGTGGGTGTGTTCTGGCTGAGGGAGGCGGTGAGCTGCTCGGTGGTGATCTTGCTCCAGCTCCGGCGGGGAGCCTGTTGCGGGTGGTGGTGGGTCGCAGTCTTTCTGAAGCTGAAGTGGACGCAGCTGTGGTCGGTCCAGTGTAGTCCGGTGGCGTGGCTGAAGGAGATGTGCTTGCTGGAAGAGAAGACGGGGTCAAGCGTGTGGCCGGCGTAGTGGGTGGGCGTGTTCACCAGTTGCTTGAGTCCGAGGTTGGCGAGGTTGTCCAGCAGGGCGGTGGTGTTTCTGTCGTTGTTGTTCTCCAGGTGGAAGTTGAGGTCCCCTAGGAGGATGTAGTCGGCTGAGGGCATGGCGTGCGGGCTGATGAAGTCTGCGATGTCTTCGCTGAATAGTGTGCGTGGTCCCGGGGGTCTGTAGATGAGGGTGCCTCGGAGGGTGGTCTTGGGGTCAGTGTGTATCTGGAAGTGTAGGTGTTCGGCGGCGGTGAAGGTCTCGTCGGAGTTAGTCGAGATGCGGATGGTGTTCTTGTGTACGATGGCGATGCCTCCTCCCGTCTGGTTGACGCGGTCCCTCTGGGTGATCTTGTATCCGTCCGGGTTGGCTATGGCGATGTCGGGCGCTGAGGAGGCGTTCATCCAGGTTTCGGTGAGGAAGGCGATGTCCGGTGCTGTTGCGTCGAGCAGGTCCCAGAGTTCCACGGCGTGCCTGTGGACGGAGCGGGTGTTCAACAGGATGCATTTCAGGTTGTTGCTGCTGGTGCTCGACTTGGCGGAGGTGGTGCACGTCCGGGGGCAGGTGAATCGGCAGGTTTGGCAGGTGAAGGGTCCGTGGGTGCGTCTCGGTGAGGCTCGGTAGCAGGCAGGGTTCCAGCCGGCATTGAGTGCGGTGAGTGTGGCGGCGTCGTAGGTCCGTCGAGTAGTGTTGCATCGGTGGGATCCAGGGGTTCTGGCGCTGGGCGCGGTCCAGGCACGGACGGGCGCAGACGGGCTTGCCTTAGGCGCGCCTTCGGCGCGCCAGCGGCGCGCCCGCTGAGCACGTCCGCTGCGCGGCCGCGCAGCGGCCGCCATTTATGGGGAGGTGGGAGGGAGGAGCAGCTGGGAGGCGGGAGGCAGGGGCAGCGAATGGGCAGTCAGGGGGGCGGGGCCGCAGGGGACGCAGCGGCGGGAATGGCGAGAGGCAGCGGGGGCACAGAAAGGAAATGGGGGGGAAAGCAGACAAAATCACGGGCACAACGTAAATGGGGCAGCGAGGGGCACAGAAGGAAAAAGGGGATAAAAACAGACAAAATCACGGGCACAACGTAAATGGGGCAGCGAGGGGCACAGAAGGAAAAAGGGGATAAAAACAGACAAAATCACGGGCACAACGTAAATGGGGCAGCGAGGAGCACAGAAGGAAAAAGGGGATAAAAACAGACAAAATCACGGGTACAACGTAAATGGGGCAGCGAGGGGCACAGAAGGAAAAAGGGGATAAAAACAGACAAAATCACGGGTACAACGTAAATGGGGCAGCGAGGGGCACAGAAGGAAAAAGGGGATAAAAACAGACAAAATCACGGGTACAACGTAAATGGGGCAGCGAGGGGCACAGAAGGAAAAAGGGGATAAAAACAGACAAAATCACGGGCACAACGTAAATGGGGCAGCGAGGGGCACAGAAGGAAAAAAGGGGGGAAGCAAGCAGTGCGGGCACCGGGGCCGCAGCTGAGGGGCGATCTTACCTGCAGAAGCAGCGGGCAGACAACACAGGCGGAGCTGTGTGGTGGGGGAGCGACCTACCTGGCAAGGTCAAGGGTTGCTCTCCTCACCGCGCAGCGGCCGCCATTTATGGGGAGGTGGGAGGGAGGAGCAGCTGGGAGGCGGGAGGCAGGGGCAGCGAATGGGCAGTCAGGGGGCGGGGCCGCAGGGATGCAGCGGCAGGAATGGCGAGAGGCAGCGGGGGCACAGAAAGGAAATGGGGGAAAGCAGACAAAATCACGGGCACAACGTAAATGGGGCAGCGAGGGGCACAGAAGGAAAAAGGGGATAAAAACAGACAAAATCACGGGCACAACGTAAATGGGGCAGCGAGGGGCACAGAAGGAAAAAGGGGATAAAAACAGACAAAATCACGGGCACAACGTAAATGGGGCAGCGAGGGGCACAGAAGGAAAAAGGGGATAAAAACAGACAAAATCACGGGTACAACGTAAATGGGGCAGCGAGGGGCACAGAAGGAAAAAGGGGATAAAAACAGACAAAATCACGGGTACAACGTAAATGGGGCAGCGAGGGGCACAGAAGGAAAAAGGGGATAAAAACAGACAAAATCACGGGCACAACGTAAATGGGGCAGCGAGGGGCACAGAAGGAAAAAGGGGATAAAAACAGACAAAATCACGGGCACAACGTAAATGGGGCAGCGAGGGGCACAGAAGGAAAAAGGGGATAAAAACAGACAAAATCACGGGCACAACGTAAATGGGGCAGCGAGGGGCACAGAAGGAAAAAAGGGGATAAAAACAGACAAAATCACGGGCACAACGTAAATGGGGCAGCGAGGGGCACAGAAGGAAAAAGGGGATAAAAACAGACAAAATCACGGGCACAACGTAAATGGGGCAGCGAGGGGCACAGAAGGAAAAAGGGGATAAAAACAGACAAAATCACGGGCACAACGTAAATGGGGCAGCGAGGGGCACAGAAGGAAAAAGGGGATAAAAACAGACAAAATCACGGGTACAACGTAAATGGGGCAGCGAGGGGCACAGAAGGAAAAAGGGGATAAAAACAGACAAAATCACGGGCACAACGTAAATGGGGCAGCGAGGGGCACAGAAGGAAAAAGGGGATAAAAACAGACAAAATCACGGGTACAACGTAAATGGGGCAGCGAGGGGCACAGAAGGAAAAAGGGGATAAAAACAGACAAAATCACGGGCACAACGTAAATGGGGCAGCGAGGGGCACAGAAGGAAAAAGGGGATAAAAACAGACAAAATCACGGGCACAACGTAAATGGGGCAGCGAGGGGCACAGAAGGAAAAAAAGGGGTAAGCAAGAAGTGCGGGCACCGGGCCGCAGCTGAGGGGCGATCTTACCTGCAGAAGCAGCGGGCAGACAACACAGGCGGAGCTGTGTGGTGGGGGAGCGACCTACCTGGCAAGGTCAAGGGTCGCTCTCCTCACCGCGCAGCGGCTGCCATTTATGGGGAGGTGGGAGGGAGGAGCAGCTGGGAGGCGGGAGGCAGGGGCAGCGAATGGGCAGTCAGGGGGCGGGGCCGCAGGGACGCAGCGGCGGGAATGGCGAGAGGCAGCGGGGGCACAGAAAGGAAATGGGGGGGAAAGCAGACAAAATCACGGGCACAACGTAAATGGGGCAGCGAGGGGCACAGAAGGAAAAAGGGGATAAAAACAGACAAAATCACGGGCACAACGTAAATGGGGCAGCGAGGGGCACAGAAGGAAAAAGGGGATAAAAACAGACAAAATCACGGGCACAACGTAAATAGGCTGTTAGCGCAGGCTTATGAATCGGGCGATAAATCTATCGCCACTTTCGTGGCGGAAAAGTGCAGCTAAATCGGCGATGAGTCCTTGAGAATACGCCCCAAACACTCTAATATGGTCCACTTCATCTTTAGGCCACATGGACACTCACCATTATACTTTTATGCCACGGTTGAGAAAATATCGATTGCACCCGAGCCGAAATTTGAACAATTCTAAATAATAATACTGATCAAGCAAACAGAACATATTTGGAATAAGATCTCCATGCCCTATGGATTTATTGGTAAGAGTGGTTGAGGGTCACATTGGCAGATAGTTAACATCATGCTTTGCAGAAACATGGGCTGCTGACTCCTTCAATGAGCGTTCTGAGGGGAAGGGATCCTGTTGGAAAGTGGTTTATTAGTAGTGGTAAGCAGTGACCTGCCACTAGTAGTAAGGCCACAAACACAATGAAAGGTTCAGTCAAGGTCTCAATAAATTATTCCCTTGCTCAACCCTTGGTAGTTGGCAATGAGCAGGCCAGCTTGCCATAGAAGACAGGTGTGTAAAGCATTTAACAACACCAATACATTAAATAAGTAAGACACAATACACAATAAATGTATAAACATAGGTTATATTGTTATGAACAGATAGACACCAGAACAACAAAAATCTAATGTTAGGAACCAGAGATTTGAATGTATAAAGATTAAAAGTAAAACTAGTGCTTAGACGCAAATAGTGCTCAAAGGTTTAAAAAAAGGTTGCACTGAATTATGAGGAAGTCCTGAGTTCAGGCCACCCATGATATAACACTTTCACAGTTACTTCCAAAAGTGTTTCTTTTGATGCAGGAAAGTGGTCCACAGGCACCAGCCAAGGGTTCAGATGCTCTGGTTTGCCTCTTGCAGTCTGGGACTACAACTTCCACAATGCACCTGGTCAACATATGGAACGTTACTAATGGAAATGGCAACAGGGTTTTCAGGAGGATTGCACTGCCCAGTCTAGTCACTACCCTTCTGGAATATTGCCCACCTCAGATGGCCAGCTGCCACTTGACCATAAAGTTAAACATTTATACAAGGGGTATGAGAGGCAACATGTATGTACAGTACATTACAAGGTCTATGTTTTAAAAAAATGAGTCCACGTTGCTGTTTGTAGTCTTAGTGTGTCTTTATTACAAAAATGCTGGATTTTCATAGAAGCACAGCCAACGCGTTTCGCTCACACATGGGCTTCTTCAGGGCGATCAAAGGGTGCTGTACTCTCGCCAGGGTAAAAAAGTAGGATCCGCAAAATTTCTAGTCCGTGTCAGGACGTAGAATATAAAATAGTTCCCTCAAAGTCAAGGTAATTATTGGTCCATAAAGTTAGCAACCAAGATTCTCTGTCTCTGCCACGAAGGTCCGTGTAAGAGGCAAGGGGTGGTTGTAAAGGCGAATGGAGCGCATCCGTGTTCGGTGGCGTCAGGTTCAGGCGGGGCGCCCCCGAACACGGATTGCGCTCCATTCGCCTTTACAACCACCCCTTGCCTCTTACACGGACCTTCGTGGCAGAGACAGAGAATCTTGGTCGCTGACTTTATGGACCAATAGTTACCTTGACTTTGAGGGAACTATTTTATATTCTATGTCCTGACACGGACTAGAAATTTTGCGGATCCTACTTTTTTACCCTGGCGAGAGTACAGCACCCTTTGATCGCCCTGAAGAAGCCCATGTGTGGGCGAAACGCGTTGGCTGTGCTTCTATGAAAATCCAGCATTTTTGTAATAAAGACACACTAAGACTACAAACAGCAACGTGGACTCATTTTTTAAAAACATAGACCTTGTAATGTACTGTACATACATGTTGCCTCTCATACCCCTTGTATGAACTTATGGAACGTTTTACAAAAGTTGCTCCAAACGTCTCCAAAATTCCAGAACTTCTTCCTGAAGTTCTTCTTGTGGTTTCAAAGTGTCCAAAACACACATTTCTACCCCTGGGGCACCTCAGGGAGACCTTATGGGTGACTTATATGCCAAACTAATGGTAGTTTTAGACTTTGGTAGTATCTTTAATTCCAAAATCTAATTTGCATATAGTTGTGATGCAAAGGCAGCCTGAAAAGCAGTGCTCCCTTTAAAATGACAGAAAGGCAACACAGTAGTGCACACTTAAGGTCATTAAGATTACTGGGCCTCTAAATCTATATGCCCTACTATATACTAGGGACTTACAGCTAGGCTGTCAGTACCAATTGTAATTAAACCTAATTACCATATACCTTATAATCAGAGCACTGGCCCTGGTAAGCAGAGCTCAGGGCACAGTCAGAGTCAGTTACCACCAGTATCAAGCACTAAAGGGGGGAATCAGGGAAAATGGGATGACTTTCTCACACAGCCTCCCCAAACGAAAGGTGATGGGTAACTAGCCAACATCCTGGTAGTCCTCTTCAGCTAAGTGAAAAAACCTGGAAAGTCCATCTGCATTGGCATGACCAGTTCCAGGTCTGTTTTCCACTGTGAAGTCCATCCCCTATAGGGAAATGGACAACCTCAACAATTTAAGATTTTCCCACGTCATTTGCATGAGCCATGTGAAAGGTATGTGGTCAGTCTGAACACAGAAGTGAGTGCCAAATAAGTATGGCCTCAACATCTTCAAGGACTAAACCACAGCAAAGGCTTCCCTCTCAATGGCACTTCATCTTTGTTCTCTTGAGAAAAGTTGCCTACTGATGAAGGCAACTGGCTGATCAAGGCCCTCTTCATTTACATGTGCCAACACTGCCACAATCCCTTGTTCTGAAGCATCTTTCCATACCACAAATTTCTTTGATAAGTTAGGGGCCGGTGACACTGGTGCTGAACACATAGCATCTTTCAGAGTGTCAAAGGCCTTCTGAAACTCTGGAGTCCAATTGACTTTCTTGAGCTGATTTTTAGAAGTGAGTTCTCTCAGGGGAGCCACAATGGTCCCATAGTTCAGAACAAATCTTCTATAATACCCAGTCAGACCAAGGAATGCCCTGACCTGTGTCTTGGTTGTAGGAGCTGCCCAATCCAAAATGGTTTGGATTTTGGCCTGGAGCGGTTGTACATGGCTTTGACCTACAAGGTGGTCCAGGTACACAACTGAACTCTGCTCTATTTGGCTCTTACTGCCCTTAATAGTCAGGCCTGTCTGCTGCAGGGCCTGAAGAACTTCTTTCAGGTGGCTTAAGTGATACTCCCAGGTGGAACTGTACACAGTCATATAATCCAGATAATATTGCCCTGCCAATATGGAGCGTTATAAAATAGCCCTGAATGCACTTTTTTACCCTCAAAGTATTGCAAATGTCAGAACATTCTTCTAGGGAGATAGCTAAAATCATTAAGCTCTATTTGAATCCCAAAGCCGACATTTCCACAATCCCAGCATATGAGGATTTGAGCAAAAATCTATTCCTTTTTTGGAGAATAAGATTATCAAAAATTCATGCAGACTTAACTGTCTTTTTCGAGCATCTATGTCCCCCTGCAGCATTTGTGGAGCAGGGTTCCGCCCTTCCCTTAAATTGTTCTTTGAACTAATTTTCGCCTTCTTCCATTCCACAAACACATAAGACCGTGGTGGAGTGTAAATCTGGTCACCAAGTTACCCTTTCCCTCCTAGCCTATTCACTGCCTCCACAGAAAACTTAGGGGCATATTTATGAGAACTGACACAACGCTGCGTTTTGGTAGCGTTATGTCACAAAAACTTGTGCTGCATTGCGTTAGTTCTGTGTGACATGGCTGCTCCATATTTATGGTGTTGCGCACCATATCACCAGCACTGACGGTGAATCAGAAATCCCAACTCATCAGATAGTAAAACA
The DNA here is from genome assembly GCA_963921515.1 of Calotriton arnoldi. NCBI lineage: Eukaryota > Metazoa > Chordata > Amphibia > Caudata > Salamandridae > Calotriton > Calotriton arnoldi. The sequence goes on from CAWUFW010012124.1 coordinate 402,020, forward strand.
ACACAAGGTGTTATAACGCAACTGTGACCTAAACGAAGCAAAGCTGATGCGCATGTTGTAAAGTGCTGCAAATCAGCTTTGTGTCACATAGGAGTGCGTTCCATGGCGGGACGTTGAAAAAATGTAACGCGTTTGCAGGAAAAAATTACCCATTGGAATCCACTGCACTTCAGGACAAATAACACTTCTAAATGAAGATCAACAACACCAACCCCGGGCAAGATGACCTGATAGCAAGCCAGGGGAAGAAGAAGACCCTTTTCAGTGAGGAGGAGAACCAAATATTAATAACTGAGGTGACATAGAAAGAACACCTTCTCTTTGTCACCTCCAAAATGCCATTAGGGAAGAGTGAAGCCGTTTGGTAGTCCATAGTAGATAAGATCAGCATGGTAGGGCAAACAAAAAGTACAGTGCCAGAGTACAAGAAGCGCTAGCATGGGTATAAGTGCAGGACCAAAGAGAAACTGGCCAAGAACCTGAAGGCAGCAATGAAGACCAGAGGAGGAACAGATCTCCAGGAGGAGCTGGAGCCATTGGAGGAGCATGTGCCGTCTGTCATTCCAACAGAGTAGGTAGCAGGAGTGGAAGGACAGAACAGTGTTGGGGTCGAGGACCAGGAAGAACTGCAGGTGTTGCTCGGATGTGAATTTACCTTAAAGAAATGAAAATACAAGAGGCGTTTGGCAAAACAGGAACAAGTTGGTTTAATTACACAGTGGCCGGGAGAGTCTCGACAGAATGTGTCTGAGGAAAGTCTGTCAGTGTGCAAAGTTTTGACTGGAATTATATATATCTTGTCAGTTACAATAAAGTAATATCTGCTTTCCTAGAAAGCATCTCAGTCATAAATTAACAAGTTTGGTTATTTGATAAGGACACAGATGGCTCTCGACCTCGAGGAGAGCTAATGTGGGCCAGTGTGTATGTGTCTAGATGTCCAGCATGAGGCGCGCATGATCACTATGTGTGATGTGCATGTCGTGTCTTTATTGGCTGAGTGTTTCTGCCCACATGTAGTATCTAGCTTTGTGGTATTTTGGGGGAATGCGAGTTATTTGGCCAAATGTGTTTTATTGGGGGCAAATGCCTCGGACCTGTTTGTGGTGCAACTATCTATCTGTGGAATCGATCAGGGTTTTCCATGGGCGCGCCTTTGTCTTTGGGTTAAGAGAAATGCCACCTGTGACGTGTTATTTGATAGGCATGAATGTGGGTCGCAGAGCCTGCCTGACCATGTACCTCTGACTCGGGGTTGATGGGGAGGTCCCCTTGGGTAAATCCGACAGCAGGGACACAAAATCAGTGAAACTCCTAAAAATAATATGGCAGTCACTGGTATCATTTTTAGCAACATTCTCAAAATTGTGTGAATAGTTGTCATCGCGTACATCAATATTGTCTTTACTGATATTGACATAGTTATGCATTGACATTGCTTTTACTGATAACATCACCGTCATTCATGCATGGATTATTGCATACATTGACATTGATACTGCCGGTATCGTTGCTGCTGTGCAGGCATAGTTTATGGCATACATTGACAACGCATTTATTGGTATTGCAGTTGTTGGGCCTGCACATGTCATGGTATTCATTGGCATCGTATTTACCCATTCCAACACAGGGTAAGTAAAAACAAGGGTCATTTAGTTGAAAACTGTGCTGCATTGCGCTATGTGCAAGGGAAAGGGCAGGAACTTCTTATATGTTAACTTATACATCACATAAATGAAATTATATTGGGCAGTGACCATTTATTCAGCCCAGTACAGCCCTGCCAAGTTTATTAGGTCTATGCGTGATATGCTGCCCCAGTCCAGGTTGTACTTTTAATTCTGGGACTTGTAATGGAATGTACAATGTGATTTACTAGGACTACTTGCCCCACAATACAAAGGAAACATTCTGGGCTGTAGCAACACATCATACATGGACCTTGAAAACATAACAGATATGTCAATGACAATGCAGGCCCCTTTGCACCATGAAGTAAGTGTGCTTGTCTTGGGGCTAGGCAGACAAAACTGGAGACTAAAGTAATAGAATTGAATGGTGTTGTCAGAGGATTAACTTCTAACCTGAGAGGGGATCCAGGTGCTGAGTATGTGAAGGCTCTCAAAGTAGGATCATGTGAAGAGCCAGGTGGTCAGCCACTAGCACTAAACAATATTGCATGCAGTTTCCTGATGTGCTGAATGTGGTTTTAACAGGTGTTTTCTGCCATGTTAGAGACCACCCTACCACCTGTGTTGCTCAAATGAATATTGGGGATGGGGAGAATGCCAGTGATGCACAGCAGAGGGCAATCTGACAGTAGCCTGATGTCAAATAAAAGGTAGGCAGGTACTTAACAGTCCCTAACCTATCAATGAGCTCATCAGCTGTAGGTATAGGGTAAGCATCAGTCTTAGTGACTGCATTAGTTCCTCTATAGTTCACACAGAACCTTAACTCCTTCTTTCCCCCCTCAGTATTAGGCTTCGGGACCAACACCACTGGGCTGGCCCATGAACTGTCAGAGGGCTCCTTTATCCCCAATTCCAGCATCTTAGCTACCTCAGCCTTGATGCTGCCTCTGACCTTGTCAGACAACCTGTACAGTTTATTTTTGACTGGTAGGATGTCACTAGTGTCAGTGATACATGGGGTCAAAGAGAACAGACCAGCAAACTGCCTCAGCACCTGCTTGCAGTCTCTGTTCTGCTGGTCTGTCAACTTGGGAGAGAGGACAACTCCCTCCACTGACCCATCTTGCACATTGTGGGAGAGAAGGTCTGGCACTGGCTCCATCTCCTCCTCTCCTCCCTCATCTGTGACCATCAACATGGTCATGTCTGCCCTATCTTGGTGGGGTTTCAACCTATTAACATGCAGCACTCTGTGGGACTTCCTGGGGTGTTACGGTCGATCAGGTAGGTAAGATCCAGTCCACTTGTCCTGGAGGGCCCTAGGAGCCACAGGCTCCAATACTCTCAACAATTGTCCTGGAGTGTACTCAGGCATGGTAGCCCTTTTGTCACACCAATGCTTCAAGAGCTAATGGTTGGCCTCCAGTTTCCTGTTTGCTTTGTACATGTATTCTGCCATACGTGATCTGAGGCCTAGTACTTAATCTAGCACATTGTCCTTGACTTCCTTGAGAGGCTTTTTCCAAGACTCTTTTACTAGGCGTAATGGTCCTCTTACAGGTTGCCCAAACAACAATTCAAAGGGGCTAAAGCCAATCACTTTTGTGGGGCCTCTCTGTAGGCAAACAGTAGGCATGGGAGGAGAACATCCTATCTCCTCCTGAGTATGTCAGACAAACCATTGAGCATGCCCTTCCGGGCCTTATTGATCCTTTCCACCAGACCATTAGTCTGGGGATGATATGGGGTGGTAAACTTGTAATAACACCACATTCTTCCCACCTCGCCTTCAAATAGCTAGACATGAAATTCGTGTCTCTATCTCAATCCACCTCCTTTGGAAAAACCCACTCTGGTGAACACAACTAGGCCTAGCCACTGAAGGAGCAGTGACTGTTCTGAGGGGTATTGCTTCAGGGTATCTTGTGGCATGGTCCACTACCACCAAGATAAACTTGTTCCCTGATGCAGTTGGTTGTTCTAGGGGCCAACAATGTCCACCCCACCCTCTCTAAGAGAGTCCCAACCACTGGCAGTGGTATCAAGGGAGTCTTTGGCTTGCCCTCTGACTTCCCACTGTCCTGACAGGTATCACAGGAGCTGCAAAACTCCTTCACTTTGGCAGACATGTTGGGCCAATACAAATGGTTAATCAACCTGTTCCAAGTCTTATTCTGTCCCAAATGACCTGCCAAGGGGATGTCATGGCTTAAGGTGAGGAGGAATTCTCTGTACTTTTGGGGAACCACCAACCTGGTGGCTCCCTCCTTGAGGTCTCAGGCCTCAGTATATAGAACTTCACCCTCCCAGTAGACTCTGTGGAATCTGCTGACATATCCTCCACTTGCTTGGAGACGGTCTGCCTCAAGCTCTCAAGGGTGGTACACTCTGTCTGTCCCTGACAAAATTCCTGTCTTGAGGGTCCACCAGTTCCTGTCAATCCTGCCAAATCTGACAGACCGTACAGGGATAGAATCCCTTCCTCAGACGTTAGATCCTCCTCTCAGGGTCAGATTCCTGCTGTATCTCTGGAGTTCCTTGAGCTGGCTGACCAGCCCCATTACCCTTTTTCTTGCCATTGGATGCTTGGCCATTGTTCCAAGGTCCTAATGTCCAGTGTTTCCCTTCTGGATAGTCTGTGCCCTGGCCACAGCACATACCCACTCAGGGAGATGCAGCATCCTTGCATGGACCATGCTCTCCACTCCTGACCAGTCAGATGCTACAAGTTAATTTCTCAGTAGATACTCCACTGGGAGTGAAGGTGACACAACTGCGGGGCATATTATCAAGAACGGCGTTAAAATTATCGCCGGTTTAGCGGCAGAAAACTGCCGCTAAAGCGGCGATAATGGGCTTGATAATATGCCCTGGAGAATTCCAATAGAAGCCCATGTTCACACCAGAACATGGACTTCTATTGGAATTCTCAAGGGCATATTATCAAGCCCATTATCGCTGCTTTAGTGGCAGTTTTCTGCCGCTAAACCGGCGATAATTTTTAACGCCGTTCTTGATAATATGCCCCTACCTTCTTAGGACTTGTCACATCTCCCTATTCCAAACTCACCATTGCCATGCGAGGGAGTTTGGCTCTGCTGCTTGCATAGGTTACCTGGTGATACACACCAGGTATGAACTGCCCTGGAAAAACCAGTTTCTCTGTGACCATAGTCACACTGGCTCCTGTATCTCTCGTGGACTCAACCTCAGTTCCATTGATTTTAGGCCTCTGCCTGTACCTCTCCATGCTGTGAGGCAAGACGGCAAGCGTTGCAATTTCCACTCTACTCAAGGACACTAAAGTTGCCTCTGTCAAACCCTTCCCCAGCTCTGGGACAATCCCCACCCCCACACCTACACTGACAATCCCTGGGACTGCCCACCAGTGGGGAGCTTCTTTGTGCAGACAGTATCTCCCTTCTTGTATCCTGGCTTATTAGAGTCATAACACTTCCCACCTTTGAGGTATCAAAGAACCTACTAGGTTTCTGTGGGTCTCATGAGGACTCTTTCTGTTTTGACCTTCTTTCCCTGGGACGGGGGGGAGGGACCTGTCCTTCCTTCTTCTGATCACCTCCCTGGTAATCCCAGGTTCTCAACCACTCATCAGATAGCTCCACCAGCTTGCTGGGGCTAGTCAGCTAAGAGTCCACTAGGTACAGGTGTAACTTCTGTTTTGCACAATGAGTCAGGATGTGCTCTTTCAGAAATAAGTTGTACAGCCCCTCATAAGTACTCACCTGGTTACCACAAATCCAGTCCTCTAGAGCCTTCACTGAGATATTCACAAAGTCACCTAGGACTGTGTTTCCCTGAACTTCACCCTGTACTGCTCTGGGGTCAGACCAAACTTTTTGACTAAATTATTTCCTCACGTGTGAGTAGGATTCTGCCTCATCACCCTGTAGGGTCAGGAGCCTATCCCTCCCAGCTACTGGAATCAATTACCACATGACTGAACCCCAATACTTAGAGTGGACCCTTCTCATCTTAAGGACCCTTTCAAATGCAGTCAGCCATTTGCCAATTTCATCCCCCTCTACATACATGGGAACTATTCTCTTGGGAAGTCTGGGTTCAAACCAATCACCCCTGCACATCTCAGAATCTTCTTCATTGTCGCTGCCACCATTTCTTCTCTGTTCCTCTCTTGCCCGGTTCTCAGCTAGGGCCAACTTCCTCTCTTCCAGAGCTATGGAAGCTAACTGTGCCTGCAGTTGTCTCCCCTCAAATGACAGCTCTGGTGCTGGTGGGGGAGGGGATTCCCTTCCCTCCCCTAACTTGCAGTATGAACCAAGCACTGGAAGTAATGGACATGTCATCCTCATCTACCTCCTCTAGAAGGTCATTGGAGGGCTCACCTTCCCCTTCACTCTCTGGAGCTGTCTGTGCCAAGGCCTTAAGGGACCTAATCAACTCTGCCTTCCTGATCCTATTAATATTAGGTAGCCCCCTGGACCTACACTGAACCCTAAGCTCAGCCACTGTGAGTTTGTTCAGGTTAGCCATATCTAGCTCCATTTTATTCCTAGTCACAAAATCGTAACTAATCAGAAATAGAACAACTTTAGAAAAAATAAAAAAATGGATTAAAAATCAGTTTAGTCCAAATATAAAAAAATTAAAAAACAGAAGTTTTGTTCAAAGTCAATTTAGAGGATTTTTAAAGATCTTAACTTAATTTACTGCATTCTGTAATTTTAACACAAGTATGTATCCTCACACAGCTAAGCTTAAGTTGGCAGGGTATGCCCAGACGTGGGTCCCTTGCTCACTTTGCCACTGGATTCAAGCTAGCCTGGCTGATGAGGGCTGTAAGCCCGAAACCGGTCCCAGGATGCTTGTTTCCGGTCCAGGGAAGACATGGCTTGGCAGTTTGGGCTGGACTGTTCCCATGAGGCACAGGGTCAAGACTGATTTGCATATAGCTGTGTCTGAACTGGGGTGGTGAAGTGAGCTAAAGAACGATGATGGATTCAACCCAGATCTGTGACTGGGGGTGAATGTCTGAAAAGTTTCAGCGCTCCGTCCATCATCTCCTTGTGTTTGGTTTGTTCGCCCTAAGTTGGCAGGGTATGCCCAGACGTGGGTTACTTGCTCACTTTGCCACTGGATTCAAGCTAGCCTGGCTGATGAGGGCTGTTAGCCCGAAACCGGTCCCAGGATGCTTGTTTCCGGTCCAGGGAAGACATGGCTTGGCAGTTCGGGCTGGACTGTTCCCTTGAGGCACAGGGTCAAGACTGATTTGCATATAGCTGTGTCTGAACTGGGGTGGTGAAGTGAGCTAAAGAACGATGATGGATTCAACCCCGATCTGTGACTGGGGGTGAATGTCTGAAAAGTTTCAGCGCTCCGTCCATCATCTCCTTGTGTTTGTTTATAGATACAAGGCACCATACCTCTGGGGCACCTAGAGGAGGCCTTAGGGGTGATTTATATGTAAAAATAAGGTAGTTTGAAACTTGGAAGTACCTTTAATTTTGAAGTTGAATTTGAATATAACTTTAATTTAAAGGCAGCCTGAAAGACAGTGCTGCCTTTAAAATGACAGCAGGCAACACACTTAAGGGCATTAAGTCTACTGGGCCTCTAGGTCTACATGCCCTATTATATACTAGGGACTTACAGCTAGGCAGTCAGTACCAGCTGTAATTAAACCTTATTACCATGTACTTTATAATCAGAGCACTGGCCCTGGGTCTGGTAAGCAGAGCTCAGGGCACAGTCAAAGTCAGTTACCACCATTATCAAGAACAACATGGAGGTGATCAGAGCAAAAAAGATGACTTTCTCACAGATCCCATTTTGATATTTCCCCATAGGAAGTGAACAACATTTTAAACTCATTAAACCTATTGACAACTGCTTTAGCCCATTCCCTTTCACTTACATCCTCCAAACAAAAGTCTGACATTTTGGGAGGTTGATCTCTCTGAGCTAGTTGGTTAAAAAACCTAAGAAAGCGGATACAGGCCATAAAATACAAGGACGTTAAGTTAAATTCATGCCAGATCCCTTGGACCATTGAACAATTTGGCAAACACAATAACCTTTTTAGGGCAGCCCCTTCAAGGGAATCCCAGGGATACCTTTGGTCCAAGAAAAAACCTAAGCCCCATACAGGGCTAAAGTAGGAATTGTGCTACTAAAAGCTTTCATTAGGGGGGCCCACGAGAATCCACCAAAGGTTAGATTAAAATTTACAAGTGAGCCCATCTGGAGCAAAATCCTGGTCTATGTGTAGTCCATATGGGATTCCCATCCCAGATTACTAGAGAAACTGAGGCCCAAATATGTATAATGTTTCACAATCTCAATCAAATTGGTTTCCAGGTGCAATTTAAAATTCTTTGTGTTTTTTTCATAAGCCAGAATCTTTGTTTTCTCCACATTTATTGTTAGTCCATTTTCCATACAAAAAAGACCTAATGCATCTAATGTCCTCTGAAGACCCATAGCTGTATAGTCAAGTACAATCAAGGTGTCCACATAATAAGCAGGGGATGTGGGTGGAACCCATTTTGTTCCTCTTAGCGCAGCAGGTAAATCTGCCACAAAAAGACTAAAAATGGTGGGTTCAAGAACACAGCCTTGCCTCAATCCCTTTCTAATATCTATTTTTTTCAAAAGTCTCTCAGATTTGCCCAGTTCCACCTAAGCCCAACGACAAGAGCGAAGTTCCTGAAGTGTAGAAAGCAAGTCCAAGGGAGCCCTCCAGGCTGCAACTTTGATTGACCACAAACTCCCTCTATCTACGGTGCGGAAATCACGAATTAATTAATAGCTATGGATTTCTTAACGATCGGCCACAGCATGAAGCAGTGGTCTGCTGTAGAGTGCCCTTCCTGGATCTCCCCCTTGTTCAAGGGGAAGAAGGTCATAAGCCCTAAATCAGTCCTCTCGTTGGATCAAAAGAAGTTTTGAAAAAAACCTTCTCAGAAATATCTAACTGACTAATCAATCTATTATTAGCTGGACAGCTTGTATCTCCTTTCTTCAAAATAGGTTTTATTATTGGCCCTTTCCAGGATTCTGTGTACTTCCTGGTCAAGAATATCCTTTTAAACAGACTAGCAAAAATGTGGGCCCAGCAATCACTGTTGGTTTTTATTACTACTGCTGGAATGTTATCTGGTCCTGCTACTCAACTCAACTTGAGGTGTGCTATAAGTGAACTAATATCCTCAATCAGTCAGCTGATTCGATTCGAGAATATGATTTAGACTTCCTTTGGTTCACGGAGGGAGAAATGGTGATTTATGGAGATGCAGGGCGAGAACCTGCTGGCTCATCTAGTTGGCCATTAAGAGTCGCCAGGTATGGTATCCAGGAGCCTTCCTCAATTGAGCGTTGGAGGGCTCCTGGGTAGCAATTATCTAACTGGTTCACTAATTTCCGAAATTGCTTTTGATCCTCAGACCTAATAGCCTCTGTAATTTCCTCCCACTTATTATAGTAGAATTGTCTTTTCTTTTCCAAAATAAACTGCCTATACTGGTTTTTGAGGCAGTCTACCGGTTATTTGGTGACACCTAATTTACCCAAGGCGGTTGTTCTTAACAGCCTTTCTCAGCTGACTTTTATGTTTCTGGTAAGAGGGATCAAACCATATATTGTTTATTCGTTTTCAGTATACTTTTGGCTTTTCCAATCTGAAAATTGGATTAACACAAACAGGAAAGAACATTATCCATCAGTTCCTTATACCATCTTAATACGTATTCTCCCCTTTTTGGAAGACAATTTATACTCCCTGTTACCTGTAGATTAGACCCATGGGGGCAGATTTACAAGCCCCTTGCATGACTATTGCGCCGCCGTTGCGTCACTTTTGTGACGCAGCTGCGGAGTAAATGTTGCGGCCCATTTACAATGTGACGCATCTAGGGAGATGCGTCACGTTGTAAAGCCCTGCGTCACATTATACCTGCGTCAGGTATAATGTATGCAGGGTGGGCGTTCCCACGCAAAAAGCCATGTAGAACTGACGCAGTGAAATCTACAAGATTTCACTGCGTCACTCTATGCCTTCACTGCGTCAAAATCCATACGCCTGCTCAGACCAGGCGTAAGGAATGACACAGGGCTTTTTCAATGGGACTCACCCATCTATTGTGGCGCATTGCTGGAGTTGCGTCCCTTTCATGAGCAACTCCAGCAATGCGTCACTTTTGCGCCAACAGATGCGTCAGAATTTCTGACACATCTGTTAATCCTTGCGCCATGGAGCACTGTATTGTAAATACAGCGCATCCATGGTGGCGCAAGGACATTCGGCGCTGACGCAAGGAAACTGACGCATCTATGCAGATGTGTCAGTTCCTTGTAAATCTGCCCCTAGGTGTTCTTTATCTAGTTGAGTAGTGGAAAGCTCATGGATATTGGTGCGATTTATTCAGAATTTGATGCTTCCCCATAATTAAAAGTGAAATAAGAGCCCAATATTCACTGCCCTCACAATGTAATACAGTAAAGGAACCAATCACTACAAACTGCAAGTCCAATACAAAAGAGTAATCAATCGGACAACCCTGACTGCCAGCATAAAAAGTCTGTGCGGCAGGAGTGTCCTTTACCAGATGCCCACTTAGACAAATAAGGTCCATTCTGGCTAACTGATTTCCCAGCTAGATATCCACTTTTGAAGGGGACACTGCTGGGAATAGAGCAACAAGAACATTGTATTGATCAAGCAAATCTTGTAGTACAATATCAGCATGTGTGGGAAAGAGCCTTGAGGTAAAGTCACCAGCCATTATCAGAATGGCTTCAGGATATTTCGAGAAAGCATTATTTATGATGATTTCCAATTCAGCAGTCCATATACCCCAAGTATTAAACACCTCTTTTTGAATATACACGTTCACTAACGAAAAAAAACATTTCTTTCTTTGGTCTTTAGACAAACTTTCACTATTATGAACTTAGTACTACGAGATAATTCTAGCATCTCTATAATTTTGGTTAGCAAATTACCCTAACTGATAATCTACCTCTGCCTCGATCGGACCCTGGTCTGGAAATGGTAACCAAACCCTCAACGTTGGTGTTCTCCTACAATGGTGTTTCTTGCAAAAGCACAATTTGATGAATTTGAAGGATTCTATCCAGATGATGACATTTTCTTTTGGCATATAAAGCTGTATACCTCCAACTCACCAACATGAGGTTGCAAGAGAACTCAGTGATCTATGCTACATTCCCTTACTTCCTGAAATCATGGGTACCCTGGTGGTTCATGAGGAGGTAGTAGTGATTTGAAGCCTCCCATCCTTGGCCCCAACCTGCACAATAGGGAGCCATGGCATTTGAAATAACAATCCTCAAATTATTTATAAAAAACTCAGGTAATTTCTTGGGGACCTGGTTGAAACTAGGGCAGCCTGCATTATTTGCTGAGTGGAATCTATTGAAGTCCCTTTGTCTAGAAGATATGCCTTCATGGTGGTTCAACACTGGCTTACCCATTTTTTTCTTTACTAGCATGTCCTCTACAGGCACCTTTACTTGAGCTGCTATCCGCCAACCTTGGCATAAAAGATCAGCCTTGTCCCGCACACATTACTGGTTATTGTAGGGACATAAAGTCCACGCTTGTTAGCTTTCGACCTCCTTTGCCCATCAGGAAGCCTACATGTGCCGGATCTGCTGATACTATTTCTCGGAGTGAGGGTATCTGCTTAAAACTATAGAGCAATTTCGATCTATTCAAAGGACTTCATTTTTTTGCATTCTTCCTCTTCTTGTTTATATCATATAAGAGAGTCTGGCATAAGGGATGAGGGGTAACTGCCTGAGAAGGCGATACATTGGTGGAGCAATGCATCTTTCCCTGAGAAATGGGGATCACCTTAGGCCCGGGAGAGGTCATCTTACTCTTTTTGTTTGATCGAGCCTATATGCTTTGGTCGGACCTTCTCCGGGATCCTTCCCTCACCCACCCGTAGACCAGTTTTTGCTGCTTTTGCTTTAGGCATCCCAGTATTATTGTTTAAAGGGGTTATACTTTGATGGGGTTTAGTTGATGAGTGAAGATGTCCTCCCCAGGGGCAATTTTCTTTGACACAACTTTCCGGTTAAGGGGCGACCTCAAACTGGACTATTTAGTTTTTCATCTTTTGCACTCTTTAAATTCTTTATATGCTGTCTACCCCTACAAGGTGGGGACCTCCTAACATTTAGGGCATATTTCCTATAGCCATAGTTAAAAAGACTTTTTTTGATTAACATAGGGTGTTTGGTGATATAAAAACTGTGATGATATACACTTGTCATATGGTTCATATGAATTAAGTAGGGCTGAGTATTTGGACAACATAAGCAGCAGAATATGGGCACTGAGTCCATCCATCCCATCAGAGTATGTTGCCCCAATTCCTAGCTACCTCACAATGTGCCATCTGGACCCCTAACATTATAGGGTACCTGATGGTGTCTGCAACCTCAGAACATGACCTCTCTAATTCCCCCAAGGAAATCATGAGAACAGATCTACCCTTTTGTTATTACTTAGGCATGCCCAAAGGGAGATACAAGGATGATACAATGTAGCGTTTCAAACATTTACGGAAGCAATTTTATTCTTGTGTAAAATACATGAGCTGCAATTATTATCAGGAGGAAACAAAGAATTGTTATCAGCACTACAAGAATGCTAAAAAAGATAAACAGTTCAACCATTATGAAAATATTGTGTGATTACATGATAATGAATATACGAATAGTCCTACTCTAAATCTACCTACACTATCGAGAGCATAGTGAGAGTACCGTCTGCAAGATCTCTTGGGACAACCCAACAACCCATACCTGTGTTTGATGTATCAGGAAGTCAGTGTAGTGTAAAATGGGTTGCCACCCTTTGCATAATAGGGATTGGAATCAGCAGGGCTGAATCTCAGTCACAGAGTCCTGGATAATCCATAGAAGTGCTTCTCTGAGGAACTTAGCTCAGAGGCAGTTTATATAATCAAAGCCCAATTCTATTCACACTGAGACAGAGGTGCAATGCTGATGTTAAGGTTTGTCTTTCCGATTCAGAGCTGTCACCAACCAGACAACAAAACAAGGACATCATGCTCAATGTTCTGAACCTTTGACAGAGTGTACTAAGCAACTTGATCATATGCCTACTAAGAAATGTACTGCCTGCAGAATGATTTCTAAGTATACTATCATGTGTGTAAAAAGCATGTAAAAAGTTTCAGTCTAAAAACATGTCAATTTTAAATGTGTATTACAAAATGGAGGCTTTTGTTTATGGGCGCCATTTAACCCCATAACACACTGGGCACAATCTCTCCAAGGGTCTCCAACCAGTAGCTCGAGAGCTTCTGTAGCTCTCCAGCTACCTCTGAGTAGCTCATCTGTGTGCAGCCCAGCTTATTAAATGAGAAAGCTTTTGCTTGGTTGAATTAATATACATATAACAAACTTGAGATTATACAACACTAATAATATTAGTGGATCTCACATGCCTTTCGTTGAAATTAAGTAGCTCTCAGTACAGAAAAGGTTGGAGACCCCTGCGTGACGGTCTACACCCTCAGAGCTCTCTGGAAATGCAGGATGCTGAATAATTGATCCCCGGTTTTCCTAAGTTTCAAAATGGACAGCAGCAGCTGGGGTTTCCTCTACTGGCCTAATAAGTGAAGGCAAGCATGTGTTCACTTTATAAAGTTCTCACTCTTGACTTACTTTAAATAGTTAGCTTGTGACAACTGGTTGGAATTCATCATGACCAAAGTCTCCAGAATCACTTGCAGGGCCTCCTGCATCAACAAGACTACATCCAATAGAGATGGGGAGGAATAATAATGGATGTCTAAAGAATTTGGTGAGAAAAATTGGGATTGATTGAAATTCTTACATTCCCCTGCTGGAGGAGCGATTCTAGGCTGAGTTTGCTGAAGCAACTGAGGATGGTATGTTAATAGAGAGAGCTGACCCGCCATAATATGGAGAGGATGAGAGCTGAGGGCCGTTCCCCTGTTGGAAAATGATAGATCCCCCAAAGAAAGACCCTAAGATTCACACTTTGAGGCTAATACGGAGGCTCCTTGGCTTTCAGTTGAGGCCTGACTATCCCTCCGTTCTTCAGGGTGTGAGTCTGTCCTCAATTTAATGTGCTTAGTGATAAACTTGCAGATTTGGTTTTGGTGTGGGGAAATGTTCTTATATTTATCCATGCACCCAGATGATGACCCCATCTCCTCTTTCTCAAGGCCCTACCCATTTTTAGATGCATTTCCTTTACCCCTTTAATATCCAGATGACAAACCAAATGAAGACACTTTTTTAGACCGGAGAGAGGGGAGGAATAAGGAGCTGGGTAGCTATGTAATGATTGACCCTGTAGCTTCTACAGGAGGACCTCCAGTAGAACTGAGGTATAAAGCAAAACGAGCTGAGGATAAATTATAGGTCCAGATTAAATAAGCACCTACATCCCCTTCACAGCATATTTCTCCAACAACCGCCTTATTGCAGCCGCCACCACCCCAAAGTTTGCTGAACTCTAATGTACATGGAAACTTAAAAAGCACCAAAGCTTTTGATGAACGTACTATATATCTCAGAAATACAATGTGCTTTTCAACTAACTAATGAATGCCTTTGGTCTGCACCTGCATAGCAGAAATACATGCAAAAAAACAACTTTCACAAGCTTAAGGCTCACATTTCCTTAAAAAAATATATTAGTTCTGCAACCTACATATAAGCCACTAAATGTAATATTGAAAGTGTGAGTTTGTACAAAACATATAGTAAATGAATATATATAATTATATGCTTAACATGTTTATAAGTGACTGCATTGTTCTCATATAAGTTATTTGATTAGTTGCTGATGGGTCCCTGATTTAGTCATCTATCACAATATGTAAATGTTATCATAACTGTTTTATCTACAAGTGCTGCACTATTGAAATTTTGAGGAAAAGATCAAATAAAAAAAATAAATTAGGTTCAAGTATAGCAACACTTGAAAGTCTGAGTTTGTAAAATACAAATTTAAATCTCAATATAATATCTTTCACATACATGCACGCCCTTTCTATGTAGTTATGTATCTATATATTTATTACTTTAATCCTACTGTAGAAGAAGAATATATATATATATATATATATATATTATCTACTGGCGGTCGCCAGTAGATAGTTATAGTTAGGACCTATTTTCCATAGGAAATCAGCGACATTCTATTTGAAATAACTCTTGCGTCGGTTGACGAATCTTCGCGAAATTTTCAAACTTTATGGCCCACTCCGGTCCGCTCCTACCCTGAAAGTCTCAGAGTGATTCGTCAAGCGGGGGCCGAGAAAAAAGGGGGGTCCCAAAACGTGTTTTCCCCATTTATTTTCCCATAGGAAACTTTAGACACGGCTACAGCCCGAACTGCTGAACGGAATTACACCAAATTTGGCAAAGAGGTAGTTCTTGGTTCATAAAGAACCCTTTTTGTTAAATGGTGTAAATCCGTTCAGTAGTTGCGGAGAAATTAAAAAAATAAGAGTCAAAAAATCAATTTCCCATAGGAAACTTTATGCAAGGCTACAGCCCGAACTGCTGAACGGAATTACACCAAATTTGGCAAAGAGGTAGTTCTTGGTTCAAAAAGAACCCTTTTTGTTAAATGGTGTAAATGCGTTCAGTAGTTGCTGAGAAAATCAAAAGTAAAAACACATATATATCTGGGCGGAGCCTAACCACACATGTCATCGTGAGATCTGATTGGCTGTCAGCACTTCATCCTGGAATTGCTGGCAGCCATCTTGGGACCAATATAAATGATAGTACCATTGAAATGCATTGTAGTGAATCGAAGATTTTGAGGGTTACCAAAAGGAGAACTATAAAGGGTGATAACAGACTTTAGTTACATTAGAATTCATTTGTTGATGGTACCATACTAATTTCAGGAATTGTGGTGTATTCTAAGGTGATTTTACCCTGTGAAAAACCTTCTGCTGGGATATCATGAATCATGTTTGAGAGAAAACTATTTTCACATGCTTGTCCCATACAGTTTTGGAAGGTGCCCCAGAAGCTAAAATGAGAGCATATTTTCTGTAAATTCACATTATCTTTCTCAGTCATGTGAGAATGAAGTCTGACATTCTCAGTAAAACATGTACATCCAACAAGGGCAGAGACTGTCAGTTGATTCCTTTGTGTTCTACTGCAGCTTCCCAGAGTGTTCTAAAGAACAACTAGAGTGCTAACAGCCTTACTTATGACAAAAGTATGGCACACCTGAAGCCATCTTGATTGGAATAAACTGGTAACACTTAAAACATTTAATTTAAAAAGGAACAAAATGATGGGGTTCATCTTGTCATAGAAATTATGGTTAGTGCTCTGGAAAGAAAAATGAGGACATGTTTCAAGTGTGATCTCAAATATCTTCCTGTTATATTTCAACAGGAGCAGCCTGTCAGTTGATGCCTTTGTGTTCTACTGCAGCTTCCCAGAGTGTTCTAAAGAACAACTAGAGTGCTAACAGCCTTACTTATGACAAAAGTATGGCACACCTGAAGCCATCTTGATTGGAATAAACTGGTAACACTTAAAACATTTAATTTAAAAAGGAACAAAATGATGGGGTTCATTTTGTCATAGAAATTATGGTTAGTGCTGTAGAAAGAAAAATTAGGACATGTTTCAAGTGTGATCTCAAATATCTTCCTGTTATATTTCAACAGGAGCAGCCTGTCAGTTGATGCCTTTGTGTTCTACTGCAGCTTCCCAGAGTGTTCTAAAGAACAACTAGAGCGCTAACAGTCTTACTTATGACAAAAGTATGGCACACCTGAAGCCATCTTGATTGGAATAAACTGGTAACACTTAAAACATTTTATTTAAAAAGAACAAAATGAGGGGGTTCATTTTGCCATAGAAATTATGGTTAGTGCTGTAGAAAGAAAAATTAGGACATGTTTTAAGTGAGATCTCAAATATCTTCCTGTTATATTTCAACAGGAGCAGCCTGTCAGTTGATGCCTTTGTGTTCTACTGCAGCTTCCCAGAGTGTTCTAAAGAACAACTAGAGTGCTAATAGCCTTACTTATGACAAAAGTATGGCACACCTGAAGCCATCTTGATTGGAATAAACTGGTAACACTTAAAACATTTAATTTAAAAAGGAACAAAATGAGGGGGTTCATTTTGCCATAGAAATTATGGTTAGTGCTGCAAAAAGAAAATTTAGTGCATGTTTTAAGTGAGATCTCAAATCCTCTTCTATTTCATTAGAAAATTCTGACATGCAGACTGAAACAATCACTTTCAATACCAGCAGTAGACTTCCAGTTAACTCCTTGGTGAGCAGTAGCTTTACTACAGTGATCTAATGAACAACTAGAGTAATAACATTCTGAATTTATGGCAAATGTGTGACACATCTGAATGCCTTCTTGATGGAATCAAAGTAAAAAACTGAAAGCATTTCCTACTGAGGAGACTGCAGTAAATGAGGAAATTAGGAAACTTCATAACAAAGAAGTCTTCCAAGATGGCCACCAGTGAAAAAAGAGCCCAAATGTAGCACAAATATTACCCAGATGTAGCCCACATATAGCCCAATGACAAAAGTGTGCAAAACACTTTTTATTTTTAGGTTTTTTGCAGTTTTATGTAGTGCAGACTGGTCAGGTATTGGAGCGTTGCATCTTAAAACATGACCCCCCTACACTACAAAAACACCACTGCACTACCCTAAACCCTAAAACACTATCCCAGCACGACCCCCCACAATACACAAGCACCACTGCACTATCCTAAACCCTAAAACACTACCCCCAGCATGACCCCCTACACTACACAAACACCACTGCACTACCCTAAACCCTAAAACACTACCCCAACACCACTGCACTAACCTAAATCCTAAAACACTACCCCCAGCACGACCCCCTACACTACCCAAACACCACTGCACTACCCTAAAACATGACCCCCTACACTACAAAAACACCACTGCACTACCCTAAACCCTAAAACACTACCCCAGCACGACCCCCTACACTACACAAGCACCACTGCACTACCCTAAACCCTAAAACACTGCCCCCAGCACGACCCCCTACACTACACAAACACCACTGCACTACCTTAAACCCTAAAACACTACCCCCAGCACGACCCCCTACACTGCCCGAACACCACTGCACTGCCCTAAACCCTGAAACACATACCCTAGCACGACCCCCTACACTGCCTGAATACCACTGCACTGCCCTAAACCCTGAAACACCACCCCCTTCACGACCCCCTACACTGCCCGAACACCACTGCACTGCACTGCCCTAAACCCTGAAACACCACCCCCAGCATGACCCCTACACTGCCCGAACACCACTGCAATGCCCTAAACCCTGAAAAACTACCCCCAGCAAGACCTCCTACACTGCCCGAACACCACTGCACTGCCCTAAACCCTGAAACATCACCCCCAGCAAGACCCCCTACACTGCCCGAACACCACTGCCCTAAACCCTGAAACACCACCCCCAGCACGACCCCCTACACTGCCCGAACACCACTGCACTGCCCTAAACCCTGAAACACCACCCCCAGCACGACCCCCTACACTGCCCGAACACCACTGCACTGCCCTAAACCCTGAAACACCACCCCCTGCATGACCCCCTACACTGCCCGAACACTACTGCACTGCCCTAAACCCTGAAACACCATCCCCAGCACGACCCCCTACACTGCACGAACACCACTGCACTGCCCTAAACCCTGAAACACTACCCCCAGCAAGACCCCCTACACTGCCCGAACACCACTGCACTGCCCTAAACCCTGAAACACCACCCCCAGCAAGACCCCCTACACTGCCCGAACACCACTGCACTAAACCCTGAAACACCACCCCCAGCAAGACCCCCTACACTGCCTGAACACCACTGCACTGCCCTAAACCCTGAGACACCAGCTCCAGCACGACCCCTACACTGCCCGAACACCACTGCACTGCCCTAAACCCTGAAACACCACCCCCTGCACGACCCCCTACACTGCCTGAACACCACTGCACTGCCCTAGACCCTGAAACACCACCCCCAGCACGACCCCCTACACTGCCCGAACACCACTGCACTGCCCTAAACCCTGAAACACCACCCCCTGCACGATCCCCTACACTGCCCGAACACTACTGCCCTAAACCCTAAACCCTGAAACACCACTCCCAGCACGACCCCCTACACTGCACGAACACCACTGCACTGCCCTAAACCCCGAAACACTACCCCCAGCAAGACCCCCTACACTGCCCGAACACCACTGCCCTAAACCCTGAAACACCACCCCCAGCACGACCCCCTACACTGCACGAACACCACTGCACTGCCCTAAACCCCGAAACACTACCCCCAGCAAGACCCCTACACTGCCCGAACACCACTGCCCTAAACCCTGAAACACCACCCCCAGCAAGACCCCCTACACTGCCCGAACACCACTGCCCTAAACCCTGAAACACCACCCCCAGCAAGACCACCTACACTGGCCAAACACCACTGCACTGCCCTAAACCCTGAAACACCACCCCCTGCATGACCCCCTACACTACCCAAACACCACTGCACTGCCCTAAACCCTGAAACACCACGCCCTGCATGACCCCTACACTGCCCGAACACCACTGCAATGCCCTAAACCCTGAAACACCACCCCTCAGCACGACACCCTACACTGCCCGAACACCACTGCACTGCCCTAAACCCTGAAACACCACCCCCAGCACGACCCCCTACACTGCCCGAACACCACTGCACTGCCCTAAACACTGAAACACCACCCCCTGCACGACCTCCTACACTGCCGGAACACCACTGCACTGCCCTAAACCCTGAAACACCACCCCCAGCACGACCCCCTACACTGCCCGAACACAACTGCACTGCCCTAAACCCTGAAACATCAACCCAAGCAAGACCCCCCACACTGCCTGAACACCACTGCCCTAAACCCTGAAACACCACCCCCTACACTGCCCGAACACCACTTCACTGCCCTAAACCCTGAAACACCACCCCCAGCACGACCCCCTACACTGCCCAAACACCACTGCACTGCCCTAAACCCTAAAACACCACCCCCAGCATTACCCCCTACACTGCCCAAACACCACTGTACTGCCCTAAACCCTAGAACACTACCCCCAGCACGACCCCCTACACTACCCGAACACCACTGCACTACCCTAAACCCTAAAATACTACCCCCAGCACAACCCCCTACACTACCCGAACACGACTGCACTGCCCTAAACCCTCAAACACTCCCCCAGCACGACCCCCTATACTACCCGAACACCACTGCACTGCCCTAAACCCTAAAACACTCCCCCAGCACGACCCCCTACACTACCCGAACACCACTGCACTGCCCTAAACCCTAAAACACTCCCCCAGCACGACCCCCTACACTACCCAAACACCACTGCACTGCCCTAAACCCTAATACACTACCCCCGCATGACCCCCTACACTACCAAAACACCAATGCACTACCCTAATCCCTAAAACACTACCCCCCGCATGACCCCCTACACTACCCTAAACCCTAAAACACTACCCCCGCATGACTCCCTACACTACCCAAAGATCACTGCACTACCCTAAACCCTAAAACACGACCTCCTACACTACACAAACACCATTGCACTACCCTAAAACACTACCCCCTACACTACACAAACACCACTGCACTACCCTAAACCCTAAAACACTACCCCCAGCAGTACCCCTACACTACCCAAACACAACTGCACTAACCTAAACTCTAAAACACTACCCCCAGCAGTACCCCCTACACTACCCAAACACCACTGCACTACCCTAAATCACTACCCCCAGCACGACCCCCTACACTACCCAAACACCACTGCACTACCCTAAACCCTAAAACACTACCCCCAGCACGACCCCCTACACTACCCAAACACCACTGCACTACCCTAAACCCTAAAACACTCCCCCAGCATGACTCCCTACACTACCCAAACACCACTGCACTACCCTAAACCCTAAATCTACCCCCAGCATGACCCCCTACACTACACAAACACCACTGCACTACCCTAAACCCTAAAACACTACCCCCAGCACGACCCTCTTCACTACCTAAACACAACTGCACAATTTGTTACAGGCATTGCAACGCAGGCCTGTGGTGCTTACTGGAAGTACCTAGTGGGCTAGTTGGGCCCCAGGGACCCTCAGGATTCAAGGTGACCTAATCCCCCAACTTAAAACGCACCACGGGGCGCGTTTGCACAGTGGTGAAGGGAGGGGCGGGGCCTCAGGTGACATGTGCGCAAACACGCCCTGTGGTGCGTTTTAAGTTGGGGAATTAATTCCCTTTGAATCCTGAGGGACCCTGGGGGCCAACTAGCCCACCAGGTACCTTCAGTAAGCACAACAGAGTTGCGTTGCAGAGAGGTGAAAAAAGGTGCGTGGCCTCGGAACGCCTCTCTGCAACTCAGCTCTGTGGTCCTAACTGTAGGTACCTGGGGGGCTAGTTGGGCCCCAGGGACCCTCAGAATTCAAGGGGACTTAATCCCGCAACTTAAAACGCGCCACGGGGTGCGTTTGCACACATGTCACCTCAGCCCCCCCCCTCCCTTCACCACTGTGCAAACGCGCCCTGTAGCGCGTTTTAAGAGGTAGTTTTAATCCCCCTGCCCTATTATGTACTAGGGACTTGCAGAGGAGGTCATGCTAATCACAGGGGTACCCCAACGCATAGTGTTCCCTAGTGTATGTAGGTGTTTTCACTGTATTCTAAGTGTCTTTTAGCATAGCACTGGCTCTGGTTAGTCAGAGTCAGTTACCACCAGTACCCGGCTGAAAAAGTTGTGGGCACAGGATGATTTTGCAACAAGGCCTCTTTCTGCTCCTCTGTTGGTTCTTTCTGCACATCTTTTGCTTCTTTCTGTGCGTTTTTTCTTCTTTCTTCACATGTCCTACCTCTGTAGGCATAGTTAGAAACTAGCATTTAAAAAAACCTTTGAAATTCACTTAAAAAATCATAGGTTTCAGGCACGTTATAGTTAGAAATTAGCATTTAAAAAACCTTTGAAATTCACTGAAAAAACCATAGGTTTCAGACACGTTATAGTTAGAAATTAGCATTTAAAAAACCTTTGAAATTCACTGAAAAAACCATAGGTTTTAGGGACAGTTATAGTTAGTTGGACATTTCACTCGTACAAAACCATAGAAATTCCCCCGTTATAGTTAGTTCAGCTAACTATAACTCGCGCCTCGCAATGCACTGCTGATGATGTCACATATTACATCACTCATGACATGGTCAGTGACATCACTGATGACATCACTGATGACATCTCAAATGACATCACTGATGACATCATCCATGTGATAATTTCATGCATCTTCTCACACCCTAATATAACTTTTGATACACCCACTCTAAATTACAGACTGCCATTCTCAAAACCATAGACACTCCAACACCAAAAACTACATACCCACTCACTGATTCTTAGGTCTACACACACATCCACTCACTCACCCGTACAGTCACTCATACTTAGTCACTCAGTACAGGACTATCATATGCACTCATACACCTATATAAACACTCACACACCGCCACTCATCCATAGAGGTACTCACACACCTAGTCAGTCATGCAAAAAACTTAATCACACACCCATTTACTCACCTATACAGTTATACACACACCAGCTCACTTACTCATACAAATACTAGCACATTCTTACACTCTTATACAATCACTGATACAAGTACACACTCATCCATACAGCCACTCTCACAATCACACACTCTCACTTATAGCCATTTATATACTCCAACACACATATATACTGCCTTTCACATATGTAGTTACTCACACATGTACCACTGAGATATACATTCAATCACTAACACACCCATACACACACTCACCCACCCATACAGTCCATCACAGATGCACTCTTGAAACCATGCACCCAGTGAATCACCAACTCACACATCTATGCACAGAGTCACACACACCCCACCCACACAAACACTCAGGCACCCAGACAGATACTCAGACAATCAATCAATAACCCATGTAGACACTCATGTAGCTATTCAGAAAGCCATGCAGCCGCTTACAAACCAACAGACAGACGGATACAGACATTCACACAGTTTAGTCACTAACCCATGCATTCAGTAAGATACATTTAATCACTCACTTGTAGAGTCAGTCACTCACGTACTAAATCATCCATTCAGACACTTATACACCCACTCATTCTTCAATACGCCTTTCCCTATATATATTAAACATATTTAAACTTTACAGAAACACACAATCACTGGATGATGTCATCAGTGATGTCATTTGAGATGTCATCAGTGATGTCATCAGTGATGTCACTGACCATGTCATGAGTGATGTAATATGTGACGTCATCAGCAGTGCATTGCGGGGCGCGAGTTATAGTTAGCTGAACTAACTATAATGGGGGAATTTCTATGGTTTTGTACGAGTGAAATGTCCAACTAACTATAACTGTCCCTAAAACCTATGGTTTTTTCAGTGAATTTCAATATATATATATATATCCTTTCAATACAGTTATGCATACATAAAAGTATTACTTTATACTTATTTAAGAAGAGCAACAACAAACAATTAAAAAAAATTTTTTTTTTTTTTAAAAACACCTTGGACTCTCTTGAATGCACTACTCGTTATCACCCTACACCTAACTCAATTTATCATTTAGCTTCACTCTCTGACTCATCCCAAAACTCATTCTACTACTATGATCAGACTCTTCCCCCCTCTGTCCATCCTTGGCTCAACCAAAACCTCATTTTACTACTATGATCTCCCAAGCAACCCCTGCTAAATTCTTCCCTCATGTATCACAAACCTTATTCTTACCACTATGATTTCTCTAATCCATTTCTAGAGACTCTTCCTTCCTCCATCTCACTTTTTACTCATACCAAACCTCATCTTATAACTATGATCTCCCAAATAACACCTTCTAGAATTTTCCCTCTTGTATTCCTTCATTATCCTATTTAATCCAGCTAACAGACTCACATGTCGACCACTCAAAATAACACGTACCCCTATACTAACCCACCACCAATCCTTTTTCAGTCCTAGAGTAGAGTGCTACTCGCCAAAAAGCAGTTCGACACCTCGTGAGGGGTAGTAAGCGCTATATAAATACAATTACAATTCCAATAATGAATCAAGCTATTGTGCGGTATTCTCATAAGTGGCATGTAATTTTAAGAAAAAACAACAACTGGTCACAATTTATGAAGAAAGCATTAAACACACATGTGATTCATTCTCACTAATCGCTGGCGAATGCACTGCATTAAATACATTTTAGAACACCACCTCACCGTCTAAACCTATAGAAGATTAATATCAGCAGTCCAGATGTCTCTAAAAAGGAAAATGTTAATATGCATGCACATATATGTCAAAACACACAATGGATGCACTTCTATACCTTTAGTGCACCTTATCGCATTAGTATTATTGTGTCACACGAGAACATAAGGCCAAATATAAATATATGTGTGACCTAGCCAATCATGAAAGGATAGAGCCAAAATTATGCTACTCCAATCTCTCCTCTGTTGACGATCAAGCCATCACAGAATGCAATCAGTTCACTATAAGATTAGGCCAATTAAAACCTAGTGATCTTAAGCATCCTTTGTCTAGTTTCCTCCAGACACTTAATATCATCATAATATCTGCTCTGACCTTCTTCTAACTCCACATTTGCTCTCTTTTGCTTAACTTCCTGTCTCACTCATGCATGCTGATATCCCTTAAAGATCAGATATAGGAATATTGCAGCAAAGGCCGATTATCAAATGGGGTATCAGAATGGTACCCAAAATTTCACTTCTCAAGTTTCCAAACCATCTGCCTCTCGAAGCAAACCCATTTCCAAAAGCTTCCCAAGCACTTGTCACTTCCAAATCTTTCAAATCCTTTGTCAACCCGGACATATTCTTAGGGCCTCATTTATGAGGTTTTACCATAGGGTAGTGCTGCAGGCCTTCCTTCTGCGCTGCCCTACGGCAAAAGAAAAGGTCAGGAATTCCTGTCCTTTTCCGCTGCGCCCGCACCCGCGCACAATGGGCTGGTGTCCGCCAATGCAGGCACCTTTGCACCATGGTGCAAGGGTGCCTGTGTTGCAGGAATGATTATTTTTGTGCAGGAAGGGAAACCTTCCTGCACAAAAACAATCACAAGAGGATTTTTCCTCTTTCTATGTGTGCTGCAGAATGCAGAACACATAGAAAAAGGAAAAACAAGGAGAAATAATAATATTTCTCCTCGTTGTGCCTCCCTTATGCCTCCCCTGGGGAGGTGTAATTTTTCACGCTGACTCAGAGTTACGATTTCTTGTAAATCTGGGGCAGTGTCAAAAACCCATGGATGTCGCTGGAAACACCACCAGCAACACTCATTACACACCTCTTAAATACAGGAAACTGCGTTAAAGGGAATGATATTAACGAGGCAGCATTAAGTCAAAAAAAGTGGCTTAGTGCTGCCTCATAAATATGGAGCAGGCTCCTGCGCCACGGAAAGTAGCAAAAAGTGATGCATCAGCAGCACAAAGGGCCTCATTTATGAGGCCCTTAATATATTTATCAAGGTCCTTACTTTTGTCTGGAATATAAGTATAGCATTGTGAACGTTCCACATCTGACAGACTCCGCCCTCTTTTGTGAGCAAAAGGTCTAAGGCAAGTCAGTTCTGCAAGACCACAGACCTTATCGCAATCACCTCAGTATTTACAAGTAATAAGGAATTTGCGGTACTAGTAGCTAATTTGTCTGCTATTATGGACAGCTTTCTAATTTTCAGATCATTCAGAATCACACCTATGGATGGGATTATGGCACCATAAATATCACCAACTCCTTCGGCTGCACTAACACCTAATTAGGTTCTGGATTTCTTTTCCCATACAGAATCAATAAAAGTTTCCACCATCTTGATTTCAGCATCCCATTGACTTGCTCCACCAGACCTGAAACCTCCCAATCTTCAGGTAAAGTACGCCAAGATAATGGGCACCACGCAAACAATATGGTAATTTAAAATATGCAGTTTCTCCACAAATAAGATAGACTCCAGAAATCACAGGATCCTGTCCCTCCAGGAAAAAAGAATTTTTCGATCTTGCTTCAAATGTATGCTCACATTTGCTCTCCCGCAATGAATCCATATAACTGTGATCAACATGTATACAAAACTTTCTCTTGTGTTTCCAAACTAAAACTAAGGCAGGTAAATTTCCCTTTTCCTGATGTTCAATGTCTTCACTTCTCCACTTATGATTTTTGAGATCCTTCTCAGTTTCAGTTTGAGAATTTAGGCCTCTTCAACTATCCTCCACCAAATCCAAAAACTTCTTTTCCACATCTGACATCAAGTAAGTCAAATTATGTCTGTGTGCTTTCACAGTGTCTAATGACTTAAGAGACAAAAAATAGTTGCCTGCAATCTCTGCACCTTTAAAATAAGGATTCTTATTCAAATGTTTGATAAGGGGTCTTGCGGGACAACTACGTAATTATTCCAAAAATAATATGAAAACTGCCTTCTCCATAAAATATATTTAACAAGAAATACCATGTCAGAGGGGGATGGTGTTAGGTATTTGTCTCTGAAGCAGAAGCGTGTAACTGATTACAAACATCGTAACTTCTAGCATTTGTCGTGTCTATATACTCATAAAACAATCTAAACTAAACGTTCCACGTATAGTCCTCTCTTGATGCATTGTGTGTAATTTCCTAACCTCTCACAACTGCATGTTACTATCAGAGGAATGTGGTGTGGTAGAGGCAACAGTAGACTTTGATTCTACTGAGCTATCTGTAGCTGAGCATAATCCTATAAGCACTATAAATAATGCTACAACTAAAGCCATTAGTGAGCCTACTATGATGAATCTACACCTACTAGTATTAAGATCGGCTTCCATTACTTCAATGGAATGGAAACCTTGGGTGGAACATAGCAGCTGCAGAGAAGTTTCTGTTGGTTTTCACCTGTGCAAACAGCAAAACCAAATTTCAAATGATACGCAACAAAATATTGACAAAAATCTTCGTACAAGTTCTTTAGCCATACTCCATGTTCTTTTCAAAACCTTAGGCTCCTTTACTTCCCTTGAGCCTCAGTACTCTTTTTCTTCCCTATAAAGTCTATGCGATGTCTTTAATAATAAACAGTTCTAATTTACTCACTATAAGTCCCAATATTAAAGGCTTCTTTTCGCTAACTAGCACAGGAAACTCGTTTGCATCCAAAAAGTGATATTCAGCCACATCTAAGATAAGATTTCTCAATGCATTCAGTCTTGTCAACAGAGAAAATTCAAAGTTTAGATCAAAGTTGAGATCAAGTTCCTGGAGATTCAATTGAACTTTCACAGTTATCCCAAAATTTCCAGAACTCCCGGTGATTTGCAAGAAAGTATGTCCATTCAGGGGATGAGCACCTCCGACAGGGCACGCTTGCTTGCTTCGACCTTCTGAGTATTTTCTCTTCTCCTCCTTCACTCAGGTCTGAATCCTCTATATCCTCTGGGATAACTGGGAGATCATTTTCTGCTTGCGGGAACAGTCTCTCCCTTGCCTGCCTTCTCCGCCAAAGTTCTTCTGCTGCCCCTTGTGGTTCTCTAGCACTAGGCCTTTTGTCAGGGTCAGAGCCTATTTCTGTTACTACCACTGGATTAGCCTTTCCTTCACCAGTCTCGTCATTGAACTCTCAAGAACCCTCTTCTGGCCAATCAAGTGCTATTTCAGTTTCTGACTGCTCCCCTCCAGCTTGACTAACCTGCTCCCGTGATCTCTCGACCACTCCTGGCTTTCTAGGAGAGGTGCTGTTATTTCATCAAGGGGACATGGAACCCTGCGAGTATGGGCAGCTTGAATCCAATTGGGGAGACCTCCACACTTCACAGTAGTTATGGTTACTAGCATGACTTGGTATGGCCCAAGCCAACAATGCTCCAAGCATGACTTTAGCACATGTTTCTTCACCACCACCCAGTCTCTGGGACTTAGGTAGTGGCACTGCTCCTGGTGTAGCGGGGCTGTAGCAGCTTCAACCTGATGAGACACAGAATGCACCATGTCAGCCAATCCTTTGCAGTAGTCTAGTATCAGAGCGATACCAAAGGGGATGATGGACGGAGCGTTTGAGCAAATCAAACACTCACCCCCAGTCAACTGATCTGGGTTTAATCCATGAGGCACAGGGTCAGACTGATTTGCATATTGCCATGTCTGAACTGGGGTGGTGGAGTGAGCTAAAGAATGATGATGGATTAAACCCAGATCAGTTGACTGGGGGTGAGTGTTTGATTTGCTCAAGCGCTCCGTCCATCATCCCCTTTGGTATCGCTTTGTTCGCCCTAAGTTGGCAGGGTATGCCCTAACGTGGGTCCCTTGCTCACTTTGCCACTGGATTCAAGCTAGCCTGGCTGATGACGGCTGAATAGCCAGAAACCGGTCCCAGGATGCTTGTTTCCGGTCCAGGGAAGACGTGGCTTGGCAGTTCGGGCTGGACTGTTCCCATGAGACACAGGGTCAGACTGATTTGCATATGGCCATGTCTGAACTGGGGTGGTGGAGTGAGCTAAAAAATGATGATGGATTAAACCCAGATCAGTTGACTGGGGGTGAGTGTTTGATTTGCTCAAGCGCTCCGTCCATCATCCCCTTTGGTATCACGTAGTCTAGTATCAGATCATCAGTAATGTTTACCAGAGCATTTGCAGGTACAGCTGGCAATCTCATTGTCCATCCCATGATGATCTCATGGGGAGAAAATCCTGTCATATGATCAAGTGTGCTGTGCAGACTCATCAACAGCAAAGCATCTGGTCATTTCAAAGACATAGAGGGCACACACTTTGGCAAGTCTTGATTTCAGCATCCCATTGACTTACTCCACCAGACCTGAAGCCTCAGGTCGATAACTACAATGCAGTCTGTTCCACCTGCAAGGGAGCACACAGCATACTCATCACTTTATTATTAAGTGTGCGCCTTGGTCTGATTCCAAAGTAGTCGGGAAGCTGAACCTTGGTATCAATTCCCTCAACAACAACTTTGCTACTGTGAGACTATCCTTCCTCCTTGTAGGATATGCTTTAACCCACCGTGAAAAAGATGCACACAACAACTAATACATATCTCAGCCCGTTGCTGGCAGGCATCTCAATAAAGTCCATTTGCATCCAGTTGAAAGGACCTCCTGACCTTCCCATGTGGTTCAATGTCACTGCGGTTCTTTTCCCTAGGTTGTTCTGTTGGCCCACAACACATCTGTGACATAACTCTTCTGCCATCATTCTGGACCTTGGATTAAACCATGTTTGGCAAAACAATCTTACCATGGCATCCCACCCTACATGAGTCAGACCATGGTAATGTCTAGCCATTGGCGGCAACAAACTATTTGGCAACACAGGTCTGCCATCTCCTGATACCCATATTTCATACTCATCTCTTTCAACACAACATGCATTTGCCCAACTGTGCTTTTCTGCTTCTGTCACCTCTTCCTGTAACCTCTTAACTTCTTCCCAAGTATCAGCTGCTATGAGCAAAAGTTGTAATAGGTCTTATCTGTTCCTTCATTTACATACTCTCCATTAAATGTACAAGCATTGTAAGCACAGTAACGTGTGACTTCTTCAACATATCTGTTGCGGACTTTCACATAGTCATCTCCCTTGCAATGTGCAGAACATTTCACTATTACAACTTGCACAGGCAATTGTAAGGCCTCTAACACTTTTCTCACCAGCTCACAGTTATGGATGGGGGTCCTGATGATGTCATAAATCCCCTCTGGAACCATAACTGTCCAAAGTCATGCACCACACCAAAGCCGTACTGACTGTCTGTAAATATTGTCATCTGTAATCGATCTGGAACGTTGCATGCTCGGCTAAGAGCAATCTATTCAGCCACTTGTGCGGGGACTACTCTGTGAACCCAAGCAGCTTCCACTACTATTTCCTTTGTGATCTTGTAAACCTGAGCCATCCACAAATAATACATAATTTGATTAAGGTAGTGGTTCATCTTGTATATCTGGTCTTAGCTTGGTGCATAGTTCAGAGACAGTCATACTCCATTTTACCATCATCATTGTCATTGTCAAGAAGGGGTCGCAAAGTAGCTGGATTTAAAACACCACACCTCTTGAGTGATACATTCTTAGCTTCCAGTATGACATGCTCATACCTGGTCATGAGGCTTTTTGCAAGGTGCTGTGTTCTTGTTCTAGTTAAATCAAAATTTTGACAGAATGAGGAACATGCACAGTCAAGGGATGACCCATTACTATACTTTTGCACTTTCGATGCTGACATCTGTCACCGCCACCGCTTTAAGGCAGCCAGGCAGCGCAGCAGTCACCGGATCTAACGTGACTGAGAAGTAAGCAACTGGTCCTTGGGGTCCTCCGTGATTTTGTGTTAGCACCAAAAGAGCACAGCCCTCTCTTTCGCTGCAGAAGAGCGAAAAAGTTTTGTTGTAATCAGTCATTCCTAGAGCCTGGGTGCGGCAGAGACTTTCTCTCAACTCTAGGAATGCAACCAAACAGTCATTGTTCAAAGGCACAGGATCTGACACATCCTTTTCTGTCAGCCTTTGTAAGGACTAGGCTACGAGGGAAAAGTTGGGTATCCACAGACAACAGTAGCCCACCATTCCCAAAAACATACTGACATCTTTCTGCATTGTCGGTGTATTATTTGCATGATAGCCAAAATTCTCTCTTGAGACAACCTTCATGCACCTTTTTCAATGTGATGACCAAGATATATACTGTCTCTCAAAAAGTACTCCAACTTATTTGTGGTACCTTATGTACATTCTCAGCCAAGTGATTGAGCAATGCAATAGTGTCATTTTTGCATGCTTCATGAGCATTTGACGCGAGCAGCAGGTCATTAATATATTTGACTAAGACAGAGTTACAGGGCATAACCAAAGACTCGAAAATCTTCTTAAGGATCTGATTAAGGATGGATGGGCTCTCCGTATACACTTGTGGGACTCAGCACAATGCCAAAATAGGTTTCCTGAGCCTAAATGCAAAGAGGAACTGACTGTCGTCATGCAAGGGGATGGAAAAGAAAGCCTGGCTCAAATCAAAGACCGTAAACCACTCAGCATCACATGGAACTTGGAGCAATATTACAGCAGGATTCAGGACCAAGGGACAACAAGGGATCTCAATATTATTGATCTTGCGAAGGTCCTGCACTATGCAGAACTTACTGCTAGGTTTCTGAATGCCTAAAATGGGTGAGTAACATGGACTCCCCATGCTTTCTTTTGGTATTTCTTGTTGTATCATTGTCTCGATCATCAGGATTACTCCATCAATCTTTTCAGGGGTCAAATTATACTGCAGTGTTCGTGGATATTCCACATTAGGTTTTATCCACATACAGACATGTTCAACTCCTTTAATGAGTCCGATGTCCTTTCCTGAAAAATCATAAACTTCTGGTCTCACTGAATCTCTGAGTTCTAAAGGCAAGTCTTCTGTCATCATAATCGGATACATTCTGATAACTGTATTCTGATTTGCCAATTTAAAAGCAGTGTCCTCATCATGAATTTGTAGCTCTATTCCTTTCGGGGTACAATATATAGTGCAAGTCAGTTTGCAGAACAAATTGCGTCCTAACAAAATCACAGGACTTGAATCATAAACCACGAATTGATGATTACCTCAAAACTTCCTATCTTTACAGGGACATCTCAGTAATCAATCAGGGATTTGTGAAGTGCCCTACTCACCCGCGAGGGTCTCAAGGTGCTCGGAGGGGGAGGGGGGTTTCGCACAGCTGCGTCTCACCCGAAGATCCAGGTCTTGAGGCTCTTCCTGAAGGCTTGCAGAGTGAGGGATTGTCTGCTGCTGAGAGGGAGTTTGTTCCAGGTCTTGGCTGCGATGTAGGAGAAGGATCTCCCACCCGCTTTGGCTCAGCTGGTGCGTGGGTCTTCAGCTAGGGCAAGATCGGTGGATCGGAGGCTTCTTTTGGGTGCGTAGAAGGAGATTCTTTCGTTGAGGTATTGGGGTCCGGTGTTGTGGAAGGATTTGTAGGTATGAGTGAGGAGCTTGAAGGTAACTCTCTTTTTGACGGGGAGCCAGTGAAGTTCTCGTAGGTGTTGGGTGAAGTGGTGTTGTCATGGGATGCCGAGGACCAGTCTGGCTGCGGCGTTCTGGATAGTCTGGAGTTTGAAGAGTAGAGATTTGAGATTTGTTTATCCCGGCACAGAGGGCATTCCCGTAGTCCAGCCTACTGGTTATGAGTGTGTGAGTAATGATCCTTCTGGATTGGGGGGGATCCATTTGAAGGTCTTGCGGAGGATGCAGAGGGTGTTCAAGCATGTGGAGGATACAGCATTGATTTGTTGGTGCATGGTGAGGGAGGAGTCGAGTATGATGCCTAGGTTGTTGGCGTGGTCTGTGGGTCTAGGTGGTATGCCGAGGGTGGTGGGCCACCAGGTGTTGTCCTTTGCTGAGGGGGTGGATCCGAGGATGAGGACTTCCATTTTCTCTGAGTTGAGCTTAAGGCAGCTGTTGTTCATCCAGGAGGCGACGTCTTTCATGCCTTCCTGGAAGCTGTGTCTGGTGATGTCGGGTTCGTTGGTGAGGGAGAGGATGAGCTGGGTGTCGTCGGCGTACTATGCTGATCCCGTGTTTTCTGACGATGGTGGCAAGAGGGGCCATGTAGATGTTGAAGAGCATGGGGCTGAGTGAGGATCCTTGGGGTACTCTGCAGCTGATCTCCGTGGTTTCGGAGAGGAAGGGTGGGAGTCTGATTCTTTGGGTTCGCCGGGGAGGAAGGAGCGAATCCAGTCGAGGGCGGTTCCTTGGATGCCGGCGTCATGGAGTCTGGTGGTTAGTGTGCGGTGGAAGACGGTGTAGAAGGCTACTGATACATCTAGTAGGATGAGGGCTGCCATATGGCCCTGGTCGAGGAGGGTAAGGACGTCATCCATGGCAGCTAGGAGGGCGGTTTCGGTGGTGTGGTTGCTGCGGAATCCAGCTTGGGAAGAGTCTAGGATCGAGTTGGCTTCTATGAAGTTGGTGAGATGGTTGTTTACAATCTTCTCGGTGACTTTGGCTGCGAACGGGAGGAGAGAGATGGGTCGGTAGTTCTTGAGGTCTGTCTGGGCTACGGTGGGCTTCAGGAGGAGGGGCTTGACGTCTGTGCGTTTCCAGTTGTCAGGGAAGGTGCCTGTTTCGAGGGAGAAGTTGATGGTACGTCGTAGTTCGGATGCCATGGTTTAGGCGGCTCAGTGGAAGATGTGGGGCGGGCAGGGGTCTGTGGGTGCTCCTGAGTGTATACTTCTCGTGGTCTTGGAAGTGTCTTCCGTGGTGACTGGGGTCCAGACAGTGATGGTAGGCTGGGTTGAGTTGTCAGCTGGAGGTGTAGGGTCGGCATCTAGGTTCTACTCGTCGAAGTTGCTGTATAGAGTTCTGATCTTGAGATGGAAGTAGGAGCCCAGTTTGTTGCAGAGGTCCTGGGAGGGTGGGACGTCGGAGGATTCGCTGGGGGGTTTGGTGAATTCTTGTATGATGCTGAAGAGTTCCTTGCAGTTGAGGGAGTTGGAGATTATTTTGTTCTGTATGAAGGTCTTTTGCGTGGTTCTGATGAGTTGGGGGTGTTCTCTCAAGGCGGTTTTGAAGGCGGAGCGTGTTTCAGGGGTTTTGCTGTTCCTCCAAGCTTTCTCGAGTTGTCGGCACGTACGCTTGGATTCTCGGAGGTCGGTAGTGAACAAGGTGGCTTTCGTGGTGCATTGTTTGTCGGAGTTCCGGAGGGGGGCGAGAGTGCCTGCGCAGTCAGTGATCCATCTGTGGAGTGCGTTGGCCACAGAGTTGGCTTCAGTTATGGTGGGGGGAGGAGCGTGGTTGAGGGCGGAGCGAGGGGTGGGCCTGTGTGCTGTGGGCTTGGAGAAGGAGAAGTGGATGCAGTGGTGGTCCCTCCAGATGGTTTGCTTGGTGTGACTGAAGCGAATGTTGTGTCCTCCAGGGAAGATGGGGTCAAGGGCATGTGCTGCCTTGTGGGTGTGGGTGGTGATAAGCTGTCTCAGTCCAATGTTGGCAAGGTTGTCGAGGAGGGCGGAGGAGTTGGGGTCGTCGAGGTGGAAGTTCAGGTCTCAGTGGAATACATAGTCCGTGGACGCGATGGCGTGGGTTGCGATGAGGTCTGCGATGGACTTGGTGAATGTGGTGCACGGTACAGGAGGTCTGTAGGCGAGGGTGCCGCATAGTCATTCTGGGGTTGATCTGGATCTGGAAATGGAGGTGTTCCATGGGGGACGTGGAGTCATTCATGCTGGATGTGGTGAGTCGGGGGGAGTTTTTGGGTACAATGGCGATTCCGCATCCAGGGTGGTTGGGGCGGTCCATCTTCTGGATCTTGTATCTGTCAGGGACGGTGGTTGCGATGTCGGGTGCAGAGCTGGCGTTGGTCCAGGTTTCTGTGAGGAAGGCGACGTCGGGCGAGAGGGTGCTGAGGAGGTCCCAGATTTCTACTGCGTGTCTGTGCAGGGAGCGAACGTTGAAGAAGATGCAGCTCAGGGGTTTGGGTGCCCTGGCGTCCGGTGGGTTGGTGGTGGCGGTGGGCGCCCGGAGGTCGGTAAAGGTGCGGCGACAGTGTCGGCAGGTGAAATGGCCTTGGGTGGTGTTCAGTGTTGATTTTCTTCTGGGGTTGAGAGTGTGCAGAGTTGCTGAGTCGTAGCTCTGGCGGGTCGGAGGACCAGGGTTCCTGGTGCTGGTCGCGGGCAGGTCATGGGTGGGTTGTGGGCAGGTCGCGGATGGGCACAGATGGGCTCGCCTTTGGCATGCCTGCTGCACGGCCGCGCATCGGCCGCCATTAAGTAGGGGTAGGGGAAGGCAGGAACAGCTGGGAGGCAGGAGCGGGAGGGGCTGTAGGGGCAGAAGCGGCGGGAAGCAGGAAAAAAGCAAGGTCAGCTGCAAGAGCGGCAAAAAGGCAGAACGAGAAATAAAACAGAAATAAGCAGAACACAATAACAAAGAAAACTGAAATAAGCAGAACACAGTAAGTGGAACTGAAAAAGTAAGCACCACAAAATGGAAAAAGAAAAACAGACAGGAGCGAGGCACAAAGGCAGAGAGGAGAGTCCTGGGGACTCGAACCGTGCAGTGCTGTGCGGGAGGCAGGGGCACTAGCAGTAGGGCTGAGGCGGAGCTGCGTGCTGGGAGAGCAGAGCCCAGCAGTAATAGCATTCTTCATTTGTTGATTAGCAACTCCAACGACTTGGATAGTTCTTTCCGAGAGGGGTAGGTTTGGGACTTCCACTGATCTCACAGTAGAATGGTTAGTACCAGTATCAAGAAAAAATGGTACCTTATAGCCATTCACCTCAGCATCCATATATGGGCCACTCTGGTCTACCAGCAAGACTGCACTAAGCACACAATTTTCCTCCCTCACCAGGAGGCCTGATCGATGCCAATATTTTCACTTGTCTCAAACAT
This sequence comes from Calotriton arnoldi, assembly GCA_963921515.1. Lineage (NCBI taxonomy): Eukaryota > Metazoa > Chordata > Amphibia > Caudata > Salamandridae > Calotriton > Calotriton arnoldi. The sequence continues at coordinate 437,242 of CAWUFW010012124.1, forward strand.
AGGAAATTGTTGGTAAGGATTATTATATATTTTATTATTTATATTATATTGATGTGGCATTGAAGGTTGAGGTTTCTGCATCACTGGGGCGTGTGGCACATAAAAATTCTGAGATCTAGGTCTGGGTACATTCTGTTGCTGCATTGAATTGCTGCCCTGAGGTGGTATGAACCCATATTTTGACCCTGATTTGAGGGATTAAGATGACATTCTCACTTCCAATGCCCCACCCTATTGCAGTAGTGACATGGATTAGACTTCTTCAATGCTGCTACATCAATTCCAGTACTCCGATCAATAGGGATACCCCAACCTCTACCTTGTGACTGAAATCCACCTTCACCCTACATTGCCGTAGCTCCCTGTGGATACACTTCATGCATTAGAAGGACATTGCCTAAAAACTGTGGATTTTGAATTTCTCTCTGAGCAGCCTTCATTTTTACCACCATTAACATTTCCTGTAACTTTTTCTGCCTCATTTCAATCCTGGACATTAAGACCAGGATGTACCTTAGAAGCTTTAGATACTGCCTTTATTTCAGGTGTACAGCATGCATATTTAAAGGCAGTTCTCAGGTAAGTGAACAAAGATCTGGTAACCCCAAAAACGATTTTAAATGTCAAAATCTAGTTTGATGCATAGATGGGTCTGCACTTGCACCACAAGGAGAACTTGCATTAATCAGACTTAAGGAACAAATTCTCCTACTCTCTGACTCATGGATGTAATTTCTGATGCATGTTGTTGAGCAGTAACAGCTGAGTTTTGAACCCTGTTACTCCCGGAATAGGTTTATATATAGAAACCATTGGTCAGTAGGCAATCCAGTATTCCCACTTGCAGCCTCACTCCCACCTCCCTCAGTTTGAATCTCATTACACGGAGGGGAATGCTCATCATATATCTAAAAGGCTATCACTAGTATCACTATCACTGTTTTCATCTTTTTTTTCAGATTCTCCTCTTTTATCCTTCTTTCTCTTTTCAGTCCTTCTTTCTACATCTCTGGGTTGCAATACTGAGTATAATTTCGCTCCCTCTATCATGTCAGTTATTTTCTGCTCTGCATCCCACCTCACATCTGCATAAGTACACACTGCCTTTTTCACTTTTCCCTGATATCTCTCTTTTTCTCTTGCATTTGCTGCATGCTCCAAAGCGCTAAGCACTTCAAATTGTGTAGGTCATGGTTGTGGTTTCGTTTGTTGCTCAAATATGAATTTACTTTGAAAAAATGAAAGAGAAGAAGCGTTTGTAAAAACAAGAACAATTGGGTTGATTAAACGCAGCAGCAGGGAGAACAGACAACAGAGTCAGGGTCTGAAGACTGTTTCAAAGCATATTGGTCCCGGGTGTCATTTTATACTTCAGATGAGGCATCATAAACAATTTGCACAATCCTTTAGAGACAAAAATCTGGGCTTAGTCACTGGGCAATAAATCTGTTCATTTGATGCGAAGTGCAGGTGGGTTTCAACCTTGCTGGGACACAATGTGGGGCCAGTGGGTACGTGTCCAGATGTCCGGCATTGGGATCATATGATCACTGTGTGTAGTGTTCATGCTGTGTTCCGATTGGCTGAGTGTTCCTAACTTAGTGTGGCATCTGACTTTATAATGTTTTGGGAATGCACTCCCCTCCGGCCAAACATGCTTTATTGGAGCCAATCTCCTGAGACCATTGTGGTGTTGCTGCCTATCTGTGGGATTGATCTGGGTTTTTCTGTTCTCAACCTAGTCATAGGAACCCGTTCCAATTGGACTTGGACGAAGGGACTTGGGTGCCTGTTTTTATGCACTGGCCTGGGGGCGCCCTGCCCCCTTATCAGACTGCCCTCCCCTCGGGGAATGGATAGCCAACCCCACCCCTAGGAATTAGCAGCAGAGTGGGGCCTAGGCCCCTGCAGGCAACCAAATGGCGGATTTTAGCATGGATTCTTGATCTACCGAACATATGGCAGCCTTCAGTTTCCTGAACGCAAGTAAAGACTGGAGTTTTCTCCTAATGCTGTGTCACTAGTCTTTATTGTTGTTGTGAGGTTTCTGAAGTGGGTGTGAAGTAGATGTGTCATTTTGGGTGTTTGGATTTACTGCATATTTGGATGGGGCAATTGCATGAAGGCATTCCCTCCCCAACAAAAAACAGGGGAGAGAGAGGTAGAGGCTAGGTTTATCTTCCTTATAGACACGTTTTTCAAAAAATTCAAAAGATTCGAAAAAGACCTGCCCAGGGGAAGGTGTACGAAATACAGCAAATCTCCACTGAGATCGTTCAGTAGGATAAAAACGTTTTTCCTAGAGACCCCTCACCCACCAGGGTTGCCCCTTGGTGGCATGCTTCATCATTGGGGTTCATCCCAATCCTCTATGGATTGAGGCATGCTACGACCCAACGGTTACGCAGGAGCACCTATAGGTGGAGTTTATGATAAAGATAGTGCACATGAAGGGGAGTGGAAATTAAGTGCTGGTAAGTTTAAAAATACCTGACTAGTAGAACTATTGTTTTATTCCCGCCTCTAGCCAGTAAGGTTAAAATCAGGGATTGTCACTGAAGGCGTGGACTGTAATGAGTCCGTTCTCTTCAGAAATGATCAGTCAACATATTTCGAGCCGTTCCCCTATTGGCTCTTCTTCAGGACCTATCAGGGATCTAATCCCATTGGTACCACTCCTCAGAATTCTCTAATAAGGACACAGTGGATAGCATCATCATTCTTTAGCTCACTCCACCACCCCAGTTCAGACATGGCCATATGCAAATCAGTCTGACCCTGTGCCTCATGGGAACAGTCCAGCCCGAACTGCCAAGCCATGTCTTCCCTGGACCGGAAACAAGCATCCTGGGACCGGTTTCGGGTTCAAAACCCTCATCAGCCAGGCTATCTTGAATCCAGTGGCAAAGTGAGCAAGGGACCCACGTCTGGGCATACCCTGCCAACTTAGGGCGAACAAAGCGATACCAAAGGGGATGATGGACGGAGCGTTAGAGCAAATCAAACACTCACCCCCAGTCAACTGATCTGGGTTTAATCCATCATCATTCTTTAGCTCACTCCACCACCCCAGTTCAGACATGGCCATATGCAAATCAGTCTGACCTTGTGCCTCATGGGAACAGTCCAGCCCGAACTGCCAAGCCATGTCTTCCCTGGACCGGAAACAAGCATCCTGGGACCGGTTTCGGGTTCAAAACCCTCATCAGCCAGGCTATCTTGAATCCAGTGGACTCTAATATGTGGCACAATAACTAATTAATGTAATTTTGAGAAAAACGACAACTAGTCACAATTTATAAAGAAAGCATTAAACACACATTTGATTAATTCTAAGTAATCACTGGTGAATGCATTGCATTAAATGGATTTTAGCACATCACATTACAAACTTAACCTAGAGAAGATTAATATTAGCAGTCCAGATGTCTCTGAAAAAGAAAATGTTAATATGCACACACATACATGTCAAAACACACAATAGATGCACTTCTATGCCTTTAGTGTGCCTTATCTCATTAGAATTATTGTGTCACATGAGTACATAAGGCCAAATGTAAATATATATGTGGACTAGCCAAACATGAAAGGATGGAGCCAAAATTATGGTACTCCATGTCTATGTTGCATTTTGGGCTGTTTTCTGTTGTGGGACCAGGCCTACCCACACATGTGAGGTATCATTTGTATAGAAAGACATGGGGGAATTATATTTGGTAGCAAATCTGTGGCTTTCCAGAACATTCCATCACAGAATTATGAGGAAAAAGTGTTTTTTAATCAAAGTTTGAAGTTTGCAAGGGCTTCTAGGTAGAAAAACCTGGTGAGAGCCACACAAGTCACCCCACCCTGGATTCCCCAAGGTTTCTAGTTTGCAAAAATGTGAAGGTTTGCTAGGTTTGCCTAGGTGCTGACTGAGTTAGAACTGAAACTCCACAGGTAGCAACATGGCAAATAAAGGGTCAGTTTCCAGTGGAAAAATATGATGTGTCCATGTTGCGTTTTAGGGCCTTTCCTGTCATGGGCACTATCTCTACCTATACAAGTTAGGCACCATTTTTATTTGGTGACTTGAGAGAATGGTGGGTGGTAAGAAATGTGTGGCTCCTCACAGATTCCAGACGTTTTCCTCACAGAAATGTAAGAAAAATGTGTATTTTTTAGTCAGACTTTGAGGTTTGCAAAGGCTTCTGGGTAGGAAACCCTGGTGAGACCCACACAAGTTACCCCACTCTGGATTCCCTTGGTGTCTAGTTTTTAAAAAAGTACAGGGTTGCTGGATTTACCTGGATGTCGGTTGAACTTGGGCCCAAAATCCATAGCTAGACATATTGCAAAAAAGGGTCATTTTTCATTGGCAAAATCTGATGTGTCCCTGTTGCATTTTGGGGCCTTTCCTGTCGCAGTCACTAGGCCTATCCACATACGTGAGGTACAAATTTTATAGGGTGACATGTAGGAATACAGAATAGTGAAACATTTGTTAATACCAATTGTATTTCTCTGCATGTGTGCCTTCCAATTCTAGAAGACAGGCCATATTCATAACTTAGAGTGACATGTACCAAGCCACACAAGGCACTCCTGTGTGGTTGTGCATGGCTTGGTAAATGTGGAGTATAACTAGGCTATGTAAGTGGCTGCCTTGCATTACTCAGCCTCAGGGAGGCTTTCCCTGGGTAGAGAGTGGGTTTTCCCATGCATCCACCCATGGATGTTGGCGCATTCCCAGATTTACCATAGCTGATAGACCTGGGAATGCGTCAAAATGCCAACATGCGTAACATGGAGAAATATTTTTATTTCTCATTATTTATTCCTCTTTCTACATATACTGCATTCTGCAGCATACATAGAAAGAGGCAAAAGCCTTGGAGGATTGTTTTTGTGCAGGAAGGTGTTCCTCCAACAGTAGGAACTTCTGAGGGATAACATTTACCACTCCCACTCTAGTCTGTGCAATAGTAGGGAAAGGGTTGGACTTCGGAGGGTAAGATTTACTATTCTCAATTCAGTCTGTGCCACAGTAGGTAAAGCATTGGACTTCTGAAGGGTAAAATGTACCATTCCCACTCCAGTTTGTGCAACAAAAGAGAAAGCTTTGGACTTCGGAGGGGTTAAAATTACTATTCCCACTCCAGTCTCTGCAACACTAGGGAAAACTTTGGGCTCTGGAGAGGTAACATTTGCTATTCCCACTCCAGTCTGTTCAACAGTAGGGAAAGCATTAGACTGTGGAGGGATTAAATGTACTATGCCCATTCCAGTCTGTGCAACGCTAGACAAAGTATTGGACTTTTAAAGAGTAGAACTTATTTTGGATTTCAGAGGGGTAATATTTACTTTTCCCACTCCATTCTGTGCAACAGTAGAAGAGCCATTGGATTTCGGGGGGATTACATTTTCTATTCCCACTCCAGTCTGTGCAACAGTAGGAAAAGTGTTGGACTTTGGAGGGGTAATACTTTTCCCACTTCAGTCTGTGCAACAGTTGGGAAAATGTTGGACCTCTTAGAGGTTAAATTTACTATTCCCACTCCAATCTGTGCAACAGTGGTGAAAGCGTTGGACTTCAGAGGGGTAATATTTACTTTTCCAACTCCAGTCTGTGCAATAGTAGAGAAATTGTTGGACTTCGGAGGGGTAACATTTACTATTCCCACTCCAGTCTGTGTAACAGTAAGGAACGTGTTGGACTTCTGAGAGTTAAAGTTTACAATTCCCACTCCAGTCTGTGCAACAATAGGAAAAACCTTGGACTTTGGAGAGGTAAAATTTGGTGGTCCCATTCCAGTCTATACAACAGTAGGGAAAACGTTAGGCTTCTGAGCGGTAATATTTACTATTACCACTCCATTCTGTGCAACACTAGGGAAAGCATTGGAATCCGGAGGGGTAACATCTACTATTCCCACTCCAGTCTGTTCAACAGTAAGGATATTCTTGGATTTTCGAGGGATTACATTTACTATCCCCATTCCAGTCTGTGCAACAGTAGGGAAAGCATTGGACTTTGGATAAGTAATATTTACTTTTCCCACTCCAGTCTGTGCAATAGTAGGGAAAGTGTTGCACTCTGGAGGGGTAACATTTACTATTCCCTCTCCAGTCTGTGCAACAGTAGGGAAATTGTTGGACTCTGGAGGGGTAACATTTACTATTCCCTCTCCAGTTTGTGAAACAGTAGGGAAAGTGTTGACTTCAGAGGGGTAATATCTACTATTTCAATTCCAGTCTGTACAACAGCAGAGAAAGCTTTGGACTTCGGAGGGACTACATTTACTATTCCCACTCCAGTTTGTGCAACAGTATGGAAAGTGTTGGACTTCAGAGGGGTAACAATAACTATTCCCACTCTAGTCTGTGCAACAGTAAGAAGGAACTTCACTTCAAATCCTATTAATTTATAGCAAGTATGAAACTCTTAATATGAACTTTATTAATTAACCCAAAAAATATATAAAAATAAAAAACAATTAAAAAATGTACATGATTATTAAACAATGTAATAATTAATTATTCCTTATAAAAAAATTGCAATTTAATTATTTCTTAATTAACTTACCACACTGTACCCCCACACCTAGCATCCCACACTTAAAACTAAATGAATAAATGGAAGTAGCCAAATTACCATAATTAATAATTAATTGAATATTAATTAATAATGTAATAATTAATTAATTCATATTCAACTTTCCACCCTAAACACCTACACACCCAGCAGCCCACACCTAATATATAACTTAAAATACAATTATTACACAATTTACATGATTATTAATCAATTAATGAATTAATTAATTGTTGAATAATTGTTAATTAATTATTACTTACTTAACTTTCCACCCTATACCCCTACAAACCCAACAGCCCACACTTAATATAAAACTTAAAAATATAATTACTACACAATCTATACATTCATTAAGCAAATACATTATTAATGATACATTTATAAATTAATGTTACCTAATTATTACTTAGTTAACTTTCCATTCTGTACCCTTACAAATGCAGCAGCATGCACATAATATATAACCTAAAAATATATATATTACACAATTAACATAATAAGTAATTAACAAAGTAATTATTAATTAATGTGTAATTAATTATACTTAATTAACTTCTCACCCTCTACCCCTAGAAACCTAGCAACCCACTACGACAATATAAATTACTATTAGCAATTAAATTAAAAATTATTAATCACTTAGAATTGCAAACTATATTAGGAAAATAATATTAACAATTATACAAAAAGAATAACACACAATTAATATATGAAGTAACACACATAAAGATAATTAAAAAACAATATATTTTTACGACTGTATTATTGAAAAGGATAGTAACAACAATACTATTCCTAAAAACAATATTACTTACTTGAAAAATCGATATCCTTGAAAACAATATTTCTGCATCACAATATTTTGTATTATGATATTTTTCTTTACGCTAGTTCTGCAACTCGATATTTAAAACTCAATATTTTTTTCAAATAGCTACTCTATTTTTTTATATTGGTGTGGGATTTTTCTTGTGTTGTCACTTTTTTACTTTTTTAGTACTGCATTAATACTTTACACATAAACATTGCCTCTAAGTTAAACCTGACTGCTTTTTGTTCCAAGTTACCCAGGGTTAAGCAAAGGTTAATTCAGTAACTTTTTGTGGTTCACCCTGGTGGGGACTTTGACTGTTGTTTGACCAGGGGTCACTCCCCAGTCAACCAAGAACACAATTTTTCACACAATGGTATTAATCATATTACATCGCCATAGAGTACAGCCTTAACCTACATTGACCCTGAAGTCAACCATGCTGGCTTGTTTTTAACTCAAGGTAAGGCAGATGCCTTATGGTGCTACTGGAAAAGAGCTCTGTACTGCTACTCAGAGCTCGCAATGTTGTGCTGATGTGACATGAGCACAACAGTCCAAAATACATTCTTCCCTGTGCTGAGAATTCAGCGTGCTTAAGTTTAAAAAAAACAAAAAATTCCAGGGCCCTCTTCAGGAAGCCACTACAGCTTTCACTACCACCACCTCACGGTGCCTGCCACACAGTGCAGGGATGAACCAGAGGCCGTTGGCTGAAGGGGGCCCTGCTAGGGGTCCCCAAAGTCACTTTCTGACAGCGTTTCCATGTCGGAATGCCCGGCAAGGAAACCCTGCAGGAAACCGACATCGTAATACGGATGGCGTAAAACGCCATCCATGGGGATTACGTGCCGGTTCCGACTGGCAGACGGGCTCCTTGAGCCCGTCGGAAACCAGCCGGAATGTCCGGCTGGTTTCAAAACCAACAGCCTCCATTGTAATGAGGCTGTCAGTTTTGAAACCGCAATGAGGCTCGGAAAGCCTCCGAACTGCATTCAGAGGCTTTCCGAGCCTCATCGTAATGAGGCCCTAAGTGCCAGTGCAGAGCACTGGAAAACACTGGCTCAAACTGCTCACTGGCTAAGAAAATCCTACGTCAAACCTTGCACAGGGGGGCTAGTTCACACTTTACCCTACAAAACTGCCGAAGGTTTAATGCATGGTGTCAAACACAAGCTCTTTTCCAGATACAGTTCTTGGGCTGTGCACCAAAACTATAGTGCCTGTGCAACCTCACGTTGTTTCATTTGTTCTGCAGGGCCCAAATTATAGTAATTTCATCAATACACGGTCCTGTTAAAGCACCACACTTTCACATAATGCAAATGGGGTAGTGCTGTTTTCAAAGAGGCCTCGCAGGGTGTGCTAACTGTTTGATCTGATTAGGTGGCGGAATTGTGGTGAACACCTTTAGAGAGATTCTCTGGAGGAGGGCGTACGGAGTCCACAGGGAGGCTATTAAGGAAAGCATAGAAGACCACTAAAGCATCCCCCCTCAATTTTGGAGTACGTTCACAAACTGCTTCCCTCTGCAATGGGCTCTGCCTCAATTGAAGGACTTGTGCAAGGCGCACATGCAGGCATACTGTCAGTGCTGTCAGGCTGAGTATGTGCACATGCACACTTGGCACCCTGGCCTTTGAAGAGAGGGATATATGTAACCACAATGGTGGCTCAATTTTGCCATCTACTGGCACTTGAAGACGATTGAAGCACTCCTTGTGGGTCACAGATGATAGATGTACACACTCAATTATTGATAGTTACCAAGCCACTCGTTCTCTGATAGCTTGCTGTCTTACACATAATATTTTGTGATGGACGTGCACCAGATTTCCATACATATTGCTGCCAGTTGCACACAAATTGTGTTTGTGGGCCTGCTTTCCGTAATATCTGCCAAGTTGATGTCATTGACAAGAAACACAAGCTCAGTTCAGTGTGTTTGCAGATCTGAATGCACGCCATTTCTCATAAACGTCTTTCTGAGGGCAGCAGCGGCCTGAATGGCTCGCGGGTGGTGGGGCGGGCGTGTCGTGGGTGGCGCGGGGGGGTTGCATGGGGGCAGTTGCGTGGGGTTCCTGCATTTTTAAATAAATACGTTTAAAACTAAACTTACCGTTGCTCCTGGTCCCGTGTCTCCTCTCCTGCTCTTCTCTGCTCTTCACAGCCAGGCCCCACTGACCAATCACAGTGCTGCAAGGCAGTGTTGTGATTGGTAGGCACCCAGGCTCCCCTAACCAATCACAACGCTGCAATGCAGCGTTGTGCTTTGGTTTTGAGCGTCCTGGTTGGACGCTCAACCAGGGAATGGAAGCCTGGACTTCTTCTCCATGCAGGCTGTGGATCACTGACATAATATCGTCAGTCAAAATATCGAGGTACCAGAATATTGTCGCCAAAATATCGATGGTCAAAATATCGACTTCCTATCTCCATAAAGGTAAGTACCAAAATATCAAATCAAAAATATCGTTGTTAAAAATATAGTTATACAAAAATATCGATTTTTTTTAATGTCTTAAAAATAATATAAAATTAATTAAATTATAAATATAATTAAATGAAACATAGGGGTCCATTACGATAACCGGCGTTAAAAAATCCGCCATCCACCATAGCCTGAAAAAACCGCCCGCCTGCACCATGGGAATACCGATTAAGCAATTATGATGTCGCGAAGCAACCTCCGCCCGCGGCGGTAAAAACACACAAAATTCCGCCCGTCCATGTCCGAGTAGAAGATTAACCGTCCGCAACGGACGCAATCCCGCCCGAAAACACAACTCCGTCCGCCCTGACGACCGAGACAACGACCGTGAAATTATGATCTCCCCGACATGAGCGCGGAAAATCCACATATTCCCCGCCCGCCACGGTGAACAACAGCGACGAAGAACTGACACGGCGGAAGGCCTTGCGGACACGTCAGTGCACAGAAACCATTTGCAGGACAAAGAAATACACACAACATGGCCAACAAGTCCACACGGCAAACCACGCCAAAATACACAAACACAGAACACTTCCCAATGACACATGCCCCCTGCCAAAAATAAAAATCTACAAATCCCAGGACAACAGACACAACCCACCTGAAAACGACAGACCATCATGACACACCCACATAAATTAGTACAAAAGCAGCCTCCTCACAGACCACAATCCCTTGCACGAGGACAAAGCGAAGACGCCATCAGACAACACAGAGAGACACAAAGGAAAGCAGCACACCACACGCATGCACACATCACACACATCACCACCACTACCACCACCACCATCACCACTGAAACAACGGCACCACGAACCCCCTGCACATCACACACCACACACCACACAACAACCACTCCAGCTCAACAAATAGCAGACCACACACCATGGCAAGCCATAGGATGCCAAAGTACACTGCCACTGAGTTGACGGTCATGGTCGATGAGATCATCAAGGTGCACCCACAAATCTATGGGAACCAGGTCCAACAGACACCAGTAGCCACCAGAAACAGGATGTGGAGAAGGATAGTGGACCAGGTGAATGCAGTTGGGAACGTGCCACGCAACCGGGGCAAAATGACAAAGAGGTGGCACGACCTGAAAAGCGTGGTCAGGAAGAAGGAGGCCAAGAACCGTGAGCTGGCTGCCACGACTGGCGGCGGAAATCCCACGCTATTCAAGACCTTCAAGGCGTGGGAGGAGAAGGTGCGAGGCATTCTGCATCCGGAGAGTCTCACCGGAATACCAGGGGGAGTGGAGGCTGGTAAGTACAAACAAATGTATACCAGCACACCGCCATGTACAGTCATGCACTTCCAGAATGCTATAGCACCGAGGGCCAAACACCCCCATGTCCAGTACACAATACACAAGACATCTCTCACACATGCAACAGACACTCCCACACACTCAGCCCAAAGGTACCAACAAACAAAACCATGGGGGCATGTGTACAGTCAGCCAGCACCACAACTCACACCAGGTCCCTCTGTACCCCAGATGTGCCGGAAGGAGCACTCCCCACACCCACACCCATGTGTCAGCCATAGCTGCACTAACCAACAAGTAACAGGTAAGTAGCCTTACCACAAACTTCGAGTATCGGGGGGGACTGCAGAAATACAACCACCACCAGGCCCCTAGTCCTACAGCGCAGCAAGATGGAGCACTCCCCACACCCATGTGACAGCCATTGCAGTGCACACCTTCACCCGACAGGTAGATATGTTTCCCAAATGGAGGGGTGTCTGTGGATGGTAAGCCTCCACCACAACTCACAACACGGCCCCCACTGCCACAGACCAGCAAGATGGAGCACCCCTCCCTCTCATGACCATGTGACAGCCATGGCAGTGCACCCTACAAACCAACAAGTAGGTAGACTACTGTACAGGGCGGGGTGTCTGTAGGCATGAGGACGGTACTACGACTAACATTTGGGACATGTCACGTAGCAGAGGAACAGGTAGCACTGCTCCCTGCCATAATCATGTGACTAATGTGCACACGGACATGAATAACAGAGTCAAATCACACATGAGCCATCACAAATACACCAACACGGAAGGAGTCACGTCTGCATGCACAAGTCTCACTGTAGTACTGACCCACATGCCGTGCACTGTGCCAGTCATCACACACATCAGCAACACCATCGAAGTCTTGTCCATGTAGTTGTGTCTGCTTGTTCCCTTGACATCGTACAACATCACCCATGTAAGTCCATCTCGTCACAATGTAACTTAGTGGAACCACAGTAATGTCACATACACCACTGGACCCATGAACCACACAGCTACACAATGCACATTCAATGTCTCATCCATCACATCTTCACAGCCCCAGTGTCATGAAAGGTATATCATCTAATCAGTTGCCCCATATACAGTAGTACAGCAAAGATTCCTGCCGATGACCAATAATGTGTCTGTAGTGTCTGAAGTGCACGTCACACTGTGATTCACAACATACCTAATATAGTCAACACACCAAGAGCACTGCATTGCTGCACATGGCTGAGGGTAGCACACACACAAAGGAATTGTCCCATCTGCAATACGTCGTGTGGCACACAACCATCACCCACCTACTACAATGCTTGCAGTGTAATGTCCCTAAATGATAACAGTGAGCAGATATGCTTGGTACGTCAGACATACACACACCTTTGTCTCTGCAGTGTCATGTGGCCAAAACACATGTCCCCTCCTGCACCCTTATGCCACAGTATGTACCCCAAAACCATATTTCACATCAAATGCGTTGAGGGGGCTGTATCCCGTGTCCACCAAAGGCACAAAATGTAGGGGTACTGCAACACACACCGATTGGCTATCCAAATCCGTCCCATGCCATGTGCACCCATCAGACCATTAGATTGCCTTGATCACGCACACACATTGTAGAGCCATACACACGCATCAGGGAAATCAGTGCACAACTGTGCACCAACTGTGAATGTCAGTCATCAAACACAAACATTGCAAGGTGCAACACAATAACCTTTCATCTCCGACCCACAGGTGACGAACAGCATGATGCTGGAGAGAGAGACAGCAGTCACCACAGCCAGTCCACAAGCCCTCCACCCGGACTCACGGATGTGGAAGACCTGGACACCTCCTCGGACGAGGACTCCGGATCGGGCACATCTGGTGTTGCAGGGCCCAACCGCTCCCCAGGACCCCTCCTACCCACCAACACTTCTCCCAGGGCCGGTGACCAGTCCCAGGCCCCTGCTGCCACGGTCATTGCGGCCACCACCACCGCCGCAACCACCACCACCACCAGGGCCTCCCTGACCACTCAGCTTGCACAAGGGCTCGTACGCACGTCGACACCGACCCTGGGAGCCACAACGAGGCCCCGTGTGACCACCGTGGCCAGTGGGCAGGTCGGTGAAAGCAGTTCAGCGTGGGAGGAGCAGGGTCAGGTCAACGCCATCAGAGCCTGGGAGCCAAGCCCTGCCGCAAATCGCAAGAGTCCTTGAGGCCTATGAAGAGGCCCAGGGACAATGGGGGAAGTCCTTGGGGTGTTGAGGTCCATGGACGCCCATATGGGACAATTCGTGACTCGAATGGGCAAACTTGTCGACCTCATGGGCCAGCTAGTGGTGGCGGTGAGGGCCCAATCAAGGCCAACCACACCACCTCCGACACCACCTGCTGGGGCGCAGGTCCGTGCAACATCCAGTTCCCCCGCGTCCACAGCTAGTGGGCAATCCTCAGCCACCACCAGCAGCCCACAAACACAACCACCCCCTCTCAAACGTGGAAGGGGGCGTCCGAAGAGGAAACAGGTGTCCAGAGAGGACTTTGCACGCTCCAAACGCCAGTGAGACAGTGAGACAGCCAGCCACGGTGGACATCTACTGCATTCACTTGGACTACTATCCTACCCCACACCGCCATGTGAATGGCATGTGTCTGTCGGACTGTGGACCCAGAACAACATGGGTACACCTTGCCCATCACACGGACATGTCCGTCAACTCATTGTTCCAGCATGCACCACTTTTGTCATCACCTTGCCCACAATCACATGTCACTTACAAAATAAATACACCTGGACCACATTCTGTTGTATGTGCTCTGTGTTTAATCAATGATGTGCAACCGTCACCATGATCAGTAATGCATCAGGAGTGTGGCATGTCGATAGGCCAGGAGAGGCTGGAGGGACCTAGGGGTGAAAAACAGAACAAGAGTCCATTGAATGTGTGTGTCACACACTCATCACACAGTACTTGTCATCAAGTTCAAGCAATGTACACACATCTCACAGAGCAACAGGGCACAATGCCACAGCCACTGTCAGTGGCATACTACCCTGGACATGGACCATTGCCACACAGCACTCAGTGAACAATAGGCCACTGTGACAATGCACACATACACCTACACAACTACAGCAACATCAGCCGTCGTACATGGTCACTCACCGTCAAGTGAAGTAGCGGGCGATGAGCTGCTGACGCTCATTCACTGCTTCCTCCTCTCCACTGTCCTCGTCACTGGACCCGGCTTGGTCTGCAGGCGGGGGTCCTGGCTGATCACCGTCATCCACTATCAGGGGGATCTGCCTGCGAATAGTGAGGTTGTGCAGCATGCAGCATGCCACAACTATCTGGCACACCTTCTGTGGGGAGTATGCCAGTGCACCCCCGGTGCGGTCCAGGCACCTGAATCTGGACTTCAGGAGTCCAAAAGTACGCTCCACCACACGTCTGGTCCTCCCATGTGCCTCATTGTATCGGACATCAGCTGGTGTCCTGGGATGACGGAGTGGGCTCAGCAGCCAAGGCCCGTTAGGATATGCCGAGTCACCTGGGTGTGAGAAACACAGAGAATCCTTGCAATTCCAACAGGACACAAGACAGCATGTCACACCCAGCACGCTACATGAGTATGCATACTCACCAACAATCCAGGCATGGTCCGGTTGAAGATTGGACACCAGTCGTGGGAGGATGCTGTGGCGCATGATGTGCGAGTCATGGGTGGAACCGGGAAACTTCGGACACACGTGCATGATGATCATGTCCGCCAGGCACACCACTTGCACATTCAGGGAGTGGAAATGTTTCCGGTTATGAAAGATGTGCTCCATGGCCTGTGGTGCAACAAGGCCAACATGTGTGCAATCAATTGCACCAACAACGTGGGGGATGCGTCCAAGTGCATAGAAAGCCCCCTTCACTGCCGCCAAATCACGAGCCCTGGGGAATCTGATGTACCGGTTCCTGTACAGCATCATGGCTGACAGGACATCCTGTAGCACCATGCTGAACATGGGTTGGGACATTCCAGCTACACTGCCTACCGTGTGTTGGAAAGATCCGGTAGCGAAAAATTGCAGTGCAGCCATCACCTTAGCCGTGGGGGTGAATGCTGTTGGATACACCCTGCGAGGACGAAGGTGGGGTTCCAACATGGCACATAGGCGATGCAGGGTGGGTCGGTCCAGCCGGAATTTACGGATGACCTCCACATCCTCCATGTCTGACAGCAATAGGTAGGGGCGATGTATGTTTGGTCTCCTCCTAGGACAGATGAAAGTGGACACATGTCAATGCAACACACCACAATGCACATACACATACACATACCAAAAATAACTGGCAAAGCTATAGAATCACAGAACAGCTGACAAGTAGGGACAGCACAGCCACAATACTCTTACACAGGTCCCCTTACCAATAGCAATGGTTACTGACACATACCATTGACATGAGCATGCACATGGGGATTTAGGCCCTAATAGCTTGAAAGGCATCATGATGGTTTCAGACTGCATAGGTGGGAGGCGACAACACCACGGCAATATACCTAGCTGCTGTGCCAGACACAGCCTCCGAGGCCGGGTGAGTATGGCACACACCAACAACACAATGTACACAGGCTGAGCGGCCAAAACAAGTGGGTCCTGTTGCACAATGGGATATGAGACAGTCAATGATGTCCCTAGCCCACCCAATGTCCAGCACTGTACGTATCACACCTCCAACACTCATTGACAGGTGTACACATTGACAACTCCATGACAACACAGCTGTGTGAATGCAAACACACATCACAAGTGACACGTAACGTTGCACGTGCCAAGTGGGAGATGTACATAGAGAAAAATGGCATGTGTGTGCATATGCACATCCCATGCACCCATGCTAATGTGTACATGATGATGTGCCAACAGACATGTGGAGGCTGAGCACTGGCCGTCAATGCCAATGCACACAGCATGAAGTGGCCCTGTCCAGTGTGGACATGCTCCCACACACAAATCATGGCCACACCTGCAAATGCATGGCGCACCTTCAACTGTGGATTCCACATGGCACCAGCGGACTGTACCCGCCATGGACCAGGCCCTTGAGGCCAACTCCAATGGCCCTCGCGACTGCATCCTGCGTGTTCGACGATAGAGGTAAGCGTACCGGGACAGCTCGGTGCAGGCCATTGTGTGCATTTGAAGCAGGCAGACATGGTACACCAATTGCAGCAGCTTGGACCAACTGGAACAGCCCCAGGGGGCCATATGAGTGTGGGAGGGAGACAGGCATTACCACAGCTGACAGGGACTGCTGCCTGGCATCCCTCAACAACACCTGCCGCTGCTACCACATGTCCACCTACATGTCGACGACTCTGAAGATATGTCCAGGTCCACTCACCAGCGAGGAGCTGGAGATCATGGATTCCGAGCTCCACGCACACTGCCCAAGGCTATTCATAGCAAAACTTGTGTGTGTAAGACAACTACAGTGTGTATGGGAGTGCATGTGGGGGACACACACGTCGTAGATCTGCAGCACTATGATTCTGAGCCTGTGGGGTTCCAACATGCACTGCTTACCATGCTAACTACAGGTGTAAGGGGTATGTAGGCTCTATGGCGCTTTCCCATGCATGTCCCTCACGAGTGGTGGTACATGGCATTTCCATGTCAGACATCCAGTCACGCAGCCACTTGGCAATGCAGGAGACAGGGCAGTCATTGCTTGTGTGACTGGCTGGCTGGGTCCCTGCTGGCCTTCTCAGTGGCAGCAGACCTGGGCTGCACATTGACCGCACAATCCTAGAAGGAGACAACACTGACTGTACAGTGGTTCACATGTGTCTTTTGTTCAGGTATCTCCAGAAATGCACAGACTCAGCCCTGTCGATTGGACACACCACGCCTTGTGATAGGGATGTGTGTGAGAGATAGTGGCACTGAATGTGACCTCCATTGCGTGGTGAGCCATTCACAGGGCGAGTACGTTGAGGGCTGCGCAGTGTTGGACACAGTGAGTCCACCCACAAAGATATTTTGCCTTGTGATCTATTTGTTGGTCCACCTGACAATGGACAGTAGATGTGGCCAGACTACACATTGCTCAATGTGCTGGCAACCTGCATGTGAATGGGATGGACAGGTACTGTGTACACACTCCCAGCAGCATGCATTCACATGTGGTGTACACATGCTGTTGGGCCATATCCGATTAATTCCTGGCTCTGTTGCACGTCTCTGAGTATTTGGGATGGGTCAGCAGCATGCCACTGTGATTGGTGGATGTGGGTGATGTTGAGAAGTGCATGAGTGACATTTAAAGGCTCTTGTGTACCATCCCTGCAGTTTGAAGTCCTCCAGCCCAAGGGCTTGTGATGAGCCATTGCATCCAAGTTGATGCATCTGTGTATGTGTGACCGACAGTGCAGCCAATTCCACAAAGGGTGTGATGTCATCTGCCGGATGAGCTGCTACGTGGCGAGAACGGATCGGGGGATGCCCCCTCGTATTGTCAGGTCAGCACGGCGCTGCATTTCACCAGTAATGGTCTGCATCTTGACAGTCACACAGCCTTTGCCGGATGCATGTTTGTAGGGGCATCAGCAGCAAGCAAGTGTACAGTAATGTAGGATGGTGTCTTCTGCGGTGAGAGGCAGCATGTGTCCACAGCCTAACCATAATCTGGGTGATGCGATGCTCTCAGGAACAACCTGTAGTGGGCTGGATTGGCAATTCACTTGTATGTTTGAGGCACTGTGCCTACTCTGATTCCGTTCGGTCATATGTTTGCGATGCCTCAGCTCATATCTCTGTTGCTTACACATCCGGCGCACTGTGCAACAGCAGTTATGCTCGTGTCAACGACAGGTGGATGGCATGGGCTCATGGCCATTGTGGCCCATCATGTTGCAGTCTGTGTGAGTGGTGTCCCATTCTGCTCCATGCAGGTATGTCTTTGTCCTAATTACGTAGTGGTCGACCTTGCCCCATCAAGACAGTGGGTGTGCACCCTGCGATTTGGGACTATGGTCGCATGGTGACACAGGCCGGGTGTGGTGCCATGTGCACAACACATGTGCCACTTATTAGCGGCTTCAGTTACTGTACGCCAGCCATTACGTGTTTACAAGTACAAATTTCATTTCATTTCATTTCATTTCATTACGTGTTGAATGTGGTGCCTGTATGCAATTCCCCAGGCATCGTGCAACATGTGGATTGGTGGATGTTCTGTGCTGCTTCCCTTGCACATGTCTGTTTAATTGATGCCAGATGAGTGAGGCCACCTCGCTCTCTCTCATGTGCCATCTCCCGTGGGTGCTGAGGGACAGGGGATGGTCAGCAGTGGTGTGGCATCGGGTGTAGCAGCTGCACAGGTGCTGAGTGTGTCAGATGTGACCAGCGCCTCGGAGGGGCCAGACGTGTGCTGGATGAATTACAGGGCGAGACAGCAATTTCTGAGTCATCTGAGGACCGAGGTGATGCATCCATGTTTGCTACCACAGGGGACGTGGACTCTGGCTCCTCTTCAGACACACGGAGGCCAATGGCCGCCCTCCCATCTACTTCCACAGGTGCAACACGGGTCGGCACAGGGATGAAGGGTACAGTTTCCTTCACACCAGGCACAGCTGCCCCTGCACATGTGTGCCCTGCTGCCCTCAGTGCTGGGTCTGTTGAGCTCATGCGCCATCTCTGCGTGGGGCAGACAGCTCTCCTCAATAACGCCATATCCCATGACATCACTTTGCCGCATGTGACACAGTACATGGAGGGCCCACATGTACGCGTAGGTGGGCTACAACAGACTGTCCAATGGTTGTCCCCCCAGTCAAGGTGGTCCTTCAACTGGGCCAATATCAGGTTGACATTCCTGACCCTTTCTCCACCCCCCTGGGCAGTGGCACATCTGACAACAGCAGGGCACGAGTCCTTAAATAAGGGGTGAGGGGACGCTGACGTCACAACAGGAAGTGACATCACGGAAGGTGGCTTGCACCGTCTGACTCATTGCCTCCCCTCGCTCACCCCTTATATGCGATTGCATCGTAGAAGCCAGCACGTGCACAAGCAGCTCCGATCTCACCCCAGAGAGGCCAAAGAGTGAATGTGTGGGTCCATTTGCCCCAATGATCTGTCTCGCGGTAACATGAGTGGTGGGACGCCGTCCACCCGCGTGGTACCCCGACTCGATACCTGGACAACAGTGCCAATGCATGTCAGCCTCCGGAGTCCGGATACACCACATGCAACACACAGGGGCTGTGTCTGCCCTAGCGGGCCAGGCCGCAAACACAATCCCACACGTAGGGTTGACCCGCCGCTGCGCGCATAGTCATTACAACCGCTGCCATTGACAAGGGACCCAGTGGTGGACATGGCTCAGGGTGTCGGGCCTCCGAGCCATCCCCCGCCAACGAGTGTCATGCATCTCACACATTTCGCAAAGCCAATGGAACACTTTGCCTGCACACCAGGTCTCGAGTCAGGGTACCACGCGGGTGGACGGCGTCCCACCACTGATTTTACCACGAGCTAGGGGACTGGTGCTAATGGACACACACATTCACTATTTGGCCCCTCTGGGGCGAGCTCGGTGCTGCTTGGGCACACGCTGGCTTCTCTGTTGCAATCGCATGTAAGTGGTGGGCGAAGGGAGGCAGAATGTCTGATGGTG
The DNA here is from genome assembly GCA_963921515.1 of Calotriton arnoldi. Lineage (NCBI taxonomy): Eukaryota > Metazoa > Chordata > Amphibia > Caudata > Salamandridae > Calotriton > Calotriton arnoldi. Next base: position 457,077 of record CAWUFW010012124.1, read on the forward strand.
CAGGCCACCTTTCGGTGACGTCACTTCCTGTCGTGACGTCTGCGTCCCCCCACAACATATTTAGGACTTGTGCCCTGCTGCTCACTGAGAATGTGTTGCCTGCGAGATGTGACCAGGAGAAGGGCGCCATGAGCTCCCACCCACCAAGCTCCACTTCCATCCCGTGCCCTGGGTAGCCTGTGCATGTGGACAATGTAGGGGGTACACCTGGTGGACAGGGGATGTGAGTGCCTTGGCAAGGGCCTGGCAGACGCACAGCAGTATCCAGCATGTCCCCAGAGGGAGGGCTAACGTCTACGCCTGATGCAGCATTGATCGTGTGCCCGCCTGTTGTGCCCACACGAGTTCACATTCATCTCCAGACAGGTGTGCTTTCCAAATACCCAACACAGTGGAAATATAGACCTCCGGAATCCTCCCCACACAGTCTGTTTCAACAATGCATGTGTGCACCTACCCGTGCCACCCACCCACCTGGCCCAAGGGGAACTCCCGCTTCACATGACACATGTGTGTCTTCCACAGTTGTGCTTCTCTCTCAGGGGCGGACCTCTAACTGTCCCGTAGCACATAGACAGCACCGAGTTGAACGGGCCATCCTGTATGAATGGTAGGGACACACATCTACCTGTGACACAGTGGTGACTGTGATGGCTATTGTGCCTGCCATGGCAGTGTTGGTGGCCATGTCAGGGTCCACTCACACACATTGCATACGCAGCTTTTCGTGTCACTACTCTGCACATCGGACTGGCCACTGTCCCTGGTGTTGAACACTTTTGCCGCCTGTCTATGTGATCTGTGACTGGATGCTGTTGTTCCTGTAGTCGGTTGTGTCTGTGTAGTTGCTGATCGCAGTTGTAACTGTGTGTGCATAGTTAAGTGAGGCACATGCCTTGAATGGTACCTCAACAATTGCAATGTCTGGTGTCACATTCCAATGTGTTTAACACGTGGCTGGGTCTTCACTTCTTTCAGACTCTGCCACTTGTGTGTGATGAAGAAGTTTTTAGTGACACGGATTGTCTGCATGTATTTGCTTGAATTCCATGGTAAATGTCTACGTGTCATGTTTGCATGCAGGCAAAGCACGGGGTGTGAGTCTGGCCACAGGATGACAGGTAGCATGTGCATAGTGTGCGGGTATGTGTGAGCTTACTTTCTGGGTGGCCAGCAGTGTAGGTGTATGTTGATCTTGGGATGGACATTGAGCCTGGGCACATGGGTTACTTTCAAAGTGTGCATTTGGGAAGTGTAGGTATGTGTGGTGTGAAGTGTGTGACTTTGGGGTGGTGTTGGTGTGTGTGTGTGCACTCTGGCAATGTCAATTACACACATGTGTTACCCAGGGGTATGGTGGGTGTTTGTATCCGTGTTCAGGTCTGTGAATGTGAGCGCATGTGTGGACTGTATGTTGCACAGTGTGCAGTGTGTGGGTGTGTCCTTGCAGTTCAGGATGGCTCCTACTTAATATGTTTTGGCCATTGTGGGTCTGCAGGGTGTGTGACTGTCAAGATTGTGCCTGGTTTAATTAAGCATGTATGTGATTTTCAGCTGTTCGTACTCACTGTGCGGACCTGCCCACCAACACTGATTCCCTGTGTGTGTTTTGACATGCATTGCTGTAGCATGCTTGTTGCATGGGTCCTACTTTTGCTTGATGAGTGGGATGCCAGACTGTGAAGGTAATTATACACATATGTAGGACTGTGCTTTGAAGTGACCAGCCTGTCAGTGTTCATGTGATGAACTGTTGTGCCACGTCAGTGTCTGACAATTAAAAGCCCACGACCTGTAGTATTTCACTAGGTCCACTGTGGCGGCAACTCATATGCATTGACATCCAATGTCACTGGACTACATGGTCATCTCATGGCTCTCGTGTACTTCACACACTCTCATCCTCTCTCATTCGTACTTGTCTTCTTGAAATTATTCAACAAAGTCACATATTTGCTTCGAGGCATGTATTTGGACTTACTTCCTCTGTGATGCAGAATAGTGGACACTACTGGCAGCAAAATGCATGTGGGGGATATACTTAGCATGATTACACATACGAAAGGGGGTACAGGTAGATGTCATTAGTTTATGACTGTGGATTGGAGGCTTCAGGGTTACAGCTGCCTTGCACTTTCTATGCTACAGTACATTTGCTGATTACTGATGGTCTCTGGGCTTTGACATAGACAGTATTCATTCAGCCTACCAGACAGCTTGGCTTCATAGGGACAGTTCATCTCAGTTCCATGGTACCGGTTTAATACAATAGTGACTCCGACACACCTGCGTCAGAGGTGACATCAGGGCATGTGCCCACCTGCATGCAGCAGCGTCTCACGAGTTGTTGCAATGTGGGGGCTACTGAACATGACACTGTTACTGGGGCCATGTTGTAGGGGGTTGCAGTAGTTGTCCATGTAAATGTCCTGGCACGGAAGTACAGACAATGGTGAGGTGACAGTTCGCACGTACTACAGCAGACAGATGTGTGTGCACTGACAGGTGCATGTGTCCAGGTGCGCAGGATACATATTAGGGCATAGTTGTTCGTGCTGTATTGCCCATGTGGTTGCTGTACACAAGTCCCATACCTCTTCCTCCCCCTGATCATGCAGAGACACGGGATATGGTGGGGTACAGGGTGCATGTCCCGGAAATGTCAGTTGTCATGGCAGTGTAGTTGATGGTAAGGTGTTAGTTGCAGATGATATGGTATAGTTCTTGTACAGCTACCTGCACACTCCGTGCGAAAGCCAAGCATGGGTACGGTGTTGTACATCTATGTTCAATTGTGGAAGTTGAGTCGGGGACCCATGAATTGACAAGTTGACGTGTATGCGACACCTTCCAGCAGGGTATCCATCCCATTGATGGTGAACATGGATGTCATCCAATGAAGCGGGTGGTGGGTGGCAAGGTGTTCGTTGTAAGTTGTCCCTTGTAGAATCCTGATGGGACATGTTGGATGACATTCGATGAAACTGTGATCCCGGAGACGTTCTGTGGAGGCACACTGGTCCCATTGCAGTGTGTCCCCGATTGCAGCCACAAATGCCATGCCCCCATACACTGAACAGATCCTGTCATGTTCGTCCAGGGGTGCAAACAAGTGTACCAAGTCCGCCTTTGGACATGCCGGGTTGGAGAGACATAAATCCACAGGCCAGTGGAACGGACACCTCCGACAGTAGAATACGGGGATGACGCAGCTGAACATTGCAATGCGGTAAGTTACTCGGTAACTTACATTCAGCATTGCCAGATTTGAACAGCCCACTATGTGTAGCATGCTGTCACTGTACAGCTTGATCTGTCCGGCGTAGTTGAGGGTCAGTGGTGCGACAGCCATTTTGCTACAGGGTGATGTGATGGCGTGCTCCGTCTGCCTGAGCAGTCAGCAGAGTGCAGCCTCCGTCGATGCTGGGAATTCTGGAATGGATGTAAGGCGGATGGACTTGTGGTATAGCTTTGGCGGAGGACACAGTCCCTCATCCCACATGCTTCTATGAATAGTCAAGGCCAGTGGTGTGTGACTCTTTCCACATTACTTTCATTTGGTCCACATGGAGGAGTGGTATTATTGCATTTTGTTGTGTTATCTATCTTTCATGTTGTGCGCTATCTGCCAGTGGACGTTTTCCTCTGCATGGCTATGTTTTGCTTCTTGTTGGTACAATGGCTCCATTATCCAGCATTATTTGCAGCAATGTTATTTCGGAGCAGGAATGGAAGGCCATTCAGTGCTATCTGCTCTCCCGTGTGTGGGCGGGTCACTGTGTTTCCACTGTACATTTCGGCTTCTGTGTGGGTGTTGTGATTGTGCACATCTGTTCTCAGGCAGCCGGGTTTTTCTATTCTGTACATTGCATGTGTTGTTGTTGCGAGCAGGATGGTTTTGGTATTTCTTGTTGAGACTGGCGTGCCTTTTCCGGACATTGTTGATATTCTGCGCTGTTATGTGGTAGCTGCCGTGTGATTATCCATGTTTTACATACAAGGGTGTGTCCTATTTCGCATTCACATTACTCCCCTGTTCGGGACACTTGTGTGACGTCAAGTTGACAACTGTGAGTTGTTGGTTGTGGACATGACTGATGCAGGAAGGCCACGTGACATGTACCTTCAGGGTGGGGCTGGTGTGTGGGGTGTGTAGTTGTGGCCTCTGTGGTGTTTGTGTGCAGCCGGATTCTTGCGCAGTCGTTGGCCACTGTGTTGTGCGCATGTGTACCTGCGTCATCGCCGCTACGCTGCGGTGCCGTGACGGGGACGTCACTTCCTGGGGCCGGGTTGTGGGTGCCCAGGATGTTGCGAGTTGTTTATTTTTGACAGGTGGGACGTGTGTGGGTACAGTGGTGGATGTGTCCTGTCCACACAGGGGTGTCTGGGGAGGCCATGTACACTTTTCCCGCCCTTGCACTGTGTGCATTGTTTTCGTACCCTTGTTGTGTGTCTGCCTACCTGCGTCGTCGTGGTGCATCAGGTAGAGCAAGGGGATGGCCTGGAGTGCAGGATTCATCTCTGTGTGGTCCGCCTTTTTAGTCTCCGTCAGGTAAGGTCGAGTCTCCGCCTTGGTATCTCGTGCGGTGTCTCTTAGCCGGTGGGGCTGTTTGGTTGTGGCATCGTAATTTGTACGCCGGGCGGTACGTAATTTGTCGGACAGAGTGTCTCCATTGGCTCGCGCCGCTATGTAGACTGGCGCACTTTGATGGCGGGCGGCGCAGCAGGCTTGCCGGCGGTGTTTGCCTGACTAATCACATCCTAATTTGGCGTGCGTGTGGCCCGTTGCTGGCGGACGGTAATTTGCGGTTTTTGCCTCCGTCAGCACGGCGGTCGTGCTTCCGCCCGACATCGTAATGGGCCCCATAGTTAGAATTTTTAAAAAAATGTTAAAATTAATAAATAATAAATGTAATGTAAAAAAATATTAAACATGCATAATTATTTTTTTAATATATATATTAACTTAATAATATAAATAAATAATTATTAAATTTAATTATAAAACGTTAAAAACATAATTTAAATTATAATTACATATATATCTAAATAAACCTGTAATATAAATATAAAAATTAATTTTCTATATAATTGAAATTATTTAAATTATTATTTTTTTTAAATAATATTTCACACTACATTAATTATAACAGTAGGGAAAACATTGCATAGCGTAGGGGATAAAATTACTATTCCCACTCCAACAAGTGTAACAGTAGGGAAAGCGTTGGATAGCGGGAAGGTAAAAATTACTATTCTTACTCCAGCGAGTGCAACAGTAGGGAAAGTGTTGGATAGCGGAGGGGAATAATTTACTATTCCCACTCCAGCAAGTACAACAGTAGCGGAAGTGTTGGGTTGCGGAGGGGTAAAAATTACTATTCCCACTCCAGTGAGTGCAACAGTAGGGAAAGTGTTGGATAGCGGGAGGGTAAAAATTACTATTCCCACTCCAACGAGTGTAACAATAGGAAAAGTGTTGGATAGCGGGTGGGTAAAAATTACTATTCCTACTCCAGCAAGTGCAACAGTAGGGAAAGTGTTGGATAGCGTGTGGGAATAATTTACTATTCCCACTCCAGTGAGTGCAACAGTAGGGAAAGTGTTGGATAGCGGGAGGGTAAAAATTACTATTCCCACTCCAGTGAGTGCAACAGTAGGGAAAGTGTTGGATAGTGGGAGGGTAAAATTACTATTCCCACTCCAACGAGTGTAACAGTAGGGAAAGTGTTGGATAGCAGGTGGGTAAAAATACTATTCCCACTCCAGCGAGTGCAACAGTAGGGAAAGTGTTGGATAGCGTAGGGGATTAATTTAGTATTCCCACTCCTGCAGTATAATTAACATTAATTAACAATTAATTAATTATTTTTTTAAATTTACCTCCCACCATATTCCCCTATAAATGTCACCACCAATATTGTAAAAATTAATAAATTAACATAATTAATTATCAATTAATTAATTAACTAATAACAATTAACGATAAAATTAATTTCCATCAAATATAAATTAATTCACACAATTAACACTGTAAAATAACTTTAAAAAAATATTATATAAAACATATTTTAAAAAATTAATAAAAATGAAATTACTTCCCACCCTACTCCCCTATCAACAATCAACCCACTCCTAAAAAAAGTACACAATTAATATATTAACAAATTAATTATTAATAATTAATATCAAATTAATAACTAATTACTATCTTTTTTTAACACAATTAACATATTTACCAATAAATTATTAATTATTGTTAATAAATTTATAATTAATTAATAATTAATTAATTAACTCAATTAACACTATAAATTATTAAATGCAAAAATATTAATTAATTAATTTATTAATTACATAATTTAAATTACATTACTTCCCACCCTATTCCCCTATAAACCCACAACCCGCTACAGAATAAAATTACGCAAAAATGTATTAATATATAATTAATTCATTCAAAAGAATTCTTAATTAATATATTATAATTGAATTACTTCCCACCCTATTCCTCTATAAACCCACAACCCGCTACAGAACTAAAATACACAAAAATAATTTAACATAAAATTCATTACTTTAAAAAAATTCAAACATACATTACAAAAATAATATATACTTTTAACACATATACTAACATTTACAACACTAAAAAAATTCGATATTTTTAACAACGATGTTATGACTGACTATATTACTAACTTCGATATTATGACAATCGATATTTCTTACCTGCATTTCGATATTCTGTACCACTATATTTTTGACAGTCGATATTCTGTCCACTCGATATTTAAAACTCGATATTTTGTCATGTCGATATTTAAAATTCGATATTTAGACTGTATACCGCAGGCTGTAATGCAGCCTGCATGGAGAAAGGGGAAAGTGCATATGACCGGTTTGGGCAGCCCAAGAGGGCGGACTAAACAGTCACTGCTCACTTAGGAGTGGGCAAACCGGTCCTCCCCTGCCCTGCAGAGCAGAGCAGCACTGATACCCACCCGCAAAGCAGCAGGAAGCAGCATAAAATGATAATAATAATGCAAAGTTATAATCATTTTATGTTTCTGCTTCCCACTGCTTAAAAGAAGCGGGGCGACGCTCCTCCGCCGTAGCAGAGGAGCCGCCACTGTCTGAGGGAAAAATTCTGATGCAGATCTTTGAACCAGGGAAATGGCTGAATGATTGGATTCCTTAACAATTAGAGGTGACACCCTTCTGATTTTGACTAGGGTCACTGTTGATTCAGGACACACATGTCTGTTCTTTTAAGATTAATGCATTAAATTGAAAGAAAAGTAAAGGACAATAGCCAACAGTAACCGCATTATTTGAAAGGAAAGAGTAAAAAATTAGCTTTTTGTTAAAGGCATTACTTGTAGGTGTCAAATATCAGCTTACCTTGCACACCTATCTCCAGACTCAAGTCGATGATACACTGCTCAAAAATGTCTTCAGGCACAACCTAACAAGAGGATGTTATGGTTTTTTTAAACTATGTAAAAATACAATGGGTTCTAAAAGAAGCAAGTCTGATGATACCCAGAACAACTCCTCCAGCCCCCACAACACTTCCTTAATTTGTTAATGGTGCTCCTGTCCTCCTGGGTGCACCACAATAAGAAGATGGATGAAAATGAGCCTCACCTGGGGCATTATGGGGTGCTCCTTGAGCTAGAGTGTGAATATTTGATGAGCTACTCTCTCATTGTTTGGGAGAGCCGCATAAGGCTGCGCGCCTTTTTTTAATTTATTTGTTTTTCTTTAAAGGGAGGTACCTGGTCCCACTTGGGCACCCCATCCTGAATTCAGTTGGGGCTGCACTATGAGCCCACTCCAGCAAGGCCCAGCTGGCTCCCTGCTCAGCCGGCTTCCATCTTGGCTGGCACAGGAGCCGGCAACTCACTTCTCCCCTGCCCACTCCATGCAGGCAGGGTGCATCCTGCGTGGTGGCCGCCATGCTACCCCTAGACATAGAAATGAGTAGCAGGGCAGGTGTTCTCTGCTGTTGAGGGCCCTGAGATGGGGTGCCAGGCCTCTCCTCTTCCATTTTGGGGAGTGTGTTGGCGGTCCCCCTCCATTTCCGTTTGTAGGGGGCCCGCCGAAGGGGTTCCTGGTGTTATGTTCCCGGGTTAGGCCCATGTAGCGAAGCAGCTTATTTTTTACATTGTCCTAACAAATAACATTTTCAAGCTAGGACTTTCGGCATACATTTGCACGCACAACAATGTTGGATTAGTATATCTGAAACTAAATTGGTTTTACATCTAGCTTCGCACAGCATTACCACAATGCCTTGAACATCATGTACAAGGTCTCGTTCCTTACTATGTACAAATGTCATCACTATCTTCATCCACTGTGCTACAGGGCTATCTACTTATCCACAACATCACTAATCTATGTGTACATTGCAAGGCTGCTTTCTATTATAAAAGATGAGCACCCCGATAGATTAGCAGAGGAGGTACTTCCGCTAACACGAGGGTCCTTGCATGCTGAGAAATCACCACACAGCGGTCTGTCATCTCGTGAGGGGTGTCCAGTTCATGAACAAGACGGGGTCCTTCCCTCTTTCCCATCAGGTAATGGGGTTGGATCATACCTTGGGGGGATTTTTCACTTTATACCTACACACACTCTAGGTACCCTCAGAGTAGGGTCCGAATAGTAGGAGTACACTGGATTACTGCCTTGTTTTATATGCCTGCATATATACATTGCTTTAGCACCATGGTAGAACTCTACCTACTATGTACGCTTATGGTGCTTCTAATCACGTTTATCTACTTATGTCTCATAATCATTGCAGCACATGTATTTTATGCAAGAATAACGTTGGTTCAATAAATATTATTGAAAATGTCCCACTGAGTATTCTCTGTATATTTCTGTGAGAATAAGTGAGCACGAGTGACTGAGCGAAAGGACTGTACTGTTTCCGCGATCCCTGATGGGACAGGGTTGTCATGTTCAGTGGTTGCCAGAAACCATTCGCTCCCTGGTAGGTTAGGGGGGCTTACAGTGGCACTGTGAGCTAGCTGGTCTACAGGCCAACATATCCTGGGGGGTGTCTGGAATCAGTCTTGACACCAAGCCCTTACTTTATGCTGTCCGAACAATGCGCAGGTTCTACGGATTCGTAGGAACTACGCGAAAATTGGCACCTTTACTTTTTGTGGTGGGGTACAACAGTGCTCCCCCTTCTATTTTCTTTGTGGGGACCCAGAGATGGGGTCCCAGGTCTCCCTCGGCATAGAGAGGCCTGGTGGTTGGGATACCCAGGGCCTCAAGAGCTCTGAGGAAGGGCCCCATGCATGTCCCCTCTAAGCTCATGAATACTTATTGGAGCTCGTGTTGATCCCTGGGCACTGGCCTACCCCAGGGTAATTTTAATAATTTTAAAAAGTCAAAGGTTGCCAACCTTTACAAGGCCATAACTTGGGCCCTGTTAGGTTGCCTTGGAAGATCCAGAGCTAATTTTACTCCTGGTAGTGAGCTGTAGCAATCGAGAGAAAATTTAACTGGCCCTTCCCACCTCCAAGGTGGGGCATTCAGTGGTGAGCTGGTTTTACTGCCTCCCTGTACCAGCTTTCCTCCTTTCCCTTTTCACTAGTGCTCCTCTCCTCCTGCTCATCCCAGATGTCCAGCTCTTCCCCCAGTTGGTCCTTAGGGGGTGTGAGGAAATCAACTTTTCTGGTCCTCAAGAGACCCACTGGTCTTGGGGTCAAATGTAGACAGAGTTCTTAGTCATTTAGGCCATCAGGGGTCCAAGGCAGGGGGCTTCAAAGAACCCACTGCCTTTGCTATGCTAATGTCGCATCCCTCAGAGGTGAGGGGATGCCAACCCCCCCAGACCAGGGCCCATTTGGGGCATTGACTAGTAGTCAGAGAACCGAGTGTTTCTCAGGCTAGTTTCACCCCTAAAGTGGGCTTCCTAGTATGGACAAAAATTAGAAGTCTGCCATCTTGGCGATGGCAGAATTAGGAACTCTGGGACAGGTTTAGGCCCACTTACCCCAGGAAGAGGTTATACAGGGGGGCAGTGACCCCAGGGGTAAGGAGCCTATTGGCTACTAACCTACACTAATGCCCCTAAATATAACAACTAGGAGAGCCCTGTTACCAGGAAATCGGATCCTGCTGACCTGAAAGAAAAAGAAGGACCCTGAAGAGCCACAAAAGCAAGAACAGAGGAGCAGCAACTGACTTAGTGTCAAACCTGCTGGCCCGCCTGCTGTCCCTGATGATTGCTGCAAAGATGACTCTCCTGCAGCTCCTGTGCCTACAAAAGCCTAGGAGGATACCCACCCTTTCACCCAAGACCCAGGAACTCCCATGGAGTAGCAGAGCTGCTCCTTTGCATCCTTCAGGCACCCCAGAAGATCTGCGAGGACTCCGGACTTCTCAAATCCAAACACCACTGCACCTGTGCCTCCTAGCCCGAGTCGAAGTGGACTGAAAATGCCAGCATAGGCCCCAAACCCTCCAGAGACAAAGCCCCCCTTGGGTTTGCCAACAGTGGACTCACCGATGTCACCTGCAGCCGCTTTGTACAGACCCCCTCTACTGTGAGTGTCTCAGGTGGTGAAAATCCTACCCCTCAGGACACCTCTGCACCCGCTGTCCCGGCCCGAGGGGAAGAGGACTAATGGTATTGCTATGTCCCTGAGCATTGTGAGACCTGAACCCCCTCGTTGGTTCTCCGGACTGGACTCCTAGACTCTGCGTGCATACTCTTTGTGACTGGACCGATCCCCATAGACTTACAAGGGGCACCCGATGCTGAAAAACACCTCTGCTACCAGCTGTCTCAGAGCTGCCTGAGGTGACCTGTTGGTGCTGCCTTGGACCTTGCCCCATACTCACCTTAATTCCAGAAGTTTAGTCCTGTAAGTCATTGTACAGTACCTGTATTCAGTATATGTCTTTTCTCCATAAGATAACATAACTGTTCCAGAAATTGCACTGTGTCGATTTTTTTAAAATATAAAAATTCACAAGTCAAAATGTACCTACCCGATTTTGATGATCTTGGTGTCTAAAATTATATAAAGATAAGTGTTATTTTTGGAAATTGGTATGGATCTCCTTATTAAGTCGTGTATATCATTTATTGACCGTAAAAATGCAGCAGATGTCTAACACTCTCTCTGATAGGCCTAAGACTGCTCGACCACACTACTCCCAAGAGAGCACATTGTGATTGCTAGAACAAGCCTCGGTCCACATATAAGGGATACCTGGACTCTTTGCACTGTATACCTCTTTTGATATACTATATATAAAGAGCCACCTTCCTACATTGATGCTGCAGCAGTGGGATATGAGGCTTGACATTTGCTGTACCACTCGGTTAATGAATGATTCCACAAAGGAATCCAAAATTGTCTTTAGCTAAAAATATTTTTGTCTATTTCGATTTTTTCTAAATTGTTCAATATCACTGATAGGGCCTTGTGTTAAGTTCCTCACTTCAAACTGTTTAGAATTTAAAAGTATTTTAGTTAGTTAGGCCCTCTAAAAGTCTACTTAGAATCTGTTTTAATTCCTAAAAAGGTCCTAACTACTTTAATACCAGGACTGAGGCAGCAGGTTCCTCCCAGGAGCTCAACCTTGGCCCCTACAAGAACCTTAAGCTGGCCCAACTTAAGGCCCTCTGCCAAGCATGTAACCTTGCTATGGTTCTAAACCCAGTAAAGCTCATCTGCAAGAGTTACTTGCAGACAAAAATAGAACCATGGCAGGGAATGAGGCCCCTAATGAGACAGGGAAGAGGATGTTGAAAAGGAGGATGATGATTGCCTCAGTAACCCTACTGATAGCAGCACTACTGGGAGTACTACTGATAGTACCCCAGAAGAAGTAGAAAGTGAAGATGCTGATCTTCAAAACCTAGCCAGGAGGATAGACCTAGAGGCCAAACTCTTGGCCATAGAAAAGGAAAGAGCTGAAATGGGCCTAGGACCCATCTCTGGTGGCAGCAACATTTTAAATAGAGTGAATGAGGAAGCTTTTAACCCCAGGATCCCCAAAGGGATTGTCCCCAAATACGTAGAGGGTGATGATATCACTAAATGGTTTACAGCCTTTGAGAGGGCTTGTAAAATGAGAAACTCAGCCAGAAGTTTTGGGTCTCTCTACTCTGGAAGCTGTTTTCAGGAATGTGCAGGTATAGGCTACTGACACCGAGGGCTATGGACCCACCATTGACGAGTACAGGATAAACGTGAACACGTGTGCGTGTTCACAGGCAACCAGCAAAGTGTCTCTTACACCAGCTGCATTGCAGCAGCCGTATCTTAAAAAATGGATACTGGCAGTAAACATGCAAAGTCCATTTAGCATGTGATTATTGTGGGTGAGACACAAGTAGTGAGACTCACTGACAGTAAAATGTCCAAAACTGTGTGATCCAAAAAAAAGCAAAATTCTGGGCGTAGTAAATGGGTGGAACTCATTTTGCAGCAATCACTGATTTGAGTAAGGACAAATTTGAATAGAATTGGTGCTAAAATGAAAGGTGATGGAATCAAGTGGTATGTAAAAGATAAGTGAATGTGTAACTGAGTGTGCACATGTGTGTTTACAGGGGCATAACGCAGGCCAATGCAGTGCAGGGGGAAGTCCTAAGCCTTCAGTGTCTCCCATTGAGCCTAGAGGCAACGGATATCTATGAGATATCAGAGACTCCGTGGCCACTCTTCACATTCTACAGTGGGTGGGGCATCATTTTGCCTTCTGACACTGTGTGTATATGTGTGTGCATTTGTGCACCTAGTTATGTGACTGAAATGTGCTACAAAGGAGCGAATTACTTTTGTATGGTCAGGCTTACATTCCAAGCCCAAATGTACTAAACCTTCCTGCCAGTGAATAAGTGACATATTGTGGTGTATGACATTTGCTCTCCAGCACAAAATATGTTTTGCACTGGAAAGGTGTCCTTTCCTCAGAGCAAAAAATATGTCACTCTGTTTTGCATCGTTTGGCGTCAAAAAGCCAGCCCAGCGATAACAGAGGTGGCATTACAAGTGGGCTATGTATTGTATTGAGGTGGCTAATTCTGTTCCCTCTGTGATCACCACTGAGCCAATGAATTTCACAGGTCATGAGTGCTGCCCCTAAGATATCCCATTTCTCAGAAAAACAAGCTGCCGGCTGGGCTGTACTCCAAACGCCGCGCAGCCTTTTCTAAAAATGCAAATGATAACATTGTCCTTATTCCTCAGTCTAGTGCACTTGTTTAAAATAAATTGGGGAATCAGAGAAATAGGAATCTTCTTAACTTGAAGACAGGAAAAGGCAACTTCAGGCAAATTAAAAAATGTGTTACTGGATTCTGCCTTTTTTGCTGTGTTTTATGAAGCCAAGTTTCAAGTATGCAATGTTCATCCATCCCAAATAGCGAGAATTAGCATAATTTTTCATTGCACAGAGAAAGAACTCTGACGCATATGCACATTTGTCGGAGCTGATAATTTCAGGCAGTATTATTTTAATGAAAAGATATACTGTGCCCACAAATCGTTCTGAAGCCTGTGCATTTAAACAGAAGACTTTGCCCGCGCTGTAATCCTGACAAATGGGTTATTTCAGAGAACCTGTATTTCGCTGTCAGAAATGCGAGAGTTGTTCCAGATTTTTTGAGCAATTATGACTGCCAGTAATGGAACTAATTTAGTTTTAGTTTTCTCTCATTTATTTTCGTGCTTTGCGGTAGTTTTCGAAGTTGTGTGTTGCAGTGATTGTGATTTTAGGAAGTGACTGGAGAGAGGACACGTTTGAGGAACTTTTTTTTAAAATGGACATTTATACTTCCGTTATTGAACGTGGAGCACGTAATTTAAGGAAACCAAACACTGGGGCATATTCACAATCACGTTATGGAGCTCGGCCTTAGCCTTGTTGGCTTAAAGCTGTGCTCCGCCACTACAGAAACGTAGGGCTGCACCATATTTACAAGAAAACTGAAAGATTATTTATGTGCAGGAAGGTGTCCCTTCTAGCACATAAACAGTCTTTCCGTATTCTTGTTACCAATGGCGTTTTGTAACTTCTATATGTGCTGTTGCAACGCGTCATTATTTTTTAAAGATTGTTTATGTGCAGGAAGGGACACCTTCCTGCACATAAAAAATCAAAGGCGTTTTGCTCCTTCTATGTGTGCTGCACAATGAGGTACACATATAGACAACAAAAATGAGGAGAAATAAAGCATTTCTCCTCATTTCGTCAGGGTAAGACCAGGTTTTTTTGTCTTAATTTTGGCGCTGCCCCAAATTTACACCACCCTTGTAAATATGGGGCAGCATCAAAATCAATGGGTGTTGCAGTGGAACGCCCACCGCAACACCCTTTGCTCTCCCCTTTCACGCTAAGTATAGCGTGAAAGAGTACCTTATTTATAAGGCAGCATTAAGCCACGTTAAGTGCCTGAATGCTGCCTTGCAAATAAGGTGAAGCCTGTATCGCCACAGGAACATCTTTAAAAGTGAAGTTCCTGTGGCTATAGGCAGGGCTACCCCTTTTTTTAATATCTTTTTATTGTAACACAGCTAAATTATGGCAGTACATCATCAAGCTTACAAGCACCGTTAAGCGTTATCATCTCGTCCTCCCCCGTATATTGCTCTTGCGCCGCGCAGGGCTGCCACCCTTCTTCTTTCCTAGAATACTGGAAGCATCAAATTGTTTCCGCATGAGCCAAGGCCAGGGGTGTAACCCCCACCGGGGGCTCACATGAACTCCCCCTAAATACATTCCATTTGTCCCAGATTTTCCCCCATTTTTTCGGGCAGCCTCTTTGCATATATACCGATTTTCCCCGCCACCATGCACCAGTCCATGTCCTTCTTCCAGTCCCGCAGTAGAGGCGGGGAAGAGGCCCCCCAATGGCGCGCTATGTTTCTTTTGGCCAGCATAAAGCCCAGAGTTACCCAGGTTTGGTCTGCCCACCCTAGGTTTGTGTCCTCCCACACATTCAAAAGGAACCATTTAGGCGATATCCAGAGCCTTTCTCCCACCACTCCCGACATACAGTCTCCCACTGCCTGGCAATAGAGCTGAATCTCTCGACATTGCCATATATTATGGGAGAAAGATCCTGTCCCTCCGCATCCCCTGTTACAGGTGGCTTCCGCCCTACGACCCATCTTCACAAGTGTGGTGTATGAAATGTAAATTCTATGTAATATTTTGATTTGGACTAGTCGAAACGGGGCCCTTATCGCTACTTCCCTTGGAGAGGCCAGCGCCTCCGGCCATTCCTCCTCCTGCAAGTCTGGGATGTCAACACTCCAGCGATCTTTCAGTCCTACGAGCGAGTCAGGTAGGTTATTGATTAGCTTTTTATACGTTAGTGAGATCGCTTTTTTGGAAAGATGTTCCTCGAGGAGTCTACACTCCAGAGGCGACGATTCTGGGAGTTCAGTTCCCTTGGGCACTGCCGCCTGTATAGCATGGCGGATCTGCAAATATCGGAAATATTCCATCTTGGCCAGATCATATGTTTTCTGTAGGTTTTCGAAAGAGAACATTCCGCTGCTTGTGTATAGATCACCCAATCTGGAAATACCGATTAAGTCCCATTGAGTGAAACTCTTTCTAATGCCTGCTGTCCCAAGTTGCTGTGATTCCCAGAGTGGTGTAGCTTTGGTGAGTTTATTTTTCCATCCTAATTTGGAGAGAGTCACATGCCACTGACGAATCGTCACCGCTGTGGGACCCTCGAGCGTGAGTCTTCGTGGGTCAGTGTATAGTGCATGGAGATACCCTCTCGGCTGCACTACTAGCCTATCCATTTGGTACGCTGGTTCTGTTAATGGCTGGTGGACCCATTGATTGACGGTTGCTATCTGGTCTGCCCTATAATACATCTGGATATGTGGCAATGAGATCCCACCATCGTACCATCCACGGGTCAGTTTGTTAAATGCAATCTTCGGCGGACCACCATCCCATAGCAGTGAACGCACCTCACTATTTATTGAGGGGAAATATGAGTCTTGGACCAGAAAGGGCGTATTCTGCAGTACATATAAAAATCTCGGCAGGGCCATCATTTTAAACAGTGCCGCCCTGTCAAGAAGTGAAAGCGGAAGGGCTCGCCAGTGGCGAACATCCCCCCTGAGTCGCTCCAGAGGGGACAGGAGATTGCAGGCGTGAAACCGGGCCTGATCTGTTGTAACAAAGATGCCCAAGTAACAGAAACTGTCCGTACCTGTCTGTGCCTCACAGGTCCGTGGTAGTTTTGGCCCCGTACCACAGAGGACAAACACTACGGATTTGGCCCAATTGATGGTATACTCAGAATATTGACCAAATGTAGCGAAAATGTTTAGTATTCTGGTTATGGAGGCCAGTGCGGACGCGACATACAAGAGGATATCGTCGGCGTAAACGATATCCTATCTTCCCAATCCTCCATCCAGCGCAGCCCACGTACAATAGGATCTTTCCGAATCCATGCCGCCACCGGTTCAAGAATTAGGGCAAAGACCAATGGTGACAGGGGACACCCCTGCCTCGTGCCCCGTTGAAGCGGAAAGGTACGTGACCTCTCACCGTTCACCACCACCTGGGCCTGTGGGTTTGTGTAGAGGAGGCCAAGCCACGATATAAACCGTGGACCAATCCCCATTCGTTTGAGCACCGCCATCATATATGGCCATTCGATTGAGTCGAATGCCATCCGTGCATCCAAGGACAGCACTGATGCATCTTCTTTGATTCTATGGGCTCGTCCCAGAACTCCCTGGAGCCGTCTGAGATTCAAGGCAGTGCTGCGTCCTGGCATAAATCCCGACTGGTCCGGATGGACCAGGACCGGGAGAAGGGGCCCCATCGCTTGTGTTATCTCTTCTATCGTGAGTTCTTCCTCCAACGGCTGGCTTTCCTCCTTTGTTAATACTGGTAATGAGATATCCCATAGAAACTCTAGGGAATCTTGTTCGGAGTGTATAGTGCTGGCAGAATAGACCGCCTCATAGTGATTCGCAAAGGCGTCAGCAATCTCTACCGGATTTCTAATCTCCTTTCCTGCCCGAGACGTAAGCAAAGGGACACACCTATCCGCCCTTTGTCACTGGTCAAGGCAGGCCAATAATTTGCCGGCTTTGTCACCATGTTCATATACTCGGTGTTGTGTTGCACATATTTTAATCCTCGCCTCTTCTGTGACCAAGTCACTATGTTCTTGTTGTTTAAGTTTCAGGGAGTGTTGCTTATCTTCATCGTCATTTCGCACGATTTGGAGCTCCAAATCGAGTATTTCGGTTTCAAGCTGTGTAACTATCGCCCTTTTCTCTTTTTTGGGTCCCGTTATAAGCGAGAGGGCTTGCCCCCTAACCACGGCCTTATACGTCTCCCACAACGTCTGTGATGATGTGACCGAGCCCGCATTTTCTTGGAAGTATAGAGTGGTGGCTTCAAGCAGGCCTTTTCTTATTTTAGGGATCTAAATGTACCAGGGGTTTATCGGTATAGGTCCCCCCCTTCGCCTTTCCCCCACCCTGTATGTAGCCCATATGGGGGAGTGATCGGCGATAGCCAGCTCGGGTATATTTTTAATCTCTCTGAAATCCAAAAATGTGTCAGGGGGATCCAGTACTGCTTCTCCATTTTCACCTGGCTGCTCTAGTATTATTTAACGATAGTTGCTTAAGCATTTTTTTTATCAATCTGATCAGAATATAGCGTGCATCTCATGTTCTGTACCATTTTTCCTTACTTGTGTGGGACAATCATTTCAGCATTTGAAATACTACCGGAAGTTGCGAGTTACTGGTATGTTTTGTCGGAAAGAGAGCTCTTAAATTTGAAGTTACCTACGTTTTCTAAAAAAACAACAAATGTTATTGTAATTCAAGTATCTGAGGAATTGGGATCCGACTCGACTCATCACCCCTAAGTTTGCTTGACTGCCTGTTTCTTCGCTGAGACTCACAAAATGATTCTCACCCCTCTGTAAGCTTATGGACATTGGACTGAGCACTAAACTCCAGTGCCCCACTTTTAAGATAAAGTCTGATCTGCACAGCTCGGTAAGAGGCTCTGAGCAGATTAAATGTGAGAACACCTGTGCACGCACTTATCCACATGTGTGTGTGTGCGCGTGCGTATGCCAAGTGAGGGACCACTATTTAACTCAACCAGGATTCTGTGCATGGGTAGCCTGGTGCAAATGGGGCATGAGAAAGGTGGTTATGGCTTGTTCTTATTTAATCTATCAAACAAAAATAAAGTACCCCCTCTTCTTTTTGACCCAAAGTGCCAATCTGCAGTGGTTCATCATGTTTTCACTTTGAATGGAAAATGGCTAAATAACCACTTTGGATTGGTTCATCCTAGAGAAATATTCAACATGTGCTTTTCTAAGTTAACAAAGGTTACAAGTGCAAATTTAATAATAATTTGGCCATATTTACCCTCCTTGACGTACTTCCTTAATTAGATGTAGGCTCTGGCCAGCTGGTGGGTCAAAACCTCACCCAGACAAAAGGACCATTCGGTTTGAATCTGAATAGGTTAATTACATTCCCGCTGACTGACACGCCTGCCCATATGTTTCCCGGAGAACCACGAGACGATCAGCAAAACGTGTGTCTCCATTCTTTGCAGGAGGATCCCTTGACGTTTTGGTGGGAAGGAGCCAGTTTGGTAGCAGCAGTTATAAACAAGCGTAAGGCTATTAGAGGTCTGTGACCACTGATCACTTGTAGCCGCCATCTTGAACGGTTCCAAAATGCGGTGCAGGTGGGATGGGCCAAGGGTGGAGTGATGACGTGTTCTCTTTGGATAGGGCAGAGGTACCCACTTTTGTAACTTTCCACCACCAAAGGATGAACCATATCTGCACATTGTGTCCTTGTGCTGACTTGGACTGTGTTGGAGAGGGGTCCCCTAGAGAAATCGGCTTGGGCTCCCACAGTGGCCCCTAACCAAAAGGAAGCGAGTGCCCCATAAGGAAGGCTGGGGCACCTGCTCTATGTAAAATAAAAGAGCACCAGTGAGTGATTTACTCAAAAAATACATAAATTAAGAAGCAAAACTGAAAAGTTGTTGTTTCCCAGGCACTGGCAGATCTACATCAAAGTCCAGGTGAAAGAGTCTTATGCAAAACTGCACCCCATAATGCCATGAGTCACTATTTTGCATATTTTGTGTGTTTCTCCTGGAAAAAGTAGGAGCATCCCATGTCTGAAATAGTTTTGTAGGCCACCTGGAGGCACCCCCAGAAGAATCCCCTTTCCATTTTTGTGTTTTTCGTCCAAGGACAATTTTCTACTTTTTTGGAGTATTCCTTAAGCTGGGGTTCTGTTCAGGGAATCTGGGATACTTGGGTTTTGTTAGATGGTTTTGTGAGTGCTTTGTAGCCACATTAAAGGTATACAACATATTCTAACGTGTTGAAGTTATATTAAACGACTGAAAGTTGACAAATGTGCATTGTTGACAGTTTGATTTTACAGATACGGTTTCATTGACATTTGCGAAGGGGTAGTATCCTAATGTTTTTAATATTTATCACAGTTTTGCTTTATTTTGTCTATCACTGTGACTTTGTTGTGGTGATTTCAAGTGATGCGTACCCACAATGCTTTAGGTATAGGAGGTTACTATGTTGTTAGGGTTCGGTGCTTTCTGGTGTGTACACCATCAGCTGTACCTCCAGGACAAAGGGGTTGAGGATACTGTGGGGAAGGGCCTGATCTGTGAGATATGTCCCACAGTGTGGGACCCTGCTAGATGTGAGGCTCTTCAGAGGGTGCCATCATAGGTATTTCAATTTGCCTTGTATATTTGTAAATGAATGCATTGTATTTGGTTGTGTGTGTAATTAAATAATGTTTCTTTTATTAAGAGAAAACCCTAGCTGGAAATAAATTCATTAGATATTGTTTGTCGTGTTGCTGGGTCATGAGTTTCCAGTCCCTAGCATCTTCCCTGAGTAAACCCTAGGCAGTTCTGCCTCGCAATCCTGAGTGCAAAGTGCTAAAAAGGGGTACTTGGTTCCCATTGTAGACTGTCCACAGTCCAGAGGCCCCAGGACAGAAGCTGCGGGGTATATTTACAAAGAAATGGCACAGCGCGGCGCTGCAAGCAATTTAGCTGTGCTGCACCATGCTGCGCCGCGCTGCGCCGCGCTGCGCCGCGTCATTTAAAAAATGCAGGGATGCACTCTATTTACACAAGAATACGGCGCACCCTATGTTTTCCCTTACGCTGGCACTAAAAAAAGCTGCCTAGCACCAACACAGACAACCTTGCGCCATGTGCAAGGGTGTCTGTGTTGCAGAGATGATTGTTTGTGTGCAGGAAGAGACAACTTCCTGCACATCAACAATCTTTAAAGGTGATTTGCTCATTCTATGTGTGCAGTCGTATTTCCCTGGTTGCGCCAATCTAAAACCTGCTATTGAGTGGGTTTCGGAGCTGCCTCAGATTTACACATCCTTGTAAATCTGGGGCAGCATTAAAAAGCAATGGGTGTTGTGGTGGAACACCCACAGCCACGCCCATTGCACACCCCTTTCACGCAGATACCTGCGTAAAAGGGTACGATATTTACAAAGCAACATTAAGCCACGCAATGTGGCTTAAATATGGAGCAGGGCATTGCGCCACTGGAGCATCCTAAAAAGTGACACTCTGGTGGCGCAACGCCCTTGTAAATATCTCCCCTAGTTGGTACAATTAAGGTCCAGTACCATCGGATTACCTTGGGACCCTCCGACTCAAATTCATTACTAAGTATAAGGATAAATAACACGCTACTTAATGTACCTTTCAACATATTACCTTTCAGATATCTTATGCCAGTATAATACCACCAGGTTTCTTGTGCAAAAAAATAATATCAAAATATGCAAAATCGATTTCATCATACACTGGGCAGTTGCCAAGATATATCTGGGGACAACTTAAATATTCAATGGTGCTGATAAACATTAGCAATAAAGAGTGCTGTTATCTAATTCCAGGAAACGGTCATTAACATGACAGTGCTGGTCAAACACTTAAGTGCTGCCACTGATGTAAGAGTTCTGGTCAATGTGCAATAGCTCTACCAGTAATATCAGAGTACAGCAGAATGTGAACTGCTGTGAGTCAGTCCTTCTCAGTGTATTTTCTTTTTAGCAAAGGAGTAATCAATGAAGTCACCTTCAGCACGTGCTGCTCAGCGTACTGTCCCCCCCATCGTACTTTTTAGTTAACATATTCAAATAGGTAACAGTGGGACTTTGGCATATTTCTTCGTACCTTTCCTATATGGTATGACAAAATGTACCCTATGCAACGCCCAATCAATGTCACAAGAAGGAACAACTGTGGTAACACAGTTAGTAAAAAAAAGTGTGAAAAGTGAAATACTTGCTCAGACAATACTGGAATTTTCCTGATACCTGTTTCATTGCATGTTCCAATCATGAGAGAAGAGTCATTCTTCCATTGTCCGGTGAATATATATTTCATGAGTTTCCCAGTAGTTACTGAGTCAGTATTTGACTAACGAGATAATTAAAATTGGAGCATACGTAACAGCAACAAAATCTAATTTTAAGTAAAATGAATTGCCATACTTTCATCCATTACAGAATGACTAGTGCAGTATGGAGTGTGTGAATCACACCTGTCCTAAACAGGATGGTAGTGAAAATTGTGAGTAAACTGACCTGCGTCTACCACAATATATTACAAAAGGACTGGTGCAGCATGTAGGTGTGTTAGACACACTTGTGAATAGTTAATAAGAGCTATTCTGACTTGAAAGATAGTAAATAATTCTCTGAGCCTTTGGGAAGCACCGCACTAAAGGCCAGATGTACTAAAGATTTTTAAGGTCGCAAGCAGTCTGAATCGTTGTTTGCAACCCAAAAACGTTTGTTTGCCATGTACTAAAGGCATTTGAGGAGTCAGTACGTTTTTGCCAGCTCATAAAATTGGTTTGTGACTCCATATATAATCACTATATGGCAGGGGTGTATTGTAGCCATCACTTCCAAATAGTAGTTCTGCATGAGATGTATGATTGGTTTGCAGCTGAAATCACTTTGTAAAACAATGACAAATTACTAACTCCCAAGGGATCCTGGGCACCCCTCTCTTTTGTCAATGTAAAACAAGTTTGTTGGGGTTTAGACACGGAACCACTACCAACTATAAAACATTTTTTTTTTAAAGTAAAACACTGTTTCCAATTAGAAAAAAGAGCTGCAGACATGGTGGTCTGCTGACACGAGCAGGCAAGTTCCAACTTACCTCATTAATAGTCATCAGCTTGTGACCTATTCCAAATTAGAATTTTACGAATTGACCTATTGGTACATTGCTTGCTTTATAATGATTCTTCATTGATCACAAAATTGATGGTTTCAAATTATGACCACTTTTCTATGACTAATTTTTAGTACATCTTTCCCTCACTTTGCTATTTTGCCGCAGTTACAATTAGGCAATATCTAAATATAGTCTCTGATGAATGGCATACCATCAATCACTTGGAAGACGTTATCCAGTACTGACTGAGCAAGGATTTGACAGCTAAAATAATAAAATATCAGTAAACTGAACTGACTGCATTATAAACTGCATTGTGAGTACATTAAACTTCACCTACCATATTTTATTGCAGGAGCGATAAACATGGCAATGCAAACCACACCTGTGAAAGATTGAAAAAGGATGTTGATTAAAATAATACTGTTTTATTGTCTTTTTATATCTGAATGTGAAAAAAATGAACTTACTCAACGGTTCCATAGATAAAATCATATCTGTATCAAACGAATCATAATGCTGTTTCTGCTTGGATGTTTTTGGAATATGCGGAATTTGAGGAGAGTGACATTCTTGAAACTTTGCACTGTTTTCTTTCTTTCTTTCTTTCTTTCTTTCTTTCTTTCTTTCTTTTTCTTTCTTTCTTTCCTTCTTTCTTTCTTTCTTTCTTTCTTTCTTTCTTTCTTTCTTTCTTTCTTTCTTTCTTTCTTTCTTTCTTTCAGAATGTGACCAGTATTATATTTGCTGTTCCTAGCCATACACTAACAAAAACCTATAGGTCTCAAGTCTAAGAGGTGCATGCAGCCATATTAGCATTGCCAATGGTTTGATTTTTTTTTTACGGGCAAACCTGCAACTGAAAAGTGTTAGTGCACTGCGCCTGCTTTCCTTTATTACGCTCCCACATTCTTAATTTTAGTATTTTTATTTTACTGTTTTGACATGGCAGTTGGCCATATTAAGGCAGTTAAGGCAAAATGTCTATGCTGCATCACGAGCCATGCAAATGCATGCTATGTTATGTTATACTGTTTTATAAAGCGCACAGCTGCCCCAGCAAAGGGGCGTCCCAGCGCTAATAGCAAGTTTGTGCAAAAGTTTCTTTCAATAGCTGTATGTGTGTGCATGTTATGTGAAGTATATTGGGTGTTCTGTGGAGTGTGTTGTGTGTTGTGTTTTATGTGACATAAGTTCTTACCTGACAGATGAAGCTGTCCATTGTTGGGACGTAAATTGTAACAAAACTTGTATCAATACATTTAGTACTGTTCATTTAAGGAAGAATAACTTGTGATTAACAAACATTCAGCTTCAATCTGTCAGTTCAAATCAGCAGGAGTTAGTTTACAACTTTTTCAAAATGAAAATCATCTATGTAAGCACTGGCCATTCTGAAAACCTGGCATGGATCTAGGCCTTCTGGAACAAAGTTGGACACACATTTCTTAAAGCAAAAGATTTTGTAAGAGGGAAAATAGATGATGTACATAATATGCGATAAGGTTCAACAAGACTAAAAGTACATGCATCAACATGGCCTATTTATTTTGCAGCATACATGTTTAACAGCTCACAGTAGCTCGTTGAAATATTGAAAATTCTAAGGCCAATCTAATATGTCTTTGATGTTGAAATAAATGTGAATGATACAGTTACTGTTTGTAGACAAAGAAAGTTTATCTACCTAGCATTTTTGTGTATGTGTGTGTAAAGCACATAATACCAAGATCACCGGAAGTGGCAAATGAAAATTTTACTAAAAAGTGGAGGGAAAATATTTTAGAGGTTTTGGTTGGATCGTGGGAAAATGTTAGTCATAAACATTTAGCCATAACTCCCATCACTTGCATGGACCTCGACATCCATAAGCTATAGAGACATGACTTCATCAACTACAATCAAAAAGGTTACATAAACCAAATCATACTGTTGGTACATGATGAAGTTACACTGAACTGCATATTCCAAATGCTCTCTGAATTCTGATATTATGCAGCCATCCTGAACACCAGTAGATGGGTTGCTAAATCCGAAGCCAAAAATGACCTCTACGTGGTAATTCAACCGCTCATGACCCATACATAGAAACTCAATTGACAAAAGATAGTCCACAATAATGTTTGATGAGAATCACGTCTAAACATATAAACAGACTAGAGGTCTGTTTCATGATTCAAAACATGGCGTTCAACCAATGGCTACTAATCTTGTTCAACCACATACAAACCATGCTAGTACTAATGTCACACATAGTCAGAATGGAGCAGTCAAGACACTGCTTCTACAGCAATGTTAGGCCTGGTACAAAGGTATGACAGAAGCCCATGGGCTGTGTTACTAGCAACTAACCACTAATGCACCAAGTAGACTAAGCAGGTGTCCTGTTGGAGTCAAAGGAATAGAGGGAACCCTGTAGAGTCTCCTGGCCACTTTAAAGATAAGGATGAACACAGCTGCATTCCCTTCCATAAGCACTGGATCCAAAGACTGTAAGAAATTGGAGTATTAGTTGAGGGGTGAGCACTCACCTAAAAAATAATCACAAACCTCATCAGTATGAACCACAAAAGTCATAAATAAACCTATGCTTAATCCTTTGGTAGTTTGGCACAAAGGCTTAACTTAGAGGCAATGTGTAAAGTTTTTATGCAGTAATTAAACAGTAATAAAGTTAAAACACAAAGAAATCCCCAACAAAATTATAAAAAAAGAGTAAACTTTATTTGAACATTGGAATGTGGAGCACTCCATTGAATACAATTGAGTGCTCTGGGCTTCTACGGGCCGCTAGAAGCCCGCAGAGCAACATTCCAATGTTTTTTTTCATATCACAGCTGCTGCTGTGAACAAAGGCCTCTCGGAGCTCGAGGGAATTTAAACCCCCTCGGGCTCCGAGAGGCCTTTGTTTTTAGTTATTAGAACATTCTGCCCTCTAGGGGCGGAATGGTCTAATAGCCTTAGAGCCCTCCTAGTGGGCACTACTGGCCATTAAAGGCCTGCTCCCTTTAACGCTGGAGCGGGCCTTTAATGGCCAGTAAAGCCTGCTAGGTTGGGCTCTAAGGCTATAGTAAAGAACATTTCTCCAAACAACAAAAATTCAGTCAGTAGAACCAGAGTTATGATTTTTTAAAGCTTAAGGTTCAAAATAGCACCAAAAATTAAGCACCAGCCGTGGTCATCTGATAGCACTTGACTGGACCACCAGTAATGTTTAAGGCCAACCACAATGAAGTGCGGGTTGGTTATAGGTACCCGGGCCATATTTATAACCCGGTTTACATGGCATTGGTACCACGCAACGCGGTACATGCGTGACGCAAACCTTAAGACAAGCAAGGCCACTTTGCGTGGCCCTCAGTGGCTCCATAAATCTGGAGTAAATCAACACAGCGCAAATCACTACATTGCCTTATTTTGACTTGTGAAGGCATTCATGAGCATTGTATGGGTGTTCCTAGGCAACTCTCACTGATTGGTAAACCTGCTAATGTACAAAAAGATACGCCTTTACAGGAGAGGAGTAACAAGGAGAAATACCTTTATTTCACCATGTTACTTCCTCTTTCTATGTGTACTGCATTCTGCAGCACACATAGACAGAGCAATATGCCTCTCAGTATTGTTTGACTTAGGTAGAAAAATGTCAACTTTCTAAAAGAGTAATTTTCAAAATAGTAATATAAAATCTAACTGTAATCTAATTAAATTGAATTTTAAATTATTATGAGCCCTTGAATCATCTTTCTAGCAACTCCCAACCTGAAATTAAGCATTGCAAATTGTAATAGTGTATTCTATGGTAGAGCCAGTCTTGCCACAATTTAAAACAACTTTGTAGTATTGCCAGGAAATGTAACCAAAATGTTAAATATACATGTTCCACATTTGAAACTCCATGAAATCTGCCCTATTGATGATGACTGCGGGTGAGACTGTTGTAGCCTGACACAAGCTTCTGCAGAAACATCTCTCACTGCTTCCACCAGAGAAACCTCTAGATTACCTGTCATGCCCAATGTATTGTGATGGGTTAGCCTCAAAAAGCCTTTGGAACACACCATACTTGTGTATAATGCAGGCGGCACACATATTTTCAAACCAGCAGACAAATTACTTATAATTTCCTCATTGTGTCGGCAGCCTAAGTCATGCTCCTTGGGGACGTGGCAGCCTTGTTAGGAGTACTACATCTCATTTAAATGAATCATTCAGTTTACACTCTGGAACATTTTTTAAAAAAACACTCTCAGGCATAAACCAAAAGAAATGTGCTCACAATTCCCCTTACCAAACAATAAGGTAACCACCCCAGATCTCATAATTTCCCACCAAAAGCTCATTAGTCTTAATAAACCACTCAAAATACATTGGTCAGAACACTAAACATTACCATACCATTTTATCATATTATATCTTCACAAGAAATGTCAATTCAAACTGTCAAAACTTATGACAAGACTACTAAGACACACCTTTATTCACAAATTCTCTCAAGGACATTGGAAAAATATAAAGAAATAACTAAACACCTGAATATTTACAAGCTCAGAAAGATGAAAGAAGAAGCCACGAGGATAAATCCTCCCCATGAAAGTAATATAAAAAAATAATAATAATTGAATCCTCCAAACAACTTAGAACCCACTTCCAAGCTATCCTTCATTGCATCTATCCAACTTAAAAACAGATACATTTAAGCTCCTGCTTAATAGCAACAATCAGAAACAGTTTTTCTCTGGAAAGGCTGAAAATACACACCCATAATTAATAGCAAGAAAACATCCAATAATAGTCCTTTGTAGAGCATTTTAAGGCTTAAGATATTCAGCTCATAAATTGCGCAACAACTCATGTGGCTGGACACCTGCTTGATCCCTATTTTTTAATGTGAAGGGCCAGCAGTCAGACCATCCGATCTCATTATTATGGTCAGATCGCTAAGCTGTTCCTTCTCCTTTCCAATTCCTGTCATGCCCGGAACACAGAAGCAGTGCCCAGTCTCCTGCTCTAGGAACTGGCCAAAACTTGATATTTCTATTCTAAACTCTACTTTGGATTCAAGGGGCCATATTACACATTATCATTGTTTGCGCCCGGTGCACCTTTCAAAAGGTGCGGCCGGCGCAAACAATGATACTGCGCGCTATTATGGTGAATGCGCTGCCCCCAGGACAGCCCCGAACTGGCGCTGCCTGGGGTCAGAGCATTCATGTTTTCACTGTGCAGGCAGCACCCAACTGCACTTTTAAAGGGGTTTAGAGATCCACTTGCAGGCGGGTGCAGTCAGTGACCGCACGCGCTTGCAAAGGGATGTCTGGGGGGTCCATGGGACCCCCTTTACCCCATGCAGAGGGCTGCTGTCAGGAGGCACACAGACAGTGCGCCACCCTTTAAATAGCGCACTATCAGTGCGCCTCCTGAGAGCTTTCTGACTCTGCGCCCGTGTCTGTAATGTGGCGCAGGCGCAGAGTCAAAGGAATTCCCTCATTTCCATAGGGCACGTCCCTAAACAAATGAGGGAACACCCTCTGAAGGTAGCGCTGGCACATTAAGTGCGCCAGCACTATCGGTATTATAGAAGGGGACGCACAAGCGTCTGCGCCCCCTTCTATAATACCAAAGTGCCCCGGGGGTGCGCAAAGTGGGCGCAAACGTCCGTTGCGCCCCCGAGGCACCTTCTGTAATACGGCCCAAGGTGTCCAGCTTCGAGTTGCTCAGTAGAGGCTGACTCTATTACTATTGATAACTGGATCCAATCTCCGCTGAACTCTGTACTACCCATAACACGCGTTAAGCATCATAGAACCCTTCCCCCAGCCACATGGTTTAATGATGCTCTGCAGGAAAACACAAATAACTGTAAACATTTGGAAACAATTTAGCATAAATTCTATTGTAAAAATGACAAAGAGAACTACAGCTGAACTCCAAAAACTTATCATCAAAATTGTAATACTACTAGAGCCTCCTTTTATTTGAAAACAATTACCGTGGCACAAAATTGCCCCAAAACCCTTTTCTAAGCGGTAAAAACCCTATCAGATCCCAATAGTATTTCTCCTTCTGTCTCTCTGTTTCAACCACATTGTGATGAACTAACAGGCTTTTTTGTTAAAAATAATTGCTGATATTCAGGCCTCCTTAATCTCTACATCCGACCCCCAATTGTCATCATTCACTAAGGGAGTTTGTCAATACCTGCGATGCATCTGGCTGCTCCCAATCACGCATTAGAGAGGATTTCTTCCCCAGACCTGTCTTGCATTGCTCTCTGTGTACCTTTTTGCCCTTGGACCTCTCGACTTTCATTGTGCTTCTTAAAGCCACAAAATCAGGATCACCATTACGCCCTCTTTCACTCGCGCTTCTTGGCAAACTTGGTCCACATCTTCTAGAATTATTTACTCAACATCTGAATGCCTCACTTTTAGAAGGGTGTGTTCCCAACGCATGGAAACATGCAATGTTAATGCCTTTGCTGAAAAAGTCATATCTAGACCTTTCCAACTGGTCCAATTATAGAACAATTTCGCTCCTGCCTATATTGGCTGAAAATCCTGGAAGAACACGTAAATAAACAACTTACAACCTTTATTGAATTAAACTGCCTCTTCCGCCCCTCTCAATTGGGTTCCAGAGCCGGTTATAGTGATCCAGCGCAATATTAGCCAACAGCATTCATACACCATATACTCACTTGGGCCCATACATTCACACTACACAATACTTACGCTGGGTGTCAGATGTACTCTTTTATCAAAGTCCCTGCTACCAATTACCTTCTGATTGAAGAGTAATAACTTACCAATGGATCCTTTGCTAATTGGGAAGTTTAAAATGAGTGACACTCATTATAGTACATAATCCTGAAATAACCACTGAGTCAGGAAGTTTTAAAATGTTTATCTAAAGTTTTAGCAGAGTAAAATACAGAAAACACGGTACTTGATTGAAATACCCAAGAAAAAGCATAGAAATGATTTTGCTAATAAATGACGGTGTTTAAGGAAGAGGAGAAGATAGAGACAGCAGCGCAACTAAAGGTTGCAGTATAATTACCTAAAATGCGGGAAGCAAGCCCCTTAGCCAAGGAGTTGGAAAAGATAGGACCCATGAAGGATAAAGAGCAAAGACTTCTTCCAGGATCAGGACAGGACCGGTGACCTCTCTATAACGACGCCTGCGCCGTTCCCCTCTCTGATACTCGACTTCTCTTGATTCTCCCGTCTAATGGACTCCGCCGCCCCCTCCTCAGGACCTCTTCCGGACAGGAATTCAGTCAGCAACCGATCAGCTGGGCAGTCTGGAGTTGAGAGCGCTCTGGCAGTATGGACGCCTGTTCTTCATGAACGCATGCTCTTCTGGAATCCTGCTCTGACTAATTTACTAATACTATATTCTATTATACCCTTCTACGCCCATGTACCTCCCCTTAATGTTGCTAAAATATGGGACCACTACTTCTGATTGGACAGGGACAGGAGGTGGATTCTCGCCCCATATCAATTTGGCCTAAATTGTAAAGCCTATTGTCTTTACGTTCCCTCCCCTTCAAATTAATACATTCGCTTTATTTCCCACCCGTCTCATGACAAATGTTATATATTTTACAGGAGAAAAGTAACAATTTGTTCCGCCGGAAACATTGGGTACATCATCTTCGGCCAATAGGTCGTGGCCTTGGGAGACGTCCAAGTTGACTTCACTTGGCAGGCATACAGGACACATGCGCAGAACCCTCTGTCTCTCGAGTTTCAAGACACCAACCCAGGCCCAAGTTCACGAATTACTAAAAGTGCAAGAAGAAAATATTAAAATCACAAATAAAAAGTTTCACTGTATACCCACTTTCCCTAACTCTATTCCCATTTAATCATAATACTATCCTGCATTAGTAGCGTTAAGAAAACGACAATTTAATAATGACATAAGAGCAAGCTTAAGCATGTGAAAACATTTAGCGGCCATTTTAATACACACTGCGCAGAAGTTTCCTACCAAGCAAAGAAAGACGTCACACCATGTGATCAGGTTGTGACATGCGCAATAAAGTCCCGCGCTTTTAGCGGCCATCTTGGTTTATGGACAAGCGTTATTCATTAGTAAAACACATAGGCAAGCGTCTATCCCTTTCGTGTTTGTGAATGCAAGGATTAGTATTGACAGTACAAATTTAATATATTAATACTATGAGGAAAATTGCATACAAGCAAGTTTCAATTTTGAAACCTTGCTCCATCAATCCCCTCTCTGATGGCGTTTCTGAGTCATCAAAATACTACCCTCAATCAGATGCCAACTTCTAGCACATCGTTTCATTCTCATTTTTACTTTTTCTATTCTTACAGTCTCCTTTTAATTTCTTGTATAAATCACTTCTCCATTCTTCTAGTTCGATTTCATCTAGTTTTCTCTTCTTTCCTTTTCCTGTCACTTTATATGTCCCATTCTTTCTACAGCATTTGCACCATATTGTTATTGCTAAAATTATTATTGCTATCCCTGCTAAGGGTACTAATATTTGACCTATAAGTCCTTTCCCTATATTAGCAAACCAGGTTCCAATTGACGATATACTATTTGTCAATCTTTCCCATACACTATCAACTTCCAGTGGTTTAAGTTCTTTCTCAAGTTTAGTTATGTTCTGAATGTACGTTCCAATTTCTGCACTCTTATCAGGAATGTAAGTGCAACAATGTTTCGTCTTCAATAATTTACAGACTCCTCCCTCTTTTGCCAATAGAATGTCAAGAGCAAGTCGATTTTGCATCACCATAGATCTAATCGCAATCATCTCCGTATTAATCATTAGAAAACTTCCAGCAGTATCCGTTAATAAACGATCAACCACTGTAGACAATTTACATATTTTCCTTGAGTTCAGAATTATTCCCACTGAAGGTATCAATGCACCAAATATATCACCTACAATTTCTGAAAAACTAGCTCTTTTTCTACGTACTAACTCATTATTGTTTTCATTGCTTCCAGTGTTTCTTTTTACATGGTATATCTTTGGAAAAATTATTCCAAAATAACAACTTCCATACCACCTTGCAGGAAGCCTAAAGTAAGCCTTATTCCCACATACATAATAGATTCCAGGAAAAACTGAATATGTTCCTCCTTTGAGTCCCCAACCTCCAATAATAAAAAAATTGTGTTCACATTCACTGGTACCAATGAAAACATTGTTATAATCAGTCTTTAATCTATGAAGACAAATGTTCCCTTTCTTTATGAAATCCAGAGCCATTGCAGCTTGAGCTTTACCAGGTGTATAACTCCCTTCCTTCTCCGCCCAAGGTGGCAACTGAGCCTTATGCTCTGAAGCTTTCTTTTGAAAATCATGTCTTCTATCTTCTACTAAATTCAAAAATATCTTTTCTTCTTCTAGTAAAGAACATGTTAGATTGTGTCTATGTGCATATGTTATGTCTATCGATTTCATTGTTAAGAAAAACTCTCCCATAAACTGTGCGTTTTGACTAATAAGCACTGGGTTCATACTCTTGCGAATCGGAACCTCTGAAAATATCACATCTAAATTTGAATAATAATACTGTAGCCTACCTGTTCTATAAAACAAACTTGTTAATACACTACATGAGATGCCATATGTCAGTGGTAAATGATGGTATGTTAATCCTTCTGCTACTGATTCGGGTAACTTCATACAGACATAACAATTACTAACTTCCATTGTGTCTACATACTGAAACAATAACTTTGTGAAAACATTTAAACTAGTGTCGTTATCAGCTATTTCATGATGAATTTCTGCCTCATCTTCTGCCATTAATTCTACTCTATTGCCCTTCATGTTTGCTGTCCTCCCTTTAGTTTCATTATTAATCTTCGTATCTATTATCATAAGGTAAGGAATTGCTACAATCAGGACTAACCATACTATAAGCACCAATACTAGACTACATATGCAGATTGCACAGCATCTCCTACAACAATTTCGTTTTGGTCTCCCAGTAACTCTATCATCAGGCATTTTTCGACAAGGAAGATTTCTCTTCTTATCTCTTTTTCTTTTCTTTAGATGATTCTTTTGTTTGGTCAGGGTGGTCTTGTTTCTTCTTCGTATGTTAGTTCTGCACTTGTTCCTTCGCCACCACTGTCACTTGAC
Source organism: Calotriton arnoldi (assembly GCA_963921515.1). Lineage (NCBI taxonomy): Eukaryota > Metazoa > Chordata > Amphibia > Caudata > Salamandridae > Calotriton > Calotriton arnoldi. The sequence continues at coordinate 489,502 of CAWUFW010012124.1, forward strand.
TCTGAGCTTTCAAAATCTTCAAGAATGATATAAGTCCAGTCAGGACCCTTGAATTTGTTATTCACAAGTCTCAGTCTTTTACTTTTTCTTTTTCCTGACTTTTTCTCTTGTTCAGTTTGACTTGTTACTTCAGGTACTTGTTCTGGATCTTCACTTCTGGTTGTTATGTGGTATTTTACTCTTTTGATGACACTTGGCCAATGATCTCCTTTTCTTGTTTTCTTTGTTGGCACTGTTTCTCTGTTTACGTCTTCAAAGATCTCGTTATTTTCACTGCTCAATACTGTTTTGTTTTCTTTGATTACTGTTTCTTTTGTTTGTTCTTTTTCAGGTCTGATTGGTTTCTTTTCAGTAGCGCCACAATGACTTTCAAGATGTTGGCTTTGTTCCTTTTTTATTTCTTTATGTTCATTTGTATTTACCTCTTTTTCTTTAGTGAATTCTTCTTGATCTAACTGCTTCTGATCAGGGCTTATTGCACTGTGAACTTCTGCAGCCTGACCTGATTCTTCTAAAGCTGTCTTTCCCTGTGTAAAGTCAATTAAATCTTCACTGTTTTTAGTCCAATTTTCTTTCCCTGTCTGATTTAGTTCAGGCTCTTTTACTATCTTTTCTTCTTGATCCTGAACTTCTTCTTCTTCACCTATCTGATCTTCTTCAATTTCTTCCAATTTTGTTTTATTTCTCATTCTGTAATATACTTCAGGAACTTCTACCACTGGTATCCAATCCTGACTTGTGCTCGGTTGTTCTCCGTCAGCTTCTCTCGAACCTCTAGCCTGAGATTCCTCAGCTGGGCAACCTTCAGCTTCTTCAGTGATTGGCGTTGTCTGTGGATTCTCTTCTTCAGGTTCTGGTACTCTTTTTGTGTGGCTTACATGAATCCAATTAGGAAATCTTGCACACTTCACTGCTGTATTGGTGGTCAATATGACTTGACAAGGTTTGCTCCACCTGGGTGATAGACACGTTTCTCTGGTGTGATTCTTCACTACCACCCAATCACCAGGATTCAGATCATGTTCTAGTTCAGGCTGCCTGGAAACTGCGTCTTCTCCAACCTGATGAGAGACAGAACGCACTAGGTCAGCCAATCCTTTGCAATAATCCAAAACCATATCATCAGATATATTCACTAGTTTGTTTGTGGGAACATGTGTTTGTCTCATTGCTCTTCCCATCATTATTTCGTGGGGGCTCAATCCTGTCGTTCTGTCAGGTATACTTCTGAGTCCCATCAAGACAAGTGGCAATGTGTCTGGCCACTCTAATGATGTTGATGCACAAATTTTTCCCAATCTTGACTTTATAGTGCCATTTAATTGTTCAACCACTACAGAAGCCTCTGGGCGATATGCACAGTGCAATTTCTGCTTGATTTGAAAAGCTTCACAGATTATCTGGATCAATTTTCTATTGAAATGTTTTCCTCTATCTGATTCCAAAGATACTGGGAAACCAAACCTAGGTATGAGCTCACGTAACAACAGTTTTGCAACTGTAATACTGTCATTTCTCCTAGTAGGGTAAGCCTCCACCCACTTTGAAAACAGACACACTATGACTAGTACATATTTTAGTCCTCTGCATGGTGGTAACTGTATGAAGTCGAACTGGAGTCTTATAAATGGGCCCTCTGCCTTTCCAATTTTTCCAAACCCAATTATCATTTTCCTGCCTGGATTATGCATTTGGCAAGTTAGACATCTCTGGCAAAGACTCTCTGCAACAGCCCTGAATTTGGGATTGTACCAATTTTGCCTGAACAGCCTAATCATTGCATCTCTCCCTATGTGTGTGTCTCTATGGTGCATTCTAGCCATTTGTGAGAGTAAACAGTCTGGCATGACTGGTCTGCATCTGCACTGATCCACACTTCATCTTCTGTTCTTTGGGAGCAACCCACTTTGATCCACAAATTCTTCTCACTTTCATCAACCTCATCTTGCAATTTCTTCACTTCATTCCAAGTTTCAGGTGGCATATACAGCATAAGTTGGCAGCTGATTCCCATTCTTTCCACCCTCTTATTGACTGACGTTCTGGTTTTGGCACAATGTTGAGCCACCAAGTCTGCATATCTATTTCCGACTACCACCCAGTCATCTCCTGACTGGTGTGCGGCACATTTCACCACAGCCAATTCTTTTGGTGATTGTATTGCTTCTAGCAATTCCCTTACAAATTATCCATTTTTAATGGGGGATCCTGAAGAAGTCATGAAATCCCTCTGCATCCACAGTTGGCCAAAATCATGCACGACCCCGTAACCATATTGACTATCAGTAAATATGGTCACTCTCTGATTCCTCCCAATTTTGCAAGCTTTTATCAAAGCAATCAATTCAGCTACTTGTGCAGATTTGACTCCTGGTAAATAGGATGCTTCAACTATTCCAGTTAATTCACATACCGCATAGGCAGCTGTTAGTTTACCATCTTAATGTCTTTGACATGAACCATCGACAAATAACTCCCTGTCTGGCTTTTTAAGAGGCTGTTCCTCTATGTCTGGGCGTGGTTTTGTACATAATTCTGTAATTTGTACACAATCATGTTCATCTTCTTCATCATCTTTATTTGTTTCATGATATGGGTCCGGCAATAAAGTTGCTGGATTTATTATTGTACACCTTACCATGGTCACATTTTCAGCACCCATTATTATCCTTTCATATTTAGTCAGCCGACTAGGAGTAAGATGCTGAGTTCGGGTTCTTGTCAACAGAATGACAACTGCATGTGGAACATACACTTTTACAGGATGTCCCATCACAATTGACTCGCTTTGTTCAATGCTCAAACAAGTCGCTGCTACTGCTTTTAAGCATCCTGGCAACGCAGCTGCTACTGGGTCCAATGTAGCAGAAAAATATGCTATAGGACGTCTGTCTAGTCCATGTCTCTGAGTTAGGACAGAAAGTGCACAATTTTCTCTCTCTTGACAGAATAATGCGAATTCTCTTTTATAATCAGGCATGCCTAAGGCAGGTGCTGAACACAGAGCATTTCTCAATTTCACAAAGGCTCCTACACTTTCATCCTCCCATTCAACAGGGTCCTTTGCTTTCTTTTTCGTCATGTTAATTAATGGTTTAGTTAACATGGAAAAATTTGGTATCCATTGTCGACAGTATCCTACTATTCCTAGGAACATTCTCACTTGTCTTTGAGTTACAGGCATTTGCATTCTCTTTATTAATTCTACTCTTTCAGATGTTACTCTTCTTTTTCCCCTCTCAATTTGGTGTCCCAGATATTTAACAGCTGTCCTGCAAAACTGTAACTTTTCAGGTGAGACTTTATGCCCTTCCTCAGCCAAAAGAATTAATAATGCTATGGAATCAACAACACAATCTTCTCTGGTGGTCGACGCTACTAATAAGTCGTCGATATATTGAACTAAAACTGAGCTTCCTGGCATCACTAGTTTTTCAAGGCACTTTTTCAATATCTGGTTGAAAATGGAAGGACTTTCTGTGTACCCCTGAGGAACACGATTCCACACATAGACTTTGTTTTCAAATTTAAATGAGAAAAGATACTGGATGTCTGGATGCAATGGTATTGAAAAGAATGCTTGACACAAATCAATTACTGTGAACCATCCTGCATTCCAAGGGATCTGGTATAGAATTACTGCAAGATTTGGTACTATGGACAACATGGTTCTACAATCTTATTTATTTTCCTCAGGTCCTGAACAATCCTATATTTTCCACTAGGTTTCTTTAGTCCCATGATTGGTGAATTACATGGGCTACTCATTACTTCTTTTAGGATGTTTTGTTTTACCATTCGATTGATTTCTTCAATGACTCCTGCTTTTACTTCTGCACTCATTTTGTATTGTTTAGTATTTGGGAAAATTGCACCTTCTTTTACTGTAATTTGAACTGGATCTATTTTTGCCATAAGTCCTACTTCTTTTCCGGTGAAATCCCATACTATTGAGTTTACTGTACCTTTTAATTCTTCTGGCAACTCATCTTTTGTTATCAGCGAAAACATTTCATCTATTTCTGTACCTTGTTTTGCAACCATAATTTTATAAACATGGTCCTCATCTGGTGTCTGAACTGCCACACCATCCGGCGTGCAGAAAATTGTACAGTTCATTTTGCACAATAAATCCCTACCTAATAAATTTACTGGGCTAGAATCGCACACTACAAATTGGTGCATTTCTCTGAAGTTTCCTATTTTGACTTCCATTGGTTCTGTAAGAGGTGTTCTAATTCTTTGATTAGCTACCCCTACTACTTGGATATCTTCACCAGAGAGAGGAAGGTCTGGGATGTCTGCTGATCTCACAGTAGACCTGGTAGCACCAGTGTCCAAAAGGAAAGTAATATCATTACCTTTCACATTTCCTTCAACATATGGACCAGACTGATCTACCTGTAAGGATGCGCCAAGTATGCACTCCTTCTTCCCCTCTCCTAGGCACCGTCATGAGTCGAATTTACAATAATTGTCCTGCAAAAGAAATTGTGATGTCATATAATCATTCTTACCACTCCCTCCTGGGTATCCAATGTCTGTACCATGTTTTGCTCTGCTTACATTACCCTGAACAGGTGGAGGTGGTAATTGACTCTGGGGATTTACACCCTGTTGTGAGTCATTCTGCGTCTGTGGATTTAAGTTTTGATTTGGGCCATTATTATTCCGAATCTTTTTACATTCATCCTTCCAATGCCCCAATTTTCCGCATCCATGACAAGGAAATTTCTTTTTAGCTTCTTCTCTACTCATTCGTCCTCTAAATTTTCCACCATTTCCCGTATCACCACTCGTTCCAGAATCTTTTCCTGGATTTTCACTCAGATTTTCCAAATTAATTCCCTGCTTCTCTGCCATTTTCACCTGAGCCCACATCACTTTTTCCTGCAATTTCTTGTGTCTATCCTCAATATCGTCTCCACAATATTTTGCATACTTCAGAATCTCATCTATGGGCTTTCCCTGCCAACACAGCATATGTTGTTTAATCATCTGGCAAATCTCTGGCTTCAGACCGTAAACAAACCGATACACAAACTGACTCATGTTTTTGTCTCCAATGTCCTCGAATCCACTATACTGTTTAAACACCTGCAATAAACGCTCATAATAGGAATGTACTGTTTCACTGGCTTCTTGGGTTGTTCGATCTATTTTCACCCAATCTGTTTCTTTCGGTGGTATTTTCCCTTTCAGGTAAGTTATCACCTGCTGATACTTTTTCATCACATCATTTGACGGGGCACCTGTTTCGGATCTCTAGGATATTCATCACTAGGTCACTCGACTGTGATCTTACAATCTGTCCATAAATCGGCAGGTACCACTATGTCAAACAAACCATCCAAATCCTTCAACAATACCTTTGACACCTTCACAAACCTTTCAACCTGTTTGTACCATTCAATTGGTTTTTCTCTCAATTTTGGAAAGTCATTCGTAAATGATAAAATATCCTGTCTGCTCCATGGGACATGTACATATCCTCCTCCCGCAACTTCTCGCATTGGATACATCTGGTCTGCTTTTCCTGCTTCCTTCATCACATATTCTGATGCTGTTCTACTTGTTCGTGCTTCTTCCTTTTTCTTGGCCCACCTAGATCTCCATTTATCAAGATCTCCCCATTTTTGTAAAACTAACATTAATTCTCTTATTTGTAGTCTTCTTCCAGATGCATTCATATTTTCTAAATCTTTGTCTGCAAATTCTGCTCTATAGGGTTTCTGTAGTACTTTTGATCTCCCTATTTCTATGCCCATCTGTAGTGCTAAATTGGACAATTTTTCATGGAATATCTTTACATTTCTAGTGATACTCCTGCACAAGAATAATAATTCTTCTTCATCATAGGTATTCAAGCGTTCTACTCCTACATTTCCTGCTATTATTTCTTCTAATTCGACTTTCAATTTATGGATATCCAGTACTTTTGGAGGTGTACACTGTTTAACTGACCCTTGTACCCATCTTTCTAGATCTTCAGGTGTTACTATGGTAGCACTTTTTGCTCCTGATGAAGTTACTAAACTTACATCTTTTGAACCTCCAGGCACATCTTTTCTTGGAGTACTATTTACAGAACCTCGAATAGGCAAATCCATAAGTAATATTGTGGATTCACAGTCACTAAATTGATCCTCAATTATAACTGGAGCTTCAGGTCTAGGATTACTCACAGGAGTAGGTGCAAGTATGGGTTGAGGACAATTTCCCTGAGTACCATATAATGGAACTACTGGACCAATTGTTACTGGTATGGTCAACGAATCAGGATGTAGTTTTATCTGAGTTATTTTCTGTATTAATTCTGTTCTGGTCTTTTCTAGGGCTTCTTTTTCTTTGTCATGAAGTATTCTAGTCGGGGTGAACTCATGCATTACCTTTGGTACCATGGGAGTTTGTGGTGGTGCACTAGGAGGGCATCCACTTGTCCCTTCCTGATATGGTGGGGGATTTCTTAACATTTCTTCCATAAATTCGTCTTCTGAATCCTCATTTCTCATTAAATGTTTTGTCTTTTCTGTACATTTCCCTCCTGATTTCTCTCCTTCTGTAAATAATGGATACAGTCCCTCTGTAATCATTGTCCTTCTCCATTGTTTCATCTGACCCTCTCTTGACTCACGTAAATATCTGGGGTAAAATCCTGGGTAACTCCTATTACTTCTAGATCTATCCCGCTCAAATGCCTCGGTTTCCCATTTTTCTAGAGCTTCGTACTGGGTTAATCTAGGTCTGGGTTCTAAGTCATTCATCCTCAATCTCAAGTTCTGAAGAATTCGCCCATTGAACGTGCCATTCTGGGGAAATGCTAATACTCCATCAATTTTGGTGTATTCTATCCAATTCTCCATCCATACACAGGTATGATAACCTCTCTCCATCATCATAAACGATGCTGGCGTTTTAGCTGCTGGAATAATAATTCCTTCTCTAGTTTTGATTGGTTTGTCCTTTTTAAAATAATTCTTAATCTTTTGTAAAAATGACATTTTTCTCTTTTCTCCGTACATTCTATCTAATCTTCTGTGTACAAAATTATATTCTGCAAAACCTAGGAATCTCCTATCCGGACGATTTCCTGTTAAAGTCGGATCGCGTTTTAACATGCAATCCTTATCCACTAAGAATTTTGCTTCTATATTTTCGACCAATCAAATGTCTGCTATCTTTTATTTCCGAGCCAATCCTTGCGTGGCTTTTTGGTGACGTTTGTCTGTCAACCCCTCCTTTACAATCTGCTCTTTTCTGTCCTTGTTGCTTTAACCAATCCCAGCGCGGCACCTGTGACGTCAGTACTACTCCTGACTACTGACCCCTCCTTTACAAGGGTTTTTCCACACCCGCTGTTTCAACCTACCACAGCGCGGCGTTTTGTGACGTCAGCTCCCTCTCCGGCAACTGACCCTCCCTTTACAAAAAATTTACGCAAACTTATTTTCTTTATAAATCTTAATTAAATTTCAGTAACAACATAAAACATTCGCTATCGTGCCAGTTTCCATTAATTTCGAAAAAGATAGTTTCTTCCACACTTTAGTAAATCCTTTCCGTTTACTAATACATACACTACGAGTAAAACACTTCCGTCTACTTTTCACACAAGCTCCAGAAGTACCTGTTACTTCTCCAATGTTACCCTTACTAGGTGATATAACATCAAATTTTTATCAGCGTACCCTTTTGCTATTACTCACACGCATAGAGTCCCTAACGAGTACTTGAAGTCCTGCTTAACTTCTCAGTACTATTTCTGCCTGACAGATAACCTCACTGCAGTATGGCTTCCACTTGCCACCCACTATTCTTTTTACCTACCCCGGGGTATTCTGGACAACATGTAACAAAACTCAAAAATAAGCGGATGTTAGTTCATAAAAATACAAATAATATTCCCATTACCCAATTAACAAAGAGTAACAAAAACCGTCCTCTGCTTACCAGAAAACTGATCCAGCGCAATATTAGCCAACAGCATTCATACACCATATACTCACTTGGGCCCATACATTCACACTACACTAATACTTACGCTGGGTGTCAGATGTACTCTTTTATCAAAGTCCCTGCTACCAATTACCTTATGATTGAAGAGTAATAACTTACCAATGGATCCTTTGCTAATTGGGAAGTTTAAAATGAGTGACATTCATTATAGTACATAATCCTGAAATAACCACTGAGTCAGGAAGTTTTAAAATGTTTATCTAAAGTTTTAGCAGAGTAAAATACATAAAACACGGTACTTGATTGAAATACCCAAGAAAAAGCATAGAAATGATTTTGCTAATAAATGACAGTGTTTAAGGAAGAGGAGAAGATAGAGACAGCAGCGCAACTAAAGGTTGCAGTATAATTACCTAAAATGCGAGAAGCAAGCCCCTTAGCCAAGGATGTGGAAAAGATAGGACCCAGGAAGGATAAAGAGCAAAGACTTCTTCCAGGATCAGGACAGGACCGGTGACCTCTCTATAACGACGCCTGCACCGTTCCCCTCTCTGATACTCGACTTCTCTCGATTCTCCCGTCTAATGGACTCTGCCGCCCCCTCCTCAGGACCTCTTCCGGACAGGAATTCAGTCAGCAACCGATCAGCTGGGCAGTCTGGAGTTGAGAGCGCTCTGGCAGTATGGACGACTGTTCTTCATGAACGCATGCTCTTCTGGAATCCTGCTCTGACTAATTTACTAATACTATATTCTATTATACCCTTCTATGCCCATGTACCTCCCCTTAATGTTGCTAAAATATGGGACCACTACTTCTGATTGGACAGGGACAGGAGGTGGATTCTCACACCATATCAATTTGGCCTAAATTGTAAAGCCTATTGTCTTTACGTTCCCTCCCCTTCAAATTAATACATTCGCTTTATTTCCCACCCGTCTCATGACAAATGTTATATATTTTACAGGAGAAAAGTAACAATTTGTTCCGCCGGAAACATTGGGTACATCATCTTCGGCCAATAGGTCGTGGCCTTGGGAGACGTCCAAGTTGACTTCACTTGGCAGGCATACAGGACACATGCGCAGAACCCTCTGTCTCTCGAGTTTCAAGACACCAACCCAGGCCCAAGTTCACGAATTACTAAAAGTGCAAGAAGAAAATATTAAAATCACAAATAAAAAGTTTCACTGTATACCCACTTTCCCTAACTCTATTCCCATTTAATCATAATACTATCCTGCATTAGTAGCGTTAAGAAAACGACAATTTAATAATGACATAAGAGCAAGCTTAAGCATGTGAAAACATTTAGCGGCCATTTTAATACACACTGCGCAGAAGCAGAAGTTTCCCACCAAGCAAAGAAAGAGGTCACACCATGTGATCAGGTTGTGACATGCGCAATAAAGTCCCGCGCTTTTAGCGGCCATCTTGGTTTATGGACAAGCGTTATTCATTAGTAAAACACATAGGCAAGCGTCTATCCATTTCGTGTTTGTGAATGCAAGGATTAGTATTGACAGTACAAATTTAATATATTAATACTATGAGGAAGATTACATACAAGCAAGTTTCAATTTTGAAACCTTGCTCCATCAATAGTACGGAGTCAGCTCTACTTGGCATTATTGAACCTCTAAGGCTCCAATAAGGGTGGCACTGCTGCCTTAATTCTTCTAGACCATAGTGCTGCCTTTGACACTTTAAACCATAACACACTGCTCTGAACATTAGAGGAGATAGGTGTGCATGGTAGAGCCTTGACATGACTTAAATCTTTCTTCCAGGACCGGTCCTTTCAGGTACATGCTAAACAGCACTGCTCAAAGCCTTATCCACTATCATCTGGCTTACCTCAGGGTTCTACTCTTAATCCAATCCTGTTTAATATCTATTTACCGTCTCTTTGGGATATTGTGGAGAGCTGCGGTCCTACACTTTTCTCATATGCTGACAACAGCAGTAGCGGCCGGTGGTGGGAGTGCTGCCGGGCTATGCAGCGCGCGGCACGAAATTTGTTTTTTTTTTTTTTTTTGTTTCCTTACCTCAGTGCGGCCGAAATCCGTAGTTTACTACCCCCCGCCCCGCATCACCGCCCCGCAGCACTCCCACCACCGGCCGCTACTGGACAACACTCAGATTGTTGTCTCTATGTCCACTCAGAGGATTCAAAGTACTAACACTTTAAATACTTGTCTTACAAAAGTGTTGGCTTGGATGAACTGTAAGTCCTTTAAGTTGAATGGGGGATAAGACCAAGAATATACTGGTGGGTAACCAGGGTTATCTTTGGGGGCTCCATTTGTGGTCTGAGGTTCATGGTGTATCTCCAACACCAGTACCTTTTGTCATAAATCTAGGCTTCTGGATGAACAATAAACTCTCTATGAACCATCAGATTACCAAGGTTGCAATTACCTGATTTGGAATCCTAGGATGGCTAAGGCAAATACTCGGTTGTCTTCCTGTATCAGCTCAAAGAACAGTGATGCAGGCATTTATCACCTCCAGGTGGGGCAACATTCTCTACCTGGGTGTTTCCAAGGCTTTTTTTAAGCGGACTCAGATAGTTCAAAATGTGGCCTCCAGACTCCTTTTGCAGCCCCCTTTTATGTCTAGAGTCAAGCGTCTTCCTCATCTCCATTGGCTACCAATTGAGAGGCAAATTCATTTTAAAGCACAATGTCACATGCATAAACGTTTGTCAAACATGGGTCCCCACTACCACTGATTTTTGTTGTCACCATATAAGCCAAACTGTCCCCTGCGCTTCAGTAATTCCAATTTCACTTCAGTCCCCAGAGTAAAGAGTATCTGTCAAGGGGGCCGGTCTTTCTCCTACCTTGGTTCCAAGCTGTGGATCTTGTTACCAACTTCTATTAGATAATTTCACTCTTTCTCAGTCATTTGAAAACTGTTAAAAACCTGGTTGTTTTGATTCTGTATGTAGTGCTAGCATTAGTTGAGGTGCCTGCTGGGGCTTGGCACTGGGAAACCCTTTCTGGGTAGTTATGCACTCTATAAACCTAAAATAATAATAATAATAATAATAGTCAGCATTTGAAGCTATTAATATTAAGTCCATATTACAGATTATAATCTCCTTAAAAACTTCACCTATAGACTGGTGACCGTATCCCAACACACCTGTTAAACGTATGAGCCCAAGGCATTGCCCCACAAATTCTTACAATCATCAATGACTTACTGGGAAAAAGGTGTGTTCCTTCCAAATTAAACCTCTATTAAAAGATCAAAACTTTGATCCTATTCAAGACTAGTCCCCAAACTGCATTTCCTTGAAAATATCACAGAAAAAAGTAGTTTCTTTGCACCTTCTTTTCCACATTTTAAACAATAACTAGCTGACTCAGAATTTTATCCTAACTACAGTTAAGAAAGAGCGACCATATACATTTTCTCTGACCTTCGCATAGTGGACAAAAGTGTCATCTGCCTTCTGTCATTATTGGACCTATCTGAAACAGTCAATACAATTGGCCGCCAGTATTTAATAAACATTCTCTACTCCAAAATGAGGATAGAAGACAATGTTCTTAAATGGTTCTTATGCTTCATCACATCAAGATCACAGTTTGCTAAAAATTACTACCACTGATCATCATAATTGTCAATGAAACTTTGTTCCACATGGTTCAATCTTGTTTCCCTCTGGTATACGGTTCCTACAAATATAGCAGGACTGTGCATTAGACCAACACGAACTTCAAAGTATAGAAACTCAGTCCACAAATACCACCCATGAGTGCTAGCTAACAGTACCACATCCAACCCCTAAACTAAATAGGGCAATAGATGTTGTTGGCAACCTCGAACATGACACTCTGATTTCCAAGGAATCCATGGAAACAGATCAAACCTTTTGTTTGTTACTCTTGCACGCCCAAGGTAGACACAAGAAAGATGCGACAATGCATTTTCAAACATTTATTGAAATGATGGCATTCTTGCATAAAAGGCATGAGCTGCAAATATAAGACAAATGAGACTTGTTACTGTAATCAGCATTGTTAGAATAGTACACAATATGAACAATTCAACCATGTTAATTGTTGCCAATGTTTGTCTACACCTTTCTGTATCTACACTATACTGAAGAGAGCACAGCAGTAACATCATTCTGCCAGATCGATTGGGATAGCCTAAATCCCATATCTTGGTCTTAGGTGTCTGTCAGGAAGCCAGTAAAGGTGAACAGGTTATCTTCCTTAGCAGGATGTTGGTCGGAGTCAGCAGGGCTGCATCTCAGTCAATGTCTGCAGTTGTTACGTGATAATTCCCAGCATGGAAATGCTCCTCTCAAAGAGCCTTAGGATGGAATCTGTTTATATAATAAAACACTGTTCTTCTCAACTGTGGCAGAGGTGGAGAGCAGCTCTTTTGGCTTCATCTACCTAAACTGAAGAGACTCCTAGCGAGTACAGAAAGAAAACAGTGGCATCGTGTTCTTCAAGTATGACCCCAGAACTACCTGTACAGACTACAGGGCATCAGTGCCTATTCGGAATACACATGCAGCACGTTCACGTGTTAGCAGAAAAGTGTGGCAAAGGGCACCACGAGAAGGCAATGTCAACTTAAGGAGTTAAATCTAAACTAGAGAATACATGCAAGATAGACCACACATCTCTATTCAACCTTTACATAGAACTACTCAAGCTCAATGCATCAAGAAATAGAAAATCTTAAAATCTCTAATTTGTCAAAAAAGCAGATCTGCCAATATTCATTATTAAGTTGAGAAACAGGATTCGTTCATTTTCACTGAAACTGAAATATTCCATAAAAACTAAATTATCCTCATGCAATCTTAAGGACTCCCCATCACCAGCCCAAAAATGACTTTGAAATCTATCCAATCTAGAAACATCATTCACATTATTCCCCTCTACCAAGTCACTTTTTTTCATTGTTTATTAGAAGATAACTATGAACTCTCACATCTCCCATTCATTCAAACCTCACCTTCTCAGAAAAATCAACCCATCCAATCCCCCTTCTGATTTCTGACTTCAGATCAGTGGTGCACACATGTTTACATCATAACTCAGTAGCAACAATGTACATCTAGCTAGACTCCCAGAAATATAAACTTTCCCCCTTCACAAAGTCAGGGTTCAAGACATAGTCCATGCTGTTGCATGGTCTGTAAAAGGTACCACAAATTCTAACTAAGTTTCTCCAATTGTTTAAAGATCTCCACTGGCTACTCCTTCAGGCCAGAAGACACCTCAAAATTAGGGCTTCTTTTAATTCATGTGGCTAGGTCTGTGAGATACCTTAATGCAATAAATCAATTAATAATGTTGTGAGTCCCTCATGTTCCTCATGTTCAAGGGGTCCCACTACAATGAATGAAGGATGCTTGTCCTTTTTCATCATTAAAACAACTGCATTTTAAAGATAATAGGCTCACACTGGGCAAAAATATCAGCCATGTATAAAATTTGGACCACAACAGCATCTGTGGTTGAAAGATAATTCAGTTTGTGGTGGGCACCAACTAATTTTAAAGGTTGTTATTATTAGACTACATACTATATACACTGTACTAAGCATTTGACCCACTCTGGAAATGTGCCTGTTTGCACAATACCTCACTGTTAAGATTGCCCCATTTGCTACAGAAAATACCAGTCACTTATTTTCCATATTGCCCTTACCATATTGACTGATGATAACAGCACACTTTAGTTCAATTTTTTCACCTATAGCTTCCAAGCTGATAATTTGTGTGTGAGAGGTAATTGTGTCTACTTGCACATGTGCTGTGACCAGTGCTTAATCTGAGCCAGTGATTTCACGTGGGGTCCACCTGCACTCATTTTTGCGGACTGACACTTATGTTTCCTTTTTGAACTTTGAGTAAGAGAGAGAAAAACAGACAGGAGGAAAAGAAGAAGTCAGAGAAATATGGAAAGCAGTAACAAAGGGAGGAATCAGGGATGAAAAAGAACATGCAAGAGTGAGACAAAGAGGCAGAGAGTGTCTGGTAGTGGGAGAAAAAGGTATGAGGTGGAATCAAGAGTACACAGCCTTCCTATTCGGCACTCTGACTGTCCATACCCCCATTACTCACCCATTGCTGCTCTCCACTGCTTTGCAGTTAAAATCAGGGGCAGATGAATGTGAGGGACAACACACAGCATACAATTATAGATGGGGAAAAAGTGAATTACGGGGGTGTTATTCACTTCAGGGTTCTGCGTGACATCATAGACAATTCACTTCACTCTTGTTGTCTATTTGATGTCACTCAGAACCCTCATTTGTATGAGTTTTTAATTTTTTTAAATCTAGTTTTTGTAACTTTAATAGTATTTTTTCTTATTATGTATGTTTAAATATTTTTTACATATAATTTCTATTTTTTCCTATTTATTTAAAACACCAATTTTATTTTACTTGTTAATTTATTTTGTTTCATATATTTTTGCATACATTGGTAAGACAACCATTTTAATTTCAAAACTGACGTAAAGATCACTCTTATAAGCTATACTTAGAGCCCCTGCACAATTGCACAGTGTTCAGATGTGGAGTATGAGAGAGCGGTAAATAATTATCCCACCTGCTTCTAAGTCAAAATGTGTTTTTAAATTGAATGCGTTTCATAGTAGACTGCTTAATACAATATGTAAAAAGCATTTGCATTTAAGGCCAGTAACGTCTTATTGGACATGTCTATCAATATGAAATTTGCAAGGTAAAGTAATTTGAGTTGAAAAGAGCAGTAGAGAAATTTAAGCCACATTATCAATTATCTATCTGCTTGTTTAGGGATGACAAATATTTTCTGAGAGGAACTTTGAGCCGCAGCATGTATTATTTTACAAATGAAGCACTGGCTGTGACAATTGATAGTACAAAATATCTGACTACATTGACAGTATAAAATGTCTGTCTGCGGTGTGGAGAACTGTCTGAAGGCTGAGCTTACACGTGTGTTTAGCGACTACCCTGGTCATTCACTGAGAAAAAAATCTTGGCTCTTGTGAGATGACACACTTCGGACAAAATGAACACTTTTGTCTTGCCTGACTTCTCAAAATCACAAAAAGGAGTAGTCAGGTCGCCCCCCCACTCAGCAATGTATAAACAAAAGAAGACCTGACTTACTCAGAACAGTTAACTGTATTTATAAGACATAGAAGGAGTTTCCAATCATAAAACTTCCCTCACAGGTCAGATTCACTGTCACTAACCTGTTAGTCCAACTGTTCAATTTCAGCATAAAACGTCAATGTACCACTTTCCATACAAGCTTCAAGAGGAAATTTATAACCACAAAGAATTGTGACCACATGAGGAAAAAAGTGTGGGAAAGGTCAGAAAGTACCTCACGTTAGTATCTCCAAGGGGGGGCTGCTGGCAGGTACTCGCCAGTTTTCCCACATTATCATCATCGGTAACCTTCTTGACCGGAGAAAGAAAAAAGTGTGTGAAGTCAAATTCCTCAGAAGTGAGAAATCAAAGAAAGACAATCAGTGAAGGTGTATAGAGGTGCACTATCAGTGCAAATGTCACTCAGTGCCCAGCTGGTCCCCGTGAGAAAAGAAATGCGATCCTCAAAATTAAAATGAGGTACAACTCACTTGCAGGATATAATTTTAATGGGTGCCGTGAGCGTCCTCTTGGCCATTTGGAAGGCCAACATGTTTCGTTGCCTACTCAATTACGGCAACTTCATCCGGGCTGATGGGGGAACCAGTCTTCACCTCACTTGGTGTTCATCGGGACGGAGCGGCAAGTTGCAGGCACGCCGCTGATGTGGTGATACTGATGACTGCAGTTACCGTTGGGAAACGTGACCTTTTGGCGCGGGATTCCCTTATGAGTGGTTCGCAGGTACGAAGGACTACAGCAACCACTTGGTCTGGTGTGACCAACAAGGTGAAGACTGGTTTCCCCATCAGCCCTGATGAAGTTGCCGTAATTGAGTAGGCAACGAAACATGTTGGCCTTCCATTTCTAAATGGCCAAGCATACGCCATTATTTTAATCTGAGGACGCTCACGGCACCCATTAAAATTATGTCCTGCAAGTGAGTTGCACCTCATTTTAATTTTGAGGATCGCATTTCTTTTCTCACGGGGACCAGCTGGGCACTGGGTGACATTTGCACTGATAGTGCACCTCTATACACCTTCACTGATTGTCTTTCTTTGATTTCTCACTTCTGAGGAATTTGACTTCACACACTTTTTTCTTTCTCCGGTCAAGAAGGTTGCCTGACTTCTCCTCAACGGAATAATTGAAGGAAAATCAAACATAGCAAGTTATATTGATACACTGCGCTAAGCTGGGCCAAATGTTAGCCACAGGGCCTGCTTTTTCTGCTCCTACTTTTTTATGTACCAACAAAGCCAGACACAGACTCGAGCAGCCAGCCCTGAAGCACCAAGAATAGTTGATGCTATCACAGGAGGGGAGAAAAAACATACGGGGCAATGTATTGCTGATATGTAATACTGGCAATGTCGGTGGATATGACATTTCCAGTGGTGACGGTGCAATAGGTCAGCTGGCAGCCCAATAATATACATCAAACCAGAATTCCATCACATGATTTTCCACCATGCCCAGGTCATTCAATGGGAACAAAACACACTGCAATCCACTACAGCGAACTGTTACTCCAAGTTACACCAAGTCACAAGCCATGTTTACCAATAATTCCCAACAAACAACCTCACAAGTGCAGAGAATGACTATTATTAGCTATTTGATTTTATAGGCCATTCATATAGCACATACAATAAAGATAATTGTCTCTGGGCACTTCTAAGAACATTTGTTAATATGGTGTATTAGCAATCATTGTTTTACTACCAAAAGGATGAAAGGTTAAATTCAGACCCTTCCTCTTGACACATAGACCTTACCAGTAGTAGCACTCACCATTGCATTGCCATACTGATGACTTTAAAATGCAGTTTCTTCACAGTATTAACCACATACATGTTTACCAGCATTCATCCTTTATCATGTATTGGAACTGATATTTGTCCACAGCACTGACCTCCTCATTTCACTCACCCGTTCCCTTCTTTACAGCCATTCCTTTCGTCGAAGGGTTGTTTTCCATGGTTTTGTCTACAAATTTCGTCACACATCACAATGTCTGCTGTAGTTTTTGAGGTATGATTTCCAAAAGAACTGTTTTCTATCTGGCCCTTTCCTTTTTGGAGAAATTTCTATAGCCCAATTGATTAGTAACACACAAATCTGCCCAATTTCTAGGAGGATATTTGTGCTTCTCAGCAGTGGCGGCTCCTCCGCTATGGCAGAGTAGTGTCGCCCCACTGCTTTCAAGCAGTGCGAAGTAGAAACATAAAATATTAATAACTTTGAGTTATTATCATTTTATGTTTGTGCTGCTTTGCTTTGCAGGCAGGTGGGCGGGGCTGTCTGCTCTCGGAGCAGGGCAGGGGAGGATTGGTATGCCCACTGCTAAGTGCGCAATGACTGTTTGGTCGGCCCTCTCGGGCCGCCCAAACAAGTCATGCGCATTTTCCCTGTTCTCCATGCAGGCTGCATTACAGACTGCGTGGAGAACATGCCCAGGCCCCCTTTCCTTTGTTGAGTGTCGAACCAGGATGCAAAAGCAATCATAACGATGCATTGCAGCATTGTAATTGGTCAGGGGAGCCTGGGTGCCTATTGATCAGTGATGGGCTTTCTGTTCCTCGAGGAGAGCAGGAGCAGAGACGCGGGACCCGGCAGCAAGGTAAGTTAATTATTTTTTATTTTTTATTTTTTTTTAAGCACAGGGCACGACACCCCCCGTGCGACACCCCCCGAGCCCTGCCACCCGTGAGCCATGCTGGCCGCCACTGCTCCTCAGCAAGATTTTCGCCAAGGCCCACTGAGCATCCAGGTGTACAAGGTTGGAATTTAATTAAAGGTAACGTGCCAGATGTATGAGATCCTTTATGACAAGACACAGTGAGAAGAGGGGAGTTAGCCCTGCCTATAAGGTACCGTTTTCTGCCTGGAGACCCTGAACCAAATATGTTAAGTGAGGACTTAAGTGCTTTTCAATTATTGTTGCTCTATGGCGGTGGCGACTGATTGAAAACAGTGGACCAGGTGGAGGGGCAGCAAGCATGAGTGCAAAACGTATTTAGGAAAATGCCCTGCGCTGGGCAATTCTAAGTTTTGGCCATTTCACGAAACAACAGCAAACAACAAATAGCAAAGAGATTGTGGGGCTTATTTACAAGCCCATTGCGCTGCCAGTGCGTTACTTCTATTGACGCACCAGCAGTACAATGGGCTTCCCCATATTTAAAAGGCTATGTAAAGTCACCTTGAGTGACTTGTCATGTCTTTGTAAATATGTTTCACTTTCATGCATAACTCTGTGTGAAAGGGGCGTTCCATGGGTGTTGCTGTGAGCGTTCTCATGCAACATCCATGGAACTTGATGCATTCCCAGATTTACAACATTTTGTAAACCTGGAATGCGTCAGAATCCTACACCTCCCCAGGGGAGGCGCAACAATGAGAAATACTTTTATTTCTCATCGTTTTTTCCTCTTTCTATGCGTGCTGCATTCTGCAGCACACATAGAAAGAGGAAAATGCCTTTATTGATTGTTTTTGTGCAGGAAGGTGTCCCTTGCTGCACAAAAACAATCATCCCCTCAGCGCAGGCACCATTGCAAAATGACGCAAGGGTGCGCCGGCGCAAGAGAGAAGGACAGGGATACGCCATATCTTGTAGATACAGGGCATTCTTGCCCTTTTATTTTGATGCACGGCATTGGCAGCAGGAAGGCTTGCTGCACTGCCATGCATCAAAATATTGTAAATGAGGCCCTGTGTGTGTCTCAGACAAACACTGAGAGGTGGTTGAGAGGGAAGGAGTGAGACAGAGAGAGAGAAGGAAGAGAGAAGGATAGTGGAGGAAATGGGGAGAGGAAAAATGGATGGGTGAGAGGCACAAGAGAAGAGAGGGTATAGATGCAGGGATATGAAGGAGAGTGACAGGGAGTGAGAAAGAAACTGAGGGGCATATTTACAAGGAGTTACCGCCACCAGAATGTCACTTTTTCCGACGTTCTGGTGGTGTTAACTCCTTCGCCTTATTTACAAGGCTGTGTTTAGCCACTTAACGTGGCTTAATGCCAGCCTTGTAAATAATGCCCCTATTCACTTAGCACTTGGCGTGAAAGGGGCATGCAATGGGTGTTGCAGTCGGCCGCAACACCCATTGCTTTTTGACGCTGCCCCATATTTACAAGGTATGGGGCAGCGCCAAAAATACCGCCAGGCAATACCTGGTCTTAAGCAGGCGATACGAGGAGAAATTTTTTATATCTCCTCGTTTTTTGCTCTTTCCACGTGTGCTGCATTCTGCAGCACACATAGATAGAGCAAATTGCCTTCAAAGATTGTTTATATGCAGGAAGGTGTCCCTTCCTGCACATAAACAATTGCCCCTGCAGCGTCTGCACCCTAGCAAAATGGCGCTAGGAAGCTTTTTTAGTGCCAGCGCTAGGGGTAATGCAGGGGTGCGCTGCATTCTTCTCAATACGGCGTATCCCTGCATTTTGAAACTGTTCTGTTCTGCGTTACCAAATTTGGCGCAACACCGCGCTCTGCCACTTTCTTGTAAATATGCCTCTGAGTGAGAGACTCGAGGAGGTATTGAGAAAGACAGTTAGAAGAGAAATAGAGAGAATGAGTTAAGTGAGAAAGAGAAGACGAGAAAGAGGGTCAGGAGAATGAGAAAGGGGTTGAGTATGAAAGAAGGGGAGAGCAATACGTACCTCCGATGTAATAATATTTTAGGATGGGCACAAAAGCAAATAGGTGGTTTTCTTTTGCTGCAGTCTCAGAATACGATCTCTCTTCAACAACTTCCTACATGTTCATTCCACTGGTGCAATGAGAAAGTCACATTTGACTGGGGTGGTAATATCAGATATAATTGTGTCTCAGTGATAAGGGGAGAAAAAGGTTATTCAAACAAATTGTAACGAATGTGCATGATCAAGGCCAACTTTCCTCGCACTTTTAATTTATATCTTCTTTTGTACACGGTTGAAAAAAGTTAAAAACAAGTTAAACAATTTTATGTTCAGTCCTTAAAAAAAAAAAAAGTTAATTCCACATTTTCATGGAGTGAAGGAGTTCAACAAAGTAGGACAATTCCCCGGCCTAACCAAGACCCGAGCGAGCGTATCAATGATACTTTATCAAATACTGAATATGCAATGAATTCCATGTATTATTAAGGGTCACATTCAAATTAGCACCGTGTGGCACTTTGAAGAACGAAACTGAAAGACTTTGACAACTTCCAATATTTCTCCTCATCTTCTATAATTATATAATCATGCCGCACTCTGTGATCTTTCTGATTAAAACCACAAAGTTACATAAAAAATATAAAAGTATGTATTTTTTTGCATATTTTGGATGCATTTAAATAACCTGAACCTATATGGGAAATGGATATAGATGTTACTTTTAAAGTTTGAATATTTTCAGACAAGCAGCACGTTTCTCCTGGCACGGTTCTCGAGCCTCTGTAATTACCCTGAGGTTTCCTAATGGATAGCGATAGATACTTTTCAGATTTTACATTTGGGTTTCTAAAAGGATCACACACCAGCTTGTAGCTTTTGCAGCGTGTGCAAATTTGTATATTACTTCGCTCCTCTCTGATACTAATCACAAACGCTGAAGTATAACTACTGGCGATGTACACCCAGAAGACTGCGTGTAAACTGATTTTTCCAAGTCCGCAGGACTCCAATTTGTGAAAGTAATCAAATGCTGTAAGCAAACTCATGTTTCATTACAGGGTCTCTGGTCGCACTGCGGTTGCTATTTCAGTGAAATGCTCACTCCTAATAAAATATCACTCTCACTCTGGTTGAAAACAGATGAAGCAAGAAGGCCATTATTTTAATTTAATAAGAGGTAAAGTGCATGCAAGCCTTCACTGCTAAAAGCATCTGGCCTAGATGGTGCTGCGAATGGCAGGACCGGCTTTTACTTCAGGACATAGTGCAATCTCTTTGCCTTTATTTTCTATGATGACCGCCTCCCCCCAGGTCATCACCTACAGTTTCCAGTCCTGGACTTTTGAGTGAGAATTTAAAGGATTCTGGGCGTTGTAGTCCTGTTCTGGTTGTTTTGCTTCCATTGAACTAATTAGATTAAATCACCTGGAATCAGTGATTTTTAGGTGACATTTTTGAGGACTGGAAGCAGTGTCTCTATTGATTTGAAGTGAGGTGGCCACCCTTTCCATTGGTGAACCCCTGAACTGACTTTAAGTGAGCCAGTTGGATGGATGTGTTGTTTCATACTATAACTCTGTGTAAACAAGCAAGAGGTGGTTTAAGAATTGTAATGTTGGCTAAATAACTGAAACTTTCCATTGCTAAAGGTTCAATGGGGGGTTATTTACTGAGCTCTAATTGTCCATAATTTTAATAACTAAAGCGAAGAGCGCTACTCTGCTTCTGTGAGATCAAGTCATTCCTCTTCCTCATCCCCACCCTTATTAGCTGTGGTGAGTTCAAACCACATTACATGTTCTGATGTCTACTATTTACCCCCAAAATAACCTCAGTTAGGCTTGGGCCCATAGGAGGATCTGTTGTTGCAGCATCACCCCCACTGGAATCATTTAAGATCAAGTGACTGTGATGCAGTCTAGTGATAGCTAGTTGTTATATTGTAATATTTTTGGAGCGTTTGTATGTGTGTGAGTGTATATGTGTGTGTGTGGTTGCTGCTTGTGTATGCTGCATGCACTGTGGGTGATTGCCTGTCGCTGTGATCATTGACCCTTATTTCCCAAAGAACCTGAACTATAATATGGATTCCAGTGCTTTTGTGTGATACTGTTACTTGCAGTCAATATTTACTTTCTTCTTTACTGTGGCTTCCACTTCACTTTATGGTGTTATAATATATGTATTAAAAACCTGTCTCTAATGTCTTTATAATACATGAGATTTTTCAATCCCTACGAAAATTCTGTCTCTAATTTCTTTGTTATATATGGCTCTCATAGAAAGCCTCTTTCAGTTATTTCATTTTCTGAATCTCATAACCCACTGCTATGCCATAGCAAAAGCTGATAACATAACTAGTTACCCATTGTTGTTTATGTTATAAAGGCATTCCAGGCCAGGCTAACAGGCCCTGAGTGCCTGTCAGTGCAGCACTGCTTTTCTGCTTTGACTGAAAGCAGAACGCACAGCTGCAGAAGAGGGAGGGAAGGCATCAAAGGTGGTGGAGGTTGGTCAAGGATTGCTCTACATAATAGAGGCCATGTTAGGTATTGCTCCTCCATTACTCCTATGCCACTGTGTAGCAGTTGAAAACCAGGGCAGATGTCTTTGGGGGACAAATAAAACATAAAATTATGGATCGTAAAAAGTGCATTACAGGGATGTTTTTCACCACAGGACTCTGAGTGACATCATAGACAGCTCAAACTTCGCTGTTGTCTACTTGACGTAACTTAGAACCCTTCGGTGAAAAACATTCCAGTAGTTCACTGTTAACCATCAATAATTCTAAATGTTATGTATGACTGTCAGATGGTCTGCAATGACAGACACTTATATAAATGTGTGTTTTTGCCTTGGCCACTCTAGCTTTTGCTGCTTTTGCCTCTATATACAGATCAAAAAAGCAGGGGTGTTAGCAATCATATCTGCCTAGTTCCCCATTTTCAGAGATCATGAGAACTTTTATTTCAAATTTTCCTCAGGAACTATAGTTGATCTGTTCAACGGTCTTAGCTGTGTTCATACTTGTGGTGTGCAAAATCCATGTAAATTGTTTTTTTATGTAATTACCTGACCTGTTGGCAAAATTGTGTGGCATTACACATTGTTATGTAAAATGACATCTGTCAGCTTGCTTTATATTTTAATGTAAAATGAATCATCGCAACAAATTTTTGTGTGAGGACACATTCAAACAAATCACCCGAACAACTTCTGATTGCATTCTTTTGTTCCTGTGCTTTTGCAGTAATTTAGTTTTTTTTACTATGCATGGTGCATAATTACACAAAGTGGCATAGTGGAGTAATTTCAGGAATTCACTTGACAAGCGTCATGCAAAATTCCTGAGATTATACAAATGACTCCATTGCAATTTGAATGTTGCCTAGGCCTAATTTATACAATGAATTGCTGAAGCGTAATCGTTAACTCTTGCCATATTCCTAGTGGCTATCATAACCCAAGTCAGATCACTCAGATTTCTTTCGGGGATAATCAGTTTTTCCTCCTGAAGCACCAAAAAATACATCCTCAAACTCATACTTGATGCTAATATTTTTGTGACGATTTATTGCTCTGCGTTTAACAGAGATATTGGCCTATAAGTTTCACATTTCATGGCATCTTTTCCAGTTTGAAGAATTAGAAAAACTTCTGCTTCTACCTATGCGCTTGGTTAGATGCATATTTTTCAAATTTCAATGAAGAAGAAAATGAAATGAGAACTCAATGGGCAGTTCTGTCTGTCCTTCTGCCTTCCCCACCTTCCTTTCCTTAATTGCCATCTTTGCTTTTATTTCTGCAATATCCCATTCTAACGCCTGGTGAATCTCATGGGACAATGTTGCAATCTACACTTTGACATATCATCTACTAATTTTCACATTAGCATCTTCTCGAAATTGATTGTGGAAAAAGGATATAAAATATTACATTTTATTATCCTGCTCAATAATTGTAACTTCATTACAAATCCTGTGGACCATATTAACAGATCTTACAGTTCTGAGTTTTCATGTAAAAATTGCCAAAGTTTTCCCTATATTTTGTCATTTCATCTGTTTTTACTGGTAACTTTATCCTGTGAATGACACGTTGTTGGCCTTTATCAGGTCTTTCAAGACTTTGCAATTTCAGTAGTTTGCTCTTCATGTCTGTGATCTCCTTTTCTAACTGCTCATACATTTCTTTCTATTTTCCACATTTTACAACTGTATGCAGTTCTGAACCCTCATATAAATGCCTCACAGGCATCCCAAACTGTCCCCAAGGTGAATCTCTTTTTGTCTGAAAATAATCTATATTGTTCTGTCTAATATAGAGAGTGAACTCAAAATCTGATAAGGAAAGCCCTCACAATAGTCTATCATCTTGCTTATACTGGCCTCACTTCTACACTCAAGACCGTCTGAATGACAGCATGATATACCTTCATTTAACCCCACCTCATCCCACTAGAAGCAATTAAATTCAAACCTTACCCCTTTGCAAGGCCATATTCAGGTCTCTAAGTGATGCATGCTGGCACTTATGGTAGCCTGATCAACAACTTAGACCCTACATATTTCCTTCCTCAATTGGTAGAAAATGGGAGGTGATCATAGGCAGTAGCAGGTAAACCTGATGTCAGAGGGGCTAAGCGCTGTATCTGCCTGTGGTTACTTTGAGTAATGCATTTGGTGCCAGTGGTAGTAAACCCTTCCAAAATATCTATAGACCTGCCATACCTAATGCCTCCTCATGCACACCCTTTGATGCAAGTATGCAGAATGGTTCCTCTTTTCTACTTTGCTTCCTTGACTGGTTACAGCTGGGAAACCCAGTTGATGTTCTCAAATGGTGTGACCCAATTTGCCAGGAGTGGAGGTTTAGAACCAGCGGACATACAGAGTGAGAGATGGTACTCATCTCCATGATTCTGATTCTGAATGACAGGGGTGATTCAGTGCACCTTTTAGACTTCACACCAGTCTATCAAAAGCAGGGACAAGGAACACCCTTTATGCGCAAAGCACTGATGAACCGATTGAGACATGATTAAGACGCTGCATATTGGGGTTTCTATCCCTATACGTAAGGAGCATGTGTAATGATGGCACACATGACTGTGCCCCATAGGTTGTATGTCAAAATATCATTAAAAGAAATTTTGACTGAAAAAAAATGCTGTGTGCTAAATGGGTTTTAAAAATTAACATCCCGTTAGGTTTAGATTTTCTATTATTAATTCCAATAGGACAACATTTTTGTAAATAGTAGTAACGGAACAATAGTGTTCTCAAATAGATTGGTTACAATATTCTGGTTCTATACCACCTATATGGACTTACAGAGACTAATCATCAACGCTTTATTTATTTAGAACATCTAGTTATAATGACCATCACAGGAATACTAAGCTGCAGCAGTCACTACCTGCTTTCCGGTGACCTAACTGGCACCACGCCTTCTGCTTTCAGATCTGTGCTTGGAATTCAACACTACACCCGTCCAGGTGTGGCTTAGGGTTTGCAAAATCTGAGGCACATTTAAAGGAAACAGCAATACCAAACGCTCCATTTGAGCATGCACATACTTTTTTTTTATCAATCATGAAAACATACTGCTAAAAATGGTAAGATAAATAGGAAGAAACTTCATCTAGAAGGAGAAAGGGTGAGGGGTGTTGTTTTTTGTAATGGTTCGCGCCTATCTGGGAGTAATGATATTGTGTATGCAGAGGAGCGTTTGTTACTGCTGATTTACCTACTTTGATACTCAGCCGTAAATTCATCCCTCTAGACTGACCCATAGTACCATATATGGTCAGATGTGATCAGTGATGATAAGACCCACCTTACACACAGGCAAAGCACACATGACACACAGAGAGAAACTGCACTGCACATAAGCAGGTATCTGAACAGCACACTTGAACTGCAATAAAAAACCCACACTGTTAAATCTGCCTGAGGTCACAATCTGGGGCTCCCATTACACCTATTAACACAACATAGAAATGCACACTGAAACACATGGGGAATACACATTTTATAACCTTTTCATCTACCAATTACAAGTTAAAAATGGCACACATATTTACTTAACTCCAGCTATAAATAAAAAAAAAAGGTTTGAGTAAAAAATCTAAACCACTAATCAGTTCCTAAAAATATATTGACATAATACCAACATTGAAGCAAGCACTGGCAAAGGCAAACAGTCAGGCTTCAATGTGTTAATTAGTAGCACAATTGTGCAGAAGCACAAGCAATAACTATATTTTTTCAAGTTGAGCCAGCAGCACCAGGTGCAGTCCTACAAGATAGTACGAGATGCCCCTGGCAAGTCGGCAGCTCAATGACTAGCACTAAAGACCGCAACTAGTTTTTCCTTTTCACTTTTCACTCCTTTTTTAAATAGATTACAAGTGTAAACAAAATATGTTTTACTAACGAGTATGCTATTTTCGGTTTATGAAAATCTTAATAAAGACCAATAAACTTGTTTGTAAGCATTTAAGGCTTAGCAAAAACTCCATATAAGGGAAACATTGCAGTCTAGGTCCAGGCTGAACATCAGCATACCTACAACTCTGCATATAATGTTTGAACACCGAGAATAATTTTCTGATCACAAACACTTTGTACATTGTTTCAGGAAAAATATATTCCTCAGTAATTTTATGTACTACCAAAGGCTTACAGCTTTTGCTGCAGTATTGTTTTTAAAAGAGCAGAATGCATACAGATTTCAATAAACTTTGAATTTTCCTAGTTAATATTCATAGCGTCTTTGAATGCTTTTTTCTAAAGAGCGAGACCGGAAAATCAACATTAAAATCATAAAGATGACAAAAGAGGGAGAGCCTGACTTTCATGCTGCGAGATTGTGCAGGCAAGGTATTGATTGACAGCGCATATGGAGACCCACAAATGTCCTTGCTAGTATCTGTGAGGAATTCAGGGCAACTGGAACTTACTGGGTACCAATTTTGTCATCTAGTGGCTTTCAAAACTGGTGTCCTGGGCACTCCATACTTCGAGCCCTCAAACTGGGGACCAAGCATTAGATTCTTAGGTCAGCGAGACAGAGCTTTCCAAGGTTGATTCACAGATGTACTTTTAGGTAGAAACTCTGAACACAGCAATGTTCAAAATAACACTCAATAAATCATTGTCGAGGAAAAGTAGTAAGCACACAATTACAAATATTTAGAAAATGACAGCTGGAAATACCCA
Organism: Calotriton arnoldi; assembly: GCA_963921515.1. Lineage (NCBI taxonomy): Eukaryota > Metazoa > Chordata > Amphibia > Caudata > Salamandridae > Calotriton > Calotriton arnoldi. Next base: position 516,467 of record CAWUFW010012124.1, read on the forward strand.
TTGGAACTTTTCTGCAAACTAATCAGGGTGAAAAAGGCATACTCTAAAGAAAGGTCGCTATAGGCAACTAACCCTCTAAATCGAGACTATACCACTTCGTTTTGAACATGGCTGAGGGAAATTTTAATCACGCCAGTGTAATCAGAGTCATTTTGGTAATTTTGCATTACTCTTTTGAGGAAAAATTACCGAACACTTCGAGATTATGCCTCTAGTTTAGCACAAAAGTCCTACATTAGGAGCATTGGAACAACAAACTTAGGGCTCGATTTAAATCTTGACGGATGGAATATTCCATCACAAATGTGGCGGATATCCCATCCGCCATATTATAAGTGCATTATAGCCTATGGCACTTGTAATATGGTGGACAGGATATCTGTCATTTGTGACGGAGTATCTATCCGCGAAAATCTAAATCAGGCCCTCAACGACCACACATGTGGTTGGTGGTTGCAGCTCTTTGTGTTCTGTTTCATTTTCTATGTGTAAAATGCATCCTTGGTTCTATTTTGAACGTAGGGGTACATTTTGAGCACAGAAAATAGTGTTAAATGTTTGGCTAGGCTCTTCACATTATTTTTTGAATTCTCACATAATTTTACTATAATTTCACGTAATTATGCTTCAGCAAGTTACATGAGTTATTACCAACCTTGCTTTGAATGCTAAAAGAGCAGATGATGGACGAAATGCTGAACAAATCAAACATTTACCCCCTGTCACAGATCTGGGTTAAATCCATTGTTTTTTTGCTTGCCACGCCATTCCAGTTTGGACCCAGCCATATGCAAATCAATCTTGATACTGCCAGTCAGGTCTTCCCTGGACCGGAACATGAATCTTGTGACCGGTTATGGGTTATCACCCCTCATCAGCCAGGCTAGCCTAAATCTGGTGGCATAGCGAGCACGGGACCCACGTCTGGGCATACCCTTACCACTTAGGGCGACAAATGCAAAAAGAACAGATGATGGACGGAATACTGAGTAAATCAAACATTCACTCCCAATCACAGAGCTGGGTTAAATCTTTTTTCACATATATCATTATTAAGGTTTTTGAGGATTTCACTTAATTCTTGATACATAACTGTCAATACCAACAAAGAGTCAAAAAAAGTAACTCCCCCCCTTATGTCCTTCCCAGAGGCACAACAATTCAGTACATAATGAGCAGATTAAGCTTAACATTAAACCCTTCCCCACCGCAGCTATACATGTCAATAACTCTATCAATAGGTCAGTTACATAGTCACACCGTGGCATCTGTGAGCTTGTAGCACTTGACAATCCTCTTCACTCGCTTCAATGACCCAGAGCCTTTGTTATATCTTGGTCACATTATACCCTCCTCCTCCACCCCTGTACAACACACTTTATGCAGCACACATAGAAGTGGCAACTTGTCATTTTTCAATGATTGTTGATGTGCAGGAAGGGACACCTTCCTGCCCATGAACAATCACGGATAGCAATTTGCTGAAAGCAAAACACACATAGAAACATCAAAAACAAGGAGAAATTAAACATTTCTCCTAATTTCGCCAGGTTCAGACCAGGTTTTCCCTGGTCTTATTTTTGGTGCTGCCTCCTATTTATGCCACCCTTGTAAATAGGGAGCAACGTCAAAAAGCAATGGGTGTTGTGGCGGAACGCCCACCACAACACCCATTGCCTGCCCCTTTCACGTTAAGTGCTGCGTGAAAGAGGGCCTTATTTACAAGGCGGGGCTAAGCCACTTTAAGTGGGTTAACGCCGCCTAGTAAATAAGGCAAAGGGTTTATTGCTGCAGGAACAACACAAAAAGTGACGTTTCTGTGGCGATAAGCCCTTGTAAATATGCCCCCAGGTTTTCCCTGGGCTTATTTTTGGCACTGCCTCCTATTTACGCAATTCTTGTAAATAGAGGGCAGTGTCAAAAAGCAATGGGTGTTGCTGTAGAATGCCCACCAAAATTACCCAATGTCCGCCGCTTTCATGCTAAGTGCTGAGTGAAAGAGGGCCATATTTACAAGGCGGCATTAAGCCATGTTAAATGGCTTAACGCCACCTTGTAAACAGGGCCGGAATGGCCGTAGCGGGTACTGGGCCTTTCCCCGGCGGGCCGCTAGGGTGGGGGCCAGTGTTGGGCCCCTGGGGGCCGTTTTTGTTACCGGGGGTCACCAATATCGGCCCCCTGTAACAAAATCGGCCGAAACTGGCCAATCGCAAACAGCTCAGCTGCACCTCCCCTACCCCCAGGGGGGGGCGGCCGAGCAGTTTGCCAGGGCCGGTTTTGGTTCCCAGTCCGGCCCTGCTTGTAGGTAAGGTGAAGGATTTATCGCCACAGGAAGATCACAAAAAGTGACGTTCCTGTGGCGATAAGCCCTTTTAAATACGTCCCTCTATCTTTAGACCTAAAGTCTAAGTTTAGACCTGAAGTCTAAGTTTAGACCTGAAGTCTAAAGTGAGACTTCAGGTCTAAAGTTAGACTTTAGATCTAACGTTAGACTTTAGATCTAAAGTTAGACTTTAGATCTAAACTTAGTATTTCTGGTCTAAAGTTAGACTTCAAGTCTAAGTTTACCTTTTAGACTCGGGGCCTCAGTGTGTCCTTAAAATGGCTCAAACACACAAAAGGTGATGGGAGGAACGCTTGCAATAAGTCAAACCACTGGTAATCCCTTGGGGTAGTGTTCCAACTCATTGTTCTTGTGCCCATCATTTCCTTTTCGCATTTGGACCACCTTTTTACTCAAAATAAAAGGGGACAGGCAAAAAATATATACATGCAACTAAATTGAAAGAAGTTATAAAACATTAAAAAAGAGGGTAGCCTTTTTTCTCGGTTTATTACAGAAATTTTGCCTGTATTCCATGGTGAGGACTGATAGAGGACATGAAAGGAGGACATGGAATCGGAGTAATGACAGGTGGTAATGGGAGTTAATGGAGAGAGAAATAGGGGCATATTATCAAGAACGGCGTTAAAATTATCGCCGGTTTAGCGGCAGAAAACTGCCGCTAAAGCGGCGATAATGGGCTTGATAATATGCCCTGGAGAATTCCAATAGAAGCCCATGTTCACACCAGAACATGGACTTATATTGGAATTCTCAAAGGCATATTATCAAGCCCATTATCGCCGCTTTAGCGGCAGTTTTCTGCCGCTAAACCGGCGATAATTTTTAACGCCGTTCTTGATAATATGCCCCATAGATACTCACAGCCGTGCACAAGCCAAGAAAAGAAGCAGATTGGGTATTAACCGTATATTGATAATTGATGCTGTGGACAAACGAGAATCGAAGTGGCTTAGAACAGCACGCTTAAAATATAAAGCATATCGAAAATAATATAGCTTAAAATAACATAAAACATTACAACGTAATATACAGTGGCATGACATGAGATAACATAAAATGACATAAAACATAACAACTTATATAACAAGATACGTTCAAAGGGAATATGGGAATATCTTGTTTCAAAAAAGCAGCAAAACTTTCTAAAATTCCTAAATAATCTTCAGTCCCCCCCCAAAAAAACGATTAGCAATCATAATGCAACGGAACTTTAAAAATTAAAAACTCCTTCCAGATGGAAAGGCAAATTTTTTCTAAACCAGCTTTCCTTCGTCAGTGCTTCAACAGAATTACCATTCCGACTTACCCCTCCGAATATTGCGACACCACTGACGCTGGCTACAGGGTGACAGATTAAACATGTATAGCGCTAATTGGCAGAAAGCTCTTAATTAAAATAAGTTTGGGACAGGCAGATACCCAGATACAAACAGAAAGGTCAGGGTGTCCTGTTAGTATGGGGTTTTAATCAGCGGTGACAGCAGATTTGCTGCGCATGGAAATCAAAGGGCACCGAGCAGCTGTGTAGGCAGCCATGGCGTGGCTGGCGACCATGATTTATCTGCGCGTGTGTCTGTGAGTGAGTGTGCGCAGAGAGAGGGAGAGTGTGTGGCCATCTTCCAGACAGAGCAGAACATGCAAATGAGATGCTTGAAGGAAAGTGTCAATAGAAATGCCAGAAAGACTCCATCAGATTTGTCAGTGTCAACATCTGCCGCTGCTAATGAGCTCCAAGGATCCATCGTGACAAACGGTTCCATAACGAAGATCTAAAAGTAATAAACCTCCGCAAACTTTTGTAAAGCTTTATATTTATAAAGGTTACCAAAGACTGTCAGTGCGGTTCAGTGCTAATAGAATGCGCGTTGTAATTTCTTGTTTTTCCTTTTTTGACTAAATGACTTTGTCAAGGACATTTCCAAGTAATATGTTTTCCATGAAAGGATGATTCACATGTATTGATTCTTTTACAGAATTCCGAGCATTAAAACAATTTTCAGTAAGCAGCAAAATTGACATTTATGGTTAGAACAGTCGGAGTTCCATTGAATTTTCTTTTAGTACATTTTATGCGAGAAACAAAGATATTCTTTTGGAAGCACGGAATCCCAGATGTAAGGCAGCCATAGGTCAACGCTATAATAATGCTAGTGGTGTCCAAAGTTGCAACATTATATTTCGCGGACTTTCGGTAATTCTCGGGAACACTATGGTTAACCTCAGGAGTTTGCAAAGTTTTCTGCATGTGGGTAATGCCTAGACTCTCGAGTTTCTTTTTAGTTTTACAGAGAAAAAAAATCGAAGAAGTCCATGCAGTTTAAAGTCACGATGAAATAATTTTAAAGTTAGCTTGTGCGAAAACATACCATGGGGCTCATTTATGAGCTTGGAACGCAGTGCAACGCAGCAAGTGGCCTGGCTATTTTGCACTGCAATAGAGAAAGGTCAGGAATTGTTGGGGGGAGCGTTTTAGGGGGCACAGGGCACCTTCACGGAATGATCGAAGGAGTGATTTAGGGGCAAAGGGGCAGCTTAACTTGAGGCGGGGTGCGCAGGAACGCTCCTACTAAAATGAAGGAAACAGATGTGTGAGCCATGGAAACCAAGCCAAAAGGTTTAACAGATTGATTTAGAAGGTGCGACTTCAAGAAAAAGGCATTTAAAATACAGGATACAAAATATAGTGACCTCGCATTCATAGAGAGTCTTACCAAACAGAAGGCATTATTATATAATTCTCAATAGGACTCAGAAGGCATTGAAATCGTTTGAAGAGAGACACTTCAGAAAACCTCAAAGACACATTTATAAATGCATTATGAAAAACATAATTTAAATCAAGGAAAATGTTCTCAGAATGCAAAACACATTTGATCTAAAATGCAGAGAATACTCACGTTTAAACCTAAAAGAAAGCAGCCTTGCAAGTGTAATATAAGCATTAAATTCTCAATAAGAAAACACCAATTTAGAGACAAAATAGCACATACAGCAATTATATTGGCAAGTTAAATTGTATCTTAATAAAACAAAAAACAAGAGCTCTTGGGGAGCACCCACACCCGCCTGCCATCTACCAACAGATGGGTGGGGTAGTCCGACGAGAACCCCGTGGACTTTTCTTTTATACCCTGTAAGCTGGGATCTGAAGCAGAAGTGCTTATTGCAACGACAGTCCTACCTACGTCTATTACACCACGGTTCGCACATTTATCAGAAGTGTCGTGTCTATCTTACTATATGCGGAACATAGTCTAGGAGGACGCTCTTGTGGTGGGAACTTCTCTGTTCTCATGTTCAGACCCAGGATGTGGTGTGCTATATGTCGACAGGATAGAGAGAGAGAGACAGTGAATTTTGAGACAGTGAACTTTGGGCACACGGGTAGGGTGGGGGCTATCCAGTTTGGAGCAGGATGCCTCGCAGAGAGAACCTGGCTGAGATTTTTAGTCAGACAGGCTTAGAGCCTGCTGTTCAGAAAAATGGCAGAACTCTGGTCAATTTAACAAAAGGCCTGCAGAAAGACCGCAGGGCCTACGTAGGGGTTCATACTGACTGAGTGACAAGGATGGCCCAGGGTAGTTGTTATATGGTAAAACCGGACCCTCAGGTCAATTTAACATGGCCTACAAATTAAGCTGGCAGGGCCTATGTAAGGGGTTCATACTTCAGGTGTGGGCAGAACGGGCCTGGGGTACCCTATGATAAAAAATAGACCCTGCTTCATTCCCTCCTCTTGTTCATTTACTGAACAAAATTCTTACAGCAATCTTTTCAGGCCCTCCTCCTAGTAGGTGTATCCCAGGGGTGTCATTCATTGGAACATTGGTTGTCTTGTATCTTCCTTAACGTCATATAGACTCCTTCAGGCCTGTCAAAGTTGACATGCTGTTTTCTGTGTCTGTAGACCGGTGTGTGCAAACATAATATCCTGCCCTGTCAACTGTCCCCCTGTCCCGTCTTTATCAATGGCTATTTATTCAATTTGGTACAACTTCTCTGTTTCATTTAAGCAGTATCTCAGGTTTAACACTGTGATCACAATTCACTATAAGGGGCGTAGTCATTATAGCAATTGGGCTCAATACTGCTAGTAGCACCAATGGTCATTTTCTCTAATTGTTCTGAAAGTCTTGAGGCATTGTTCCAATCGTTGGTACGTGTGGCTAGTGTGACTAGTTGGAAGAATGTCTTATCTTCTGCTGTACTTTTACTCTTTTCAAAAAGTCTGCTGAGGAATAATGTAGAGCCTCAGAGATGATACCTGTAAACAGAAAAAGTAACCGTTGGTGCCTGTCTTCAAGTAATTTGAGAGGTTACTAGCACTTCTATTACTTAGGCACATTCGATATGAGGAAAACAAAGTGATGAAAAAGGTAAAGATGTCTTGTTGTCACAACTTGTAGACTGAGGGGTTGGGGCATTGATTTTTCCAGACGTCTTTAATTGATGTATCGTTGGGGTCCGCTTACACACTCTTCCTTTCTCTGCTGTGTAGCATGTGCAACCCTTCAGGATGAGCTTGGGATACCATTCCCACTTGGTAGTTTCCGTGGAACACATGTATTTTCTGTGTGGCTTCTTGCCCCTTGCACAACCCCTCAATCACATGTGAGATGAACGCCGGTCAATTGTCAGAACCCAAAAGCATAGGTACTTTAAAGCGCGGTATGAACTCTTTCAAGAGGCATTTGGCAATAGTTTGTGTATTGCTGTTCTTGAATTGGCATGCCTCAGTCCATTTGCTGATCATGCACACAATAACCAACACGTACTTGTAGTTTGAGTAGGGGGCATGCCGATGAAGTCCATTTAATGTGGGGAAATGAAGTGGCCTGGGGCAGGGGAAATACAGCATGAGGAAAACAGTCTGATCTTCCCATCACGTCCAACAAGTGATGAACCATGAAAAAGACGGGCCATGGGAGCAAGCATTATCGTTGGTAAACATATCTTTCAATTTGGGCCTATCCGTATTCCTTTTATTTTTTCATACATCCTCCCCTGTTCCCTTCTTCCTTTTCTTCCACCCAGCCCTTTCAATAATATACTTAAGGTCATAGTACATATCATCATCCTTTATCTTTATATCATGATATCATGTGCAGTAGAAGCAATCTGAACCAATGTGTACTCACAACCAGTCAATGCTATTCCTTTTTGTACATCTGCATCAATAAATTATTTACCAATTGATACATAGTCCTTGGAGGAGGTGTGTGCAACACATTCTACAATTGAAACTTTGGTAGCAACATGTCTTGCAATAGTTGAGCTATTAATGGTACACGCTGCATTTGTTGGCCAGCTGAGGTAAGGAGGGAACTCCAAATGAAGGAAAGAACCTAAAAATTATATTGCAATCCCTGTACAAGACTTTAAAAAGAAATTCATTATCTCCAGAAGCAAAAGAAGAATTAAAACATTGTACTATAGCTTGTCCCAACAGCAAACACAGATGAAACTCTCTGTCACAGTAACACCTTTAGGAATCAAAACACTCATAGTTGTCAAACTGTGCCCAGGGATGTGGAATTCCTATAGCCCCACGCCCAGGACATATTGTTTGAGGTCAAGGGCAACAAGTTTTCATGCGTATTTTGTCCTTGGGACAAGTAGGCCCAACCCCCTACAGCACAAACCCTTTGGTTTATGAATCAGGGAAAGGAATAGTCTTTATTTATTGTTCATTAATGCAAAGGCTTTATTATTAGAATGAGCGCTCTAAGTAAATGTTGTAAGCTCAGACTGCACTACTGACAGTGGTTAGAGTATAAAAATGTGTACACATGTTTTCAATATTTAGCAATGTGAGGCTATGGATACTGCTCTCAGAATGCTCGGTAAACTACTGGAATAAGGTAGGTACCATTTCTTTGCAACATAAACATAAACAAGCATTGGTAAAGCCAGTAGGTCTGAATTTGTTGGTCAGCCTTTAGGCTTGGTCAATGCACAACTTGTTTTGGCAATATTTTTGTGAAACCTCATTGGTGTGGGAGCTGCTGGGCCCTCACCTTATAACAAACATTGGAAAAAGCAAAAAGTGTTTTGCTTTCAAAAATCACACATTGCACAGTAGTTCCTGGCACTGAATAAAACAACTGTGTGTCGATATGCTCCTTGTGAAAGAACAGAATGAAGTCACTCACAGTGAAGCTAGCCAAGAGAGAGAGGGAGAGAGACAACATTTTATTAAACATAAAAGGTCATGGTTAACGCCAGTCCTAATTAGGGGCCCAATTATTAAATAAAGTGCACCCATGTCCTTGGATTATGTGCAGATATACAACTTTTGTGAATTCACAAGACTACAGAAGTAGGCCAAGAAATAGTACTCCTAGAAAATATTTGTGAATTGCATTTAAGCATGAGCAAATATGCAGGTGTACTTTTGCTCAAGCGAAAATACCTTCAGCCCCAGTATGTAGATCTGCGGAAACGTGGCCACATAAGGGAATTGTTAGCATTCAAAGCCTACTATGGAAGGAGCCCTAGCATAATCAGAGAGGCTATTTCAGAGCTCTTATATAATGAATATTGCTGCCATTATTTGTTGCTGCATTATATGGCACAAAAGGGACAAGTGTATTTTGTTACAGAACAAGTATTTTTAAGAAGCATCCAGGCCCATGGACAAGTAGATATTTCATTAAATTCCACACCCCTTTGTGCCAATCCCTTATACCTCGAAACCCTCTTTTCAAACACCCTGAAAGATTGCACCTATATATTTAAAAGACTTATTAAATCTGTACACATTGTATCCTTGAAACATTATAATACGAAGCACTGTTATTCAATGCACACTATCCTTCTGTATTGGCATATACTCATTACTAATGATCAATACATAAACATAATATAAACACAACATTACTACTTTTCCTATTACTCCTATTCTTTGTAGTCCCTGGCGAATGCACTGCATTAGAATGCATTTTGGCACAATCCACCGGACTAGGGGCCCGATTCACAGAACTAACTTACGACAAAATCCTAAACTTACTACCATTTTGGTATTCACAGAATGAACTTACTTATTTTGGTATTCACAGAATGAATTTACTCATTTTGGTATTCACAGAATGAACTTACTCATTTTGGTATTCACAGAAGGCACTTACACATTTTGTGTGAACTTACACATTTTGTGTAACTTATTCATCTTGTGTAACTTACACATTTTGTGTAACTTACTCATTTTGTGTAACTTACACATTTTGGTATTCACAGAAGGCACTTACTAATTGATGAGTAAGTGCCTTCTGTGAATACCAAAATGAGTAAGTTCATTCTGTGAATACCAAAATGGTAGTAAGTTCATTCTGTGAATACCAAAATGGTAGTAAGTTCATTCTGTGAATACCAAAATGGTAGTAAGTTCATTCTGTGAATACCAAAATGAGTAAGTTCATTCTGTGAATACCAAAATGAGTAAGTTCATTCTGTGAATACCAAAATGGTAGTAAGTTCATTCTGTGAATACCAAACTGAGTAAGTTCATTCTGTGAATGCCAAAATGAGTAAGTTCATTCTGTGAATACCAAAATGAGTAAGTTCATTCTGTGAATACCAAAATGGTAGTAAGTTTAGGATTTTGTCGTAAGTTAGTTCTGTGAATCAGGCCCAATGTAATTTGTTACAACAATATTCTCTCCAACTCTGAAGAACCTAGGAATGAAAAACATTAATATACATACACATTATTTCTTTTAGATACACATATAAAACAGCACTTCTCCTTGCGCCATTCAAATAGTCAAAACCCTTCAAGAATGCAATATACTTAGTGCCATTCTATATATACATCTGCTTGTGAAGATGGCGGTGTTCCTGTTGCGGCTGATCACCGTGGTCTTCCTCTTTGGACAGTCAATGGAAACACAATAAAATCTGTGTTCCAGGACTGATAGGTCGGAGCTCAGGAATGATGGGGCCCTTCTTCTTCCACCTGAATGCTTGAGAAGACAGAAACTTCGTAGTGCGTGTTAACTTATACAAATATATGTCTTCTTTCATAATTTGAATGTGACTGTTAGGTCTAGTTGATGTGACTTATACATATATTAATTGTTCAGTGAGGAGGATATGGGGCATTAGGTGGTTGTCAGAACATTGTAATATTTGTGAGTGAAAACAGAGTGATCCATGGGCAATAAACTATTTTTGCTTTCTTTAAATTATTTATTTATTTATTTCGCTCAATTGTGGTGCTTATTTTGCCTATTTTATTTTTAAGCAGTCCTGTACTGGCTTTGCTGAAAGTTGTTGCTGCTTTAATATCATAATGGACACATGGTCCAGCTGTCATCCAAACGTGTGGGAAAATGTAGTAGGCCTGAGCCTGTGGCATGACAAATCTTTCCTATTTAAATTTTATTTCTAACCAGACAAAAGGTGATGAAAACAATAACATTGAGCTTATCTATGCAAACATCCCGAAGACAGGAAATCCAATACACTTCTTGGAGACGCAGGGAAGACCCTAATAATAATAATGTTGCAAAATCTCGAAACATCAATTAACCCCGAAAAACAAAGAAGAACCAAAACATTGTACTCTAGTAGTTCCCAGGAGATAGAAACATTTAAGGGAGACAAAAACTCATGGTATTCGAACTGCAAAATATATGCAACCCCCTCTAAAGTCTGCAACTGTACTTTTAAAAGGCCTCTTTAAATCCACACCTATTATTCTGACAATATTGCGATACTGAGCATTGCTTACTCCATGCATACATTGAAATCTACTTTATATCGGCACGTATTATTTATTCTTTTGTATTTTCCTAGCACTGGGGCCTGTGTGAAGGAAGTCAGTGTGGTGGCTTCCTGTGGTAATTTATTCCTACGAATCTCTGGTTGGTTCATATTTTGAAGGCTGCACTCAGCTGTGCATATCCAAAATCTTATTCCTTACCTCCTCTCACATAGACACATACATATTCCGTCACTAAACTGCACAACGTGAAACTTGAAACACTTTTAAAAAAAAAAAATGTTTTAATCTTGGCTTCCCCCGTTACCAAATTGTGTGATTCTAGGCAACTTATTTCTCTTGTTCACTTCCACAGCCCAACGTATTCTTACACATACATATCTTTCATCTAAATCTCATGTTCGTTGTCAACCACAGGAAGTCCCTTTCCTGCCTGGCTCAACGCCCAGAATCTGTGGTCGGCCAGGAATGCCACTTCTGAAGGCAGCCCAAGAAAAAATCTATTAACCCTTCAACACCACGTAATATCTAAAAACATGTGTTGTTTTTAATTGTAATATGCAAAATATATTTGGCTTATTTTAAAATAACATGGCTTTCTTGCAAAGCGCACGTTTACTTAGAATGGTATTTTGACGCTAAACAGCAGTTCTTCATTGTTCCCCAACTCAATGGTACTCATTTCATCCATCTCAGAATGATGAAGGGCTGATCAGACCCGCAGCATTTGACGTGTGACCATGAAGTCAAACCATGGGTGTAGCTAGCGTGCATTCCATTCCATCACTTTATCTCCCCTCTTCTCTCCCTAGTTCTGCGCATGAAATCGGGAGAGAACAGTCTTATCTTGCTAATTCCAATCTTCTGTCTAATGTTCACCATCTGCTCCGACATGTACGTTACTCTAAGTCTAGTGCCACTAACTTCCTTGGCCACGAGACACAATTTCAAAATCTTTTCTATTAGCTAACTCCAACTGTGTGCGTTCTGTGGCAGTACTTCCCGGATCCGCCCTGGCATTCAGGCTATTGCTTGTGCCTGGAGAGATGGCACCTTTTACTGCCTGGGCTGCTGCTGAGTTTGCACGCAGGTAGGAGTAAATTATTCTGTACTTAGTTGCTTAGTACTGCAGTATTTGGTGTAATCTTCAATGTGAATCTAGCATCTAGCTGACCAGATAGGCCCCTGCATTTTGTTCATTGAAGTATGGATGCCTAAAGATATTCATCAGGACTATAATGAGAAATTCTTTTATGAATTATAATTGGTCATCTAAATAGAGAAATATTCATGTGCATTTGAAACTGAAAGTATTTTCCCTCTGCCCGGACTATATTACTTATATTGATGGCATTTTTAGTCTTTTAACATTGTGGGCCACAGAACATTGTATGTACTATGTTAAGCCTATGATCCAAAAATATCAAAGGGAATAGCTCCATTTTACCTGGTAGTACATTTTCTATCATTGGGCTCTGGGCGGTAAGGGATGGCAGTCCTTGACCTCAACTTATTATGTCACTGTAGTGATTGAGTCCACGAAGGTTGGTATAGTTCAAGTAGATTTATTGAAGATTAGAACAAGACCATAACAAGATCAGATCAAGACCAGAGGGAGACCCCACCAGGAGCAGCCAGCATGCTGCTCAGCCCAGCCAACTGTGAACATTGACCGCTAACATTCCATAAGATGACATCATAGCAAGGTTCTACAGGCAGGGTATGACTAGCATTGAACTAAGGATATAACATATCCCCCTTTCTCCCAACTAAACAAAAGAACATAGGAGGAGAGGAAGTAAGAACCACGAACCAATGAAAGAAAAGAGGAACTGTAAAGGATGAGAGAGATAAAGAAGAAAGATAAACAAGAACATAAGAACCCATCCTCCCTTCTATACACCAAAGGAAAAGGCAAGAAAACACATAGTCAGAGAAGAGGAGTGAAAGAAGCACGAAGGACTACCCCAAAACACACCCACTGGCCAGAACAGGAATGTAAGAGGGCTGAAAGATGGGAAAACCAACAGAGCAAGAAAACACGACAAAAGAGCAGAGGAAAGCTCAGAATCCACATGAGACACCAAGAAGAAAACTTCAGTAGGAAAACAGAAAAGAAGAGAGAAACAAGAAAGATGAGGAAGGATAGAGGAAACTCCTCAGCAAAACACCATTATCAATACATAATGAAGCATATAATATAAAGATAACAGTGTATATAAACAAAACAAAAAATATCAATATATTAAGTACAAACCTATTTGTGCAGATAGAGAGGACTATAACCCCCAAAACAGACCCCAACAAACAGTGACGGAGTATTAAGAGAAATGGGACCCAAAACCCATGAAACAATAGTCCTTGTAAAGAAAAAGAGCACACTGATATGTGGAGTGAACGACCGGGTGAAGACCCGTGAACTAGAAATGTAATGCAGAAGGACTGTACCCTTGCATGAATCCCCTGTAAACGGGTAGACTTGAAAGTGTGTACAGGTAGGAACCAGTACTAATGCAAAAGGACTGTAACCCTTGCATGAATCCCCTGTAAACGGGTAGACTTGAATTGTACAGGTAGGAACCTGCACTAATGCAAAAGGACTGTAACCTTTGCATGGTTACCATGTAAATGGGTAGACTTGAAGAATACAGTGAGCAGATGGGACTTAAACCCATTGCTGGCAAATGGGACTAAAACCCATAGTAGTCCCTGTGTTGGGAGGCAAGTGGCAAGCATGAGACAGTGAAAAATGGACTCTTTACGGCGTATACCCTCACAACATGTACCTACAGGGTGTATGCCTAGGGTCCCTAAACAACCAAGTACAAAGTTGTTGAGACTACAATACCTCCCACACATCAAAAAAAGAAAACTGACTTTACACTGTGGATTGAAACAGACTGCTTTTGGAAAGTTAAGAAACCGGTGTCTTCACACCACGATGCGAAATGTGCCTCCTGTCATCAGGCTTAAGTCAATAGCTTTAACACAAAAAAAACCAAAAAACAGATGGCATAGAGTCCAGGCAGGAACTGCTGATCGCACCAAACACTTGAGACGAGCGTAAACAGCAAACGTGGATTGATTGAACATTTCTACCACCTAAACGCCACATACCACTTGGCACTAGATGGCAGTGTTGTACTTGAGCAAAAAAAATAAAACGAGTCAATATTTCTATTTATTTCCCACTCCGCTGCTCCGATGAGCACTCAACCATGTCCTGTCAATGCAGTGAAGAGGATGCCACTCACCACTGGTGTGAAATACAGGTGATCAGTCCGATCATACAGAGTCCACGGAACGACCTTCCAACGCTGGAGACTTCACACAGAAACAAATCCAACGACGATGACGGTTCCGCATGAATGTCCAGTCATGGAAAATGCGCATTGTTTGATGTGCTTGGACACCATCTGGTTAGGTTAAACTCCATTGAGGGAAAATGAGGAAACGCGGTTGGCATCGTGAAAGCTGAGCACACGCAAAGAGGCAGATCCAACCCCAAGATGGCGTGACGCATTCTACGTCACGCCGGATGGCTTGCGGCACGTCTGTGCATGCGGGACTGCAGAGAAGACGGAGGAGTGCGAGTCAGGCACCATGGAGACGGAGGTGGGTGCACGCTCTATTACAGACACGCGCGACAGAGATTTGAATAGTATCAAGGCGGTTGGGAAATCCATAAGGTTTCAATGTCTCAGAGTGGTGCAATAACCCGAGACTGGAAAACCCCTCACCTCATCAATGCTCAACAGTGTAAAATAAATACTACACCACACGATCAGCACCACCAGAAAAACGTGTCTATGTTTAGGATGAAAGGCAGCTGGGATGAAAAAAAAACAAGCGTTGCGCACTGCATATCCCCAATGCTAGAGTTGACTTAGTGTCCACCTGTCTCTGGCATAGTAAAAATAGTCCAAACATGTTCTGTAGGGACAGCACTGTATAGCATTGAAGATAGGAATGCCTAACTCTGCATTGGGACACAAAGTCAGACAGACCAATTACCTCGCTTGAGGAGACAGTGCAGACAAAAATTGTAGACTCACTGTAGAAGGTGCACACTCCGTTGAGACAGCGAGAAGAAGACGATATAAAGCAGATGATGAGACGCCCAAGCTTGATTGGGCAGCTCTTGTAGTGGCACTTCCCCATACGCACAGGAACAACTGGCAGACTGCTGTGGGCGACCGGTGGGAGGTCACTGGTGGGGTCACGATGGCAGTTGACTTAGCTTAACTTGAGTTGCAGTAGGTCCTGTGTTATTAAGGTTGCTTGAGGTCCTAAAGAGGTGGTAGGTGTAGGTTCTTTTGAAAATCGTCGCCAAAAACTTGTAGTGATTGAGTCCACGAAGGTTGGTATAGTTCAAGTAGATTTATTGAAGATTAGAACAAGACCATAACAAGATCAGATCAAGACCAGAGGGAGACCCCACCAGGAGCAGCCAGCATGCTGCTCAGCCCAGCCAACTGTGAACATTGACCGCTAACATTCCATAAGATGACATCATAGCAAGGTTCTACAGGCAGGGTATGACTAGCATTGAACTAAGGATATAACAGTCACTTCTTTCTTTTGTGTGGCTTGTCTATCATTTGATGCTGGGCCAAGTCTAGGGCGTAATAGCAACCAGAAAACGTAAAAAGGTTGCTGTGTGACGTGGTCAATTAATGCCTGCGAAATCCTTCCTCCCCCTCTTTCTACCACTTGACTCAATATTCAAGTGGGAAGACCCATTACTAAGGGTCCAAGCACGCCAGAAAGGTGAGATGAGAAGCGTGAGGTGTGACGGTCAAGGAACTGAATGTACTCCATTCAGGGTATAATGAGTTAAAATAGGGAGCCTATTTAAAACTGTGCTCAAAAAGACGTAATTAAGAGTCGTGAAGGCAGCTACTTGACAGCTAGACACAGTATTCACTGGATGCACCGCGCACCAGTTGCGTGGTCTCTAATTGAACCTGTCTCAGTTAAAGTGGGTGTGCTTGGCATGTACCCAGTTGTTCCTGCTGATCACTTCTCACTGCAGTGCACAAGAGAGAAGTACTCCTATATATAAGATCTCGCTAAACAGTAGTGAAAACCTGTGGTACCACTGTGAGAGAAAGAGATAAGAAAGGCCTATAAGCCAGATAAGAGAGGGAGAGACGCAAAATGCAGACCGAGAGAAGGAAATAGAGTATAGCTATTAGAGTACACTGCATGTAACTAAAAAAGGCGGAGAACAAAGGACACTTTTACAATGAAGAGAAAGAGGTTGAAAGGCGTTGACAGAATTTAAACGTTCAAACAATACAATGTATGCCAACTAAATAATCAAAATACAAAACAAACATGAGCTGCCAGACGCAGTCCCATACACACGTACTTGCGGCACAAAGTGGGAGACGCCAGACACAACCTCCTGTCGCCAAGTACATACTTCAAAATATAAATGTGAGGAACTATGAAAACAATTCGGTGTATGTTGTGCATTACGTGGTCAGTTATCTGAAAGTGACTTGTGCTGATTAAAGGCAGGGGGTATTGGCTGATCCTGGGGAACGTAATTCTACAAGTGGTAATGCAGATACTTCTTACTTCAGTTGTTGGAGTGAAGGTGACTCCTAGTATTTCCCAAAATGTGCACTTACTTCTTCCTAGCGGGGTCTGTAGAGCTGGTGGGGGAGGGGGGGCTGGTGTAGTACTACAGACCACAGCATCAATAACTAGCGGGGAGTCTGTAAGGCTATTGTCAGGTGTTTCACAGACCACAGCAACACCCTACCTAGCAGGCCTTTACCCTTTAATGACTGAGTTGGTATAAGGCCAGTCAACTTAAAATTGACAAATGTGCTCATACAAACAATATATGCATATATAATAAAAAGGAATTTAACAGGACAATCAATATGCACCTAAATATTATAGTCTCACTAATGGATCAGCCACTGCACCAGGCAGTGGCCTCCAATACAATGATCACAAAATGTTTTGCTGCAACACTTAGTCAATGCAAAAAGAACAAAACTCTATATAAATAGGTAAACATAGGTACATAGGTAAACATAGGTAAACACTAGCGAATAACACAAAGTCCTAAAGGTGCATAGCAATTAATGAACATTTTGTACATGTACTTTAAAAAGAAAACAATGCATATGCCTTAATGCTTGGAACTCTTAAACAACAATTGCGTATTTCTGGCCATTTGAGGGCGATAAAAGCGCTTTCTATCTTACTGCTTCACAAAAAAAGAAAACCCAAAAATGCTTATAACTAGCGAAAATATAATATCTAACACATCCCGGGGAAACCACTCTCTTCTCTTTTACACAAGAGGAAACCGTAAAACTTGTTAACACAAGAGGACACCGTGTATCTGTTAGCTAGGCAGGCACGGAATTCGTCTTCTTTCTCATGACTATTGAATGAGAGTCGCCTTTGATTTTCATCAGAGGGGCATGATAAAACAAAAATGACCACTGAAAGATGCCAGACGCAATCCTCCCTTTCCTGCCAGTCCTTATAACTAGACAGAGGTCCTCCCTTCTTTCAGAGAGGCACGAATACCAACTTATCTCTATTTATAACAAACCCACAATTAAACACTGAAAGATGCCAGACGCAATCTTCCCTTCCCTGTCAGTCCTTGTAACGAGACAGAGGTCCTCCCTGCTTCCAGAGAGGCACAAATAACAAAATCCACAATGAAAGACGCAAGACGCAGTCTTCCCTTCCCTGTTAATTCTTCTAATTAAACAGAGGCCCTCCCTTGCTGCCAGAGAGGCACAATAACCACTTATAACAACGATAAAGCAAAATGATCACTGGAAGATGCCAGACGCAATCTTCCCTTCCCCGTCAATCCTAGATGGAGTCCCTCGCTAGCTCTCAGAGAGGCACAGTAACAACGTATGTCTATTTATAAAAGGAAAAACACATAATTCAAACAACTTCCTAACGTCACCATTTGGCTTAGAGTCCACTACGCACACGTTTCCTTTAGCTTGGGAATGTTCTTTTAATAAGCGAGACCAGTTAGACAATTAGACAGGACAACTGAAACAAGGAACACAGATGTCCCACGGTCGCCCCTACCCGCTGCTCCCAGAAAGACAGCACATCAGGCAGCAAAAATAACTTACCCGAGTGCTGTTCTCTGTGGTTCAGTCAGGAAAGAGGCACGAAGGGTGGTCTGCGTCCGGGGTCCCAGTGGTCTCCTGTCAGCTGGAGCTGCCATCCGAGTCATGGCACCAAAATGTTGGGGGGAGCGTTTTAGGGGGCACAGGGCACCTTCACGGAATGATCGAAGGAGTGATTTAGGGGCAAAGGGGCAGCTTAACTTGAGGCGGGGTGCGCAGGAACGCTCCTACTAAAATGAAGGAAACAGATGTGTGAGCCATGGAAACCAAGCCAAAAGGTTTAACAGATTTATTTAGAAGGTGCGACTTCAAGAAAAAGGCATTTAAAATACAGAATACAAAATATAGTGACCTCGCATTCATAGAGAGTCTTACCAAACAGAAGGCATTATTATATAATTCTCAATAGGACTCAGAAGGCATTGAAATCGTTTGAAGAGAGACACTTCAGAAAACCTCAAAGACACATTTATAAATGCATTATGAAAAACATAATTTAAATCAAGGAAAATGTTCTCAGAATGCAAAACACATTTGATCTAAAATGCAGAGAATACTCACGTTTAAACCTAAAAGAAAGCAGCCTTGCAAGTGTAATATAAGCATTAAATTCTCAATAAGAAAACACCAATTTAGAGACAAAATAGCACATACAGCAATTATATTGGCAAGTTAAATTGTATCTTAATAAAACAAAAAACAAGAGCTCTTGGGGAGCACCCACACCCGCCTGCCATCTACCAACAGATGGGTGGGGTAGTCCGACGAGAACCCCGTGGACTTTCCTTTTATACCCTGTAAGCTGGGATCTGAAGCAGAAGTGCTTATTGCAACGCCAGTCCTACCTACGTCAATTACACCACGGTTCGCACATTTATCAGAAGTGTCGTGTCTATCTTACAATATGCGGAACATAGTCTAGGAGAAGGTCATATTCTCAGACCAAGCACCCTGATCTGACGCTCTGGGAACTTCCCTGTTCTCATGGTCAGATGTACCCAGGATGTGGTGTGCTATATGTCGACAGGATAGAGAGAGAGTGAATTTTGAGACAGTGAACTTTGGGCACACGGGTAGGGTGGGGGCTATCCAGTTTGGAGCAGGAGGCCTCGCAGAGAGAAGCTGGCTGAGATTTTTAGTCAGACAGGCTTAGAGCCTGCTGTTCAGAAAAATGGCAGAACTCTGGTCAATTTAACAAAAGGCCTGCAGAAAGACCGCAGGGCCTACGTAGGGGTTCATACTGACTGAGTGACAAGGATGGCCCAGGGTAGTTGTTATATGGTAAAACTGGACCCTCAGGTCAATTTAACACGGCCTACAAATTAGGCTGGCAGGGCCTTTGTAAGGGGTTCATACTTCAGGTGTGGGCAGAACGGGCCTGGGGTACCCTATGATAAAAAATAGACCCTGCTTCAGAATACGCCATTTTTAAGGCAATACAGCGCATTCCTGTCCCTTAACTTGTGTTGGCATTTTGGCAGCCTAGAGCCAATGCCGGCACCCTTGCCCCATGGTGCCAGGGTGCGTGTGTTGCATGCACGATAGGGTTTGTGCAGGAAGGGGCACCTTTCTGCACAAAAGCAATCCTGGAAGGCATATTGCTCTTTCTATGTGTGAATGCATAACACATAGGAAGAGGAAGAAACGAGGAGAAATAGAGAGATTTCTCCTTGTTTCGCGCCCCTTAGGAAGGTGTAAGATTTTGGTGCATCCTCAGGTTTGCAAGTTCTTGTAAATCTGAGGCTGTGTTAAAATCCATGTCTGTTGCGTGGGAACACCTGCGCAACACCCATGGAATGCCTTCCCAGGGCAGAGTATGGCATGGCTGCGACTTGCGCTGCGTTGCGTTACTCCAAATTTTTAAAGCATCTCAAAGCCACACAAAGTGGCTTTGAGCTGCTTCAAAAATCTGATTTAGAGGTTTACATCATGCATGTATCACATTGCGTGGTGAAAAAGTGACGCAACCCTCTCATAAATAAGCCCCCAAGTCTTTTAATCCACAACTAGCTCTCACAAACAAAGAATGACTATTTTCCAGGACAAAACACACAGGCAAAGGATTGGGATAACGGGTAAACTCGGTTAATGACAGGTATCAATAATCGGGACCTACATGAGCATTTAGAATAAAATCTTTGCACTCCCCAAAACAATACACTTTAGCTTGGGTTGAGTAGGGCAGAGTAAGTGAAGGAATAAGAACCGGTACGTTTTTTCAGCTCTGAAATCTTATGCTAGGACAGGTGTCTCCAACAAGTAGCTCGTGGGCTAACAGTAGCTCTCCAGCTACCTGTGAGTAGCTCTCCTGTGTCAAGTACAGCCTACTAATACAAAAGCTTTTTGCATGGTTGAAATATTATATGTATACCAAAATTAAAAATAATGGGCCCGATTCACAAAGGTAAAGTAAGACGAAAGTCTAACTTTATGACTTTTGGTATTCACAAAGAGCATTTACTACACGTAAATGCCCTATGTGAATACCAAAAGTCATAACGTTCAACTTTTGGTATTCACAAAAGGCATTTACGAGTAGTAAATGTCCTTCATGAATACAAAAAGTCGTAAAGTTAGACATTTGTCTCACTTTACCCTTCTGAATCGGGCCTACTGTGGTCAAGAAGGACATGTGCATATTTCTAGCACTCATAAGCTGATGTTTGGAGAAAATTGGTTCCATTTTCAAAATGTATTCAAAGCTATTGTTTGAGTTGGAGAGATTTAAGGACATTGGGTTATCAGTTGTGGGGCCTGCACAAGTAATATGTGGACAGTTGTCCTTAGTGGGAACCAAGCACCCCATTGTAGTGCTTGACTCTCTCAAAATAGAAAGGCAGAGCTGTCTAAGTGCTACTCAGGGGAGGTGGTGTGGGCTAGTAATCACCATTCACTGGCAGCAATATTTAACCCTCAATAAATGATTGTCCAGTCAGTACATGTTCCTTAAAAAAAAGTAGAAGTTCATTTATTACACGCACACTACTAAATACTACACAATAATTTACAAATATGAACATTGGCAGATGGAAAATACCATATAAGACATTGTATAATCACCTGTGATCCCCTGAAGGGGGTCACAGGTGAGCAATCAAGTGAGTCTATTGGTTTTGTCCAGGTTTAAGAGCAACAAACCACGCATGAAAATCATTATGGTGAACCAATAAAGCATTTAGGTAGAGTAAAACCTGTGTTTGTGTGCTTTTTATACATTTTTCATAATCAAAATGCACTTAGAAAGGCAGCCCCCAGAGACAGTCACATTGTAATGATACTGCATTGCAACCATATGCTTGGCACCTGGAGAATGCTTCAGTACATGTACTGCCCTTAATCACATTTAGAAACTTTCAGACCATAATGAATACCACCGTACACATGGCATCTAGAGTGCATAGCAATCCCAGCTGTAAAGCGAAATCTCCAGCCTTGAGGTACTTGAAAGTATGAGAATAACCCTGGGGAAGTATCTTTTTAGAGTCCCACCCAAGTTAGGGTGGGGACTCTGGAAATACTCTTAGGGGGAAAGGCTGTGTATTCCTTAGTTCATTGGTCATTAGGTCTGAATGGACTAAATGCAAAGCTAAAGCTTTTAAGACTCTGGCTCGGCTCTTTTCAATTCCGTAGTAACCTTCCAGCGTGGAAAAATTTGGGTAAGACAACGTCATGTCGCCTCTGTAATTACAACAGAGAAAACATTTGTCACATAGTTTGGAGCTGCCCAGCTTTAACAGCTGAACGTAGAAGCCTGCTAAGACAGGATTTTAATCAATATGCAATTCGTACACGCCATCAAGCTGTAATAGCAGGTCTGCAGGGAGAAGATTTAGGGTTTACTGGAAGATTTTGAAAGTTTGTTGATATTGTAGTGGGTAAGCTAGCTAAATGTGCACAGTAAGGGTTTTTGCTCAATATCAATTTAGGAACAAACGGCCAGAAAGGAGAGACAATCATAGTAAGAGTAGTGATGGCTCATTATTATATGAGCACCAAGAACAATGTGAAAAATATAGGTTTAGTAACTGTAATGTGATGATATGATTTTGCAAAAGGCATATTGCACTTTAAAATCCTTATACGATGTAAGCTCACTTCATCTAATGCCGGGGCCCAAGAAAAAAAAGTTTACGAGATTCCCGACAGGCCATAACATAATTAATTTTGTAGCCTCGCTGAATGGGACACTTATAGTGTGCAGCATGATTAATAACTAATAGAGGGAATAGGGAGGGCACACTGGGTACAGTGGAAATAGTAGGTGGCATAAGCCCCTTGCAATAGCACTTTCACAGTATGTTCTTAGGTGATTTAAAAATATGAATTAATTGTTTTAAATATGGGAAAAACCTCAAAAAATTATTATTTTTTTAAACTTGCACTTTTTATAAAGTTGGTATTTTGTGATATTATGTATGAAATGTGTAAAATGAATTTCATTGTAAGATTTTATTAACTGAACAATAAATTCTTCTTCTTCCTTAGTTCATTGGTAGTAACCCCACTGTCCTGGGCCTATCATATGGAGAAAAGCAATCAAAATTGGAGTAAACACAGTCCCGCACCATAGGTGTAGGAAGCTGGCTCTGTATATACTATACCAAAGTGAGGTATAGTGTGCACAGAGTCCAGTGGAACCCAAAAGGTAGGCAGAGGTAAAGTAGATAGCACCTCACTCTCTATTTGTGGTAGTGTGGTCGAGCAGTAAGGCTTTATCAGAGGACAGTGTTAAGCATTTGTTGTACACACTCAGTCAGCAAATGAATTCACACACTCAAAGACTGAACTTCAGACCAATTGTTTTTGTATAAAAATATTCTTTTAGTTATTTTATTTTCTAGAACCAAGCAAGCTTGGCACAGGTAAGTAATAAATACTTTACAGTAGTAATGCACTTTGTAAATAGTTTGAATTGCAATTGCAAATGTACTTTGATTTGATTACAGTAGTGTTACTGATAATGCAATGCTTTTCAGAATACAATACATATACTTTGTATAGGATTTTTAGTAAAATTACAGGTCAGTTACTTTTGAGATTACTTTTCTTACACAGTGCAGTATGCCTGGATACTGCACTGGGACATTTCTGGAAACAGGTAAGTAAAAGCATTTTTTTTAGTTAGTACAATTTTAAAGAATTTCTTTAGGTTTTCCAACTCCACACTTAAAAACTTTTCATAGAAAAACAGTCAATGTTATCCTATGGAGGAAAATAGTGTTATTGGTTTAAAGGTAGTTCATGCTCATAAAACAATGTGCCCTTTATGATGATTGTTTTTATTGACTTTATATTTATATTGTATTATAAATTAGTGCAAAATATGTTGACACTTTTTTATAAATCTGGCTTTTTAACTCCTCACTATGATTATGAATAAGTACAAACCAAGAGGGCCCTGATTGGTAAATTGTCTTCCTATGATGTCTGAATATAAACTGATTTTATCTTATTGTTTTTATGATTAATAAGACTTGAGTACTATTATGCTGTTATGTGACTTGTGCTTTTATGGATATACTTGCATCCGAATAAAGATTTTTGAATTTGAATTTTGAAAGGTAAGTACTTTGTTGTGGGAGTTGGTTTTCCTGGGTTAGATTCAGGGGTCCCCCAGGAGTCAATGATGCACTCTTGTTACACCCTCAGCGGCACTAGGGCGGTCAGGTGCAGAGTGCTGAGGCCCAATGTTATCCAATGGGGGATAAGGGGCCACCGGTTGGTGGCTGCTGATGAGCAGGCCACTGGGTTGTGTGAGCAAAGCTCCTGGACTTAAGCTCAGGGCAAATGGGGGTTTAGGCCAGCACAAAAGATGCACCCTCAGCGGCACTGGGGCGGCCGGGTGCAGAGTGCAGTTTTGGCAAAAGCACTGCAGGCTAGGGATGAAGGTCTTCTGGGTGCAACCACCACTTGGAAAGGTAAGCTGGGATGTTGGGGGTTGGTTAGGCACCGTCGGTTGGGCCACCCAAGGTCGTGGGGCATCGGGTGCAGGGGTGCCTTTTAGGGTCAGATCTTCTTACCAGCTCCTGGTCGAGGTTGAGGGGACCTTCCGGTTTGAAGCTGAAGGCATCGGCTGGAGGCTTGAGGCAGGTCAGGAGTTGACAGATCTCGGGTCAGGATCGCTGGGGGGACCTCCTCTTGGTGTTGGGCCACTCGAACGCGGGCCGGGGGCGTTGGGTGCAGAGTGGTGCAGACCCGCGGATCCTTGTGGAACTGGAGTCTGTTGTTTGAACAAATCCGGTGTTCACGGGAGACAGTCTTTGGGATTGAAGGCAGGCAGGTCCTCCGGGTTTGTCGAGGTTGCTGGCTGTAGGACACCCTGGTATTTCGCTGGAGCAGGTTCGAGGTGGGGACAGGCCGGTAGGGCTGGGGCAAAGTCAGTGGGCTTCCTCCTCTTGTTAGCTTCGGCACGGCTGTTCGGTCCTTCTTCTTCTTTTCTTCTTGCAGGTTCTTGTCTGAGGAAGCAAGATTCAAAGTTGCCCCTAAATACTAGATTTAGGGGCGTTACAAGTAGGTAAAAAGGGTGGGACCAATGGGTCCCTTCCCTGGGGTGGGTACACCCCCTATTATGCCACCCTCCAGTTAGAGGGGAGCATAAGCCTTTCCCTGGTTGGCTGAGTCCCCCCATTTGCAAGATGGCGGGGATTGAGAGTTGTGCTTCACCTCGCCTCCCCCACCTGAGGGGTTGGAGTTGGCAGAGGTGGGCACACCTCTCTTCCTCACTTGTTTTTCCCACCAGTTCTCCCACCCAAAGTGGGGGTCAGAACCAGTGGGGACCAGTTGCTGAAAGCAGCAAGTGGCCTGAGGAAGCTCACAAAGGCGGCATGCCTTTGAAGCTTCCCCTTAGTGAACCCTGCCCATCCTGGGGGAGGAGGCTTGGCACCTCATCCCAGGATGTGCATTGTTTCAGGCCCCCGAGAGCAGCAGGCTCTCGACCCAGGGGTCCAGAAACATGTCTGGTGGTGGCAGCTGAAAGCAGCCACTCAGCCTGGACACTAGCGGTAGGTCGTTTTTCAGGGGGCATCTCTGCCCTCTGTGTGCATTTTTCATTAAATCCCACACTGGCATCAGTGTGGGTTTAATGTGCTGAGAAGTTTGATACCAAACTTCTCAGTTTTCAGTGTAGCCATATACTCTTAATGGCAGCACTGCACTTACAATGTCTAAGAATGGATTTAGACACTGTAGGGGTACAGGGCTCATGCACCTGTACCCTCACCACCGGTATAGTGCACCCCGCTAGAGGGGTGACTGATCAATGCCAGGGCAGTGGGTTGTAGGCATGGCACACAGGGGTGTGTGCCATGTCGACTCTTCACTTTGTTCTGCACCAAGACACGCAGCCTGCAAAGGCAGTGTGTGTCTGTAATGGCACAGGGCCTCAAAGGGTGGCACAATTAGTGCTACAGTCCTTAGAGGTCTTCCCTGGTCACAGTGCCCTGGGTACCTGTGGTACCATTTACCAGGGGCTGACCTGTGGCCAGAGATGCCAATTGGGTTTTGTTTTCAATGCAGTTTTAGGGAAAGAACATAGGCCCTGGGTACCTGATTAGCAGGTGCCCTGGGCACACTCAGTCAAAGCACATCAGCACATCAGCAAAAAGTGGGGGCAACCATGCCGAAACAGGTCACTTTCTCACAATGGGCATTATGGGGAGCTCCTTTGGGAGCAGTGAATATTATATTATCGGCTCTCCTGCTGAGCCGGGAGAGCCTTGATAATTTTTCTCTTGTTTTTCTTTGTGGCCACACACCGCCCTCTTATTCTTGGGGTGCCTGGTCCCACCTAGGCACCCTGCATCCAGCATCCCCACATTAGGGTACAGCTTGGGGAGCCAACCTCGGCCGTCCCCGCCAACTCCCAAGTGCTGCCGCGAGAGCTGCAAAAGAAATGATTGATGGACAGAATGCTGAACAATGCAAACATTCACCCACAGTCACAAGGATGTGGGTCTAATCCATTAATCTTTTGCTCACCACGCCACCCCAGTTTGGACCCAGCCATATGCAAATCAGTCTTGACCCTGTTCCTTATGGGAACAGTCCAGCCCGAACTGCCAAGCCAGGTCCTCCCTGTTCTGGAAACAAGCATCCTGGGGCCAGTTTCAGGGCATCACCCATCATCATATATTCAAAGAGGAGCTATAGAGGAAATTAAAGTCCCAGGTCACCCTCCCATCAACACTAAATCAAACAACAAAGACCTGGAACTAATAGGCAATATCGTTCATTTTATAAATGTCTTGGATTGATATGGGATGATATTCTAACCATTTCCCACACTCAGGATACTCTTGTATACACTTTGTCCTGATCCAATACGCCTAGTTAATTAACAATTTAAAACCACCCACCTTGAGAAACCAGTTGTCTATCAAGTCACTAGAAAAACCACACACAGACAGTAAAGTGTGTATCCCACCAAGAAAAAGTGTGAGAAAAATGAGAAAGTGTCTCACGTATGCACCACCAAAACGGGCCACTGGCAGGTTCTCACCAGCTCGCCCAAGTACTTATCATCATTGATCACTTTCTCATGTGAAAGAAGAAAGAAAAAATTCTTAGTGTCCAGTGTCAGGGAAATGAAAACATAAATGTACAGAAAAGCCCCGTAACAGATGAGACATAAGTAGTCTCTAATAAAAATTAAGCTGCACTCACACACATACTTATGGTTTTTTAATCCAACACGTGAGTACGCCCAATATTAAAAGCATGGCATGTTGTGAACCACTTCAAGGACAGCCAACATGTTTCATTGCCAATTCAATAGTAGCGGCAAATTCATCAGGGCAACCAAGGTCACACGTCACCTCCCTGGACGTCTACTGTAATATCAAAAAGTGACTGACAAACATAAAAAGACAGACTGGTTAACTCATTAGAGAACACACCCTCAGACTTTACTCTAGACCAGGTAAAAGATTTGGAGTGGACTGAGTTATCGCTCCACTTCCCATTTCATTGGCAAATACTCCTATTTACCTAATGAGAGCCATGGGCCCACATACCAGCTCTCAAGAATCACAGGGGTGTATACCATATATATTGATCACCCCCTTCCTGTCAGCACTTTTGTTGCTCATAAAATGATCTGTGGAAATAGACATAACAAGTTAGCATGTACCCATAAGTACAGCCCTCCTCATTCCATAAAACATAGCCGGATCGATAAGAAAACTTATCATCCCGCCTTTAACGTGCTCTTAGTTTTACATCACAGCACACACTCACGCACAATTATTAAAATGCCATATACACAGATTCACAGTGTTATAGGGCCTGTTCCTTTAATTTAGTTCCATCTAGGGTATAGGGTTGCTCACTTTGACTCCTTACAACCCCTCGTCTCCCCGCGGAATCAAACATCCGCGTTAGAGCCATACATAAGATATGATAAGAAGCATCTCTCTCGCATCAAACTTCCTCACATACTGGCAATCTCCACCCCATATTTCCTGCATCCCCTGTCTCATTACCACGTTGTGCACAAGACCACATGATCAATCGTCCCGGCGTCTTCAACATCTACGCGCACTCACCATTTTTAACTTAACACCACGTGATCCACGTCTCAGCTCGTCATTATGTTGCCGAATATCACGTGATCACGAAAGGTAAATCGGCGGCCATCTTAAGATGTCTAATAGACAGATATGATACTCATATAAAAGGCATTTAACAAAAAATTCAAAAAAATACGGGGAGCTGTGGTTTAAAATAGCATGCAGGACTAGAAAGGGGGAGACGGAGAGCCCAATGTTCTGTAAATTAGCGACTGCTCTGCTCGACGCTATCAACATCTCCAATAACCCTCAACTCTCACAAATGCGGTATAGCTAATAATGTCGAAAAACAGCTATTGAATTCAAAGGGATATATACATGTCCCTAAGGATGACCAGTGGGCACCTTAATCAGTATATCAGAGAATATTAAATGGATATGCATTGAAGGCAGACACGCCATATAGTAACAGCAACCTCGGGGAGCCCCCCTATATTTGCATCCTCAGATATATGTTTTTTATGTTACTGTTTACTGATCTTATTCCACTCAATTTGGTCGTTAAGACTAATCTGGTCCACTTTCTCTGAGAAAATCCAACGAGCCTCCTTAGTGGCAAGTATCCTCTCCATATTACTTGAATCGCCCAATACCTTCTCCAATACCACCCATTTCAAATCTCTGTAGCCATGTTGATGTTCCTTGAAATGTTGTACTAAACGTTTTGGTGGTGCATACGTGAGACACTTTCTCATTTTTCTCACACTTTTTCTTGGTGGGATACACACTTTACTGTCTGTGTGTGGTTTTTCTAGTGACTTGATAGACAACTGGTTTCTCAAGGTGGGTGGTTTTAAATTGTTAATTAACTAGGCGTATTGGATCAGGACAAAGTGTATACAAGAGTATCCGAGTGTGGAAATGGTTAGAATATCATCCCATATCAATCCAAGACATTTATAAAATGAACGATATTGCCTATTAGTTCCAGGTCTTTGTTGTTTGATTCATCACCCATCATCAGCCAGGCTAGCTTGAATCCAGTGGTGCAGTGAGCACAGGACCCACATCTGAGCATACCCTTGCCACTTAGGGCGACAAATGCAAAAGAAACAATTGATGGACAGAATGCTGAACAATGCAAGCATTCACCCCCAGTCACAAAGATCTGGGTTTAATCCATCATTCTTTTGCTCACCACGCCACCCCAGTTGGGACCCAGTGAATGTTTGCATTTTTCAGCAATCTGTCCATCATTTGTTCCTTTTCCTTTTGGCGAGAGAGCTGGCAGCCCACATATGGCCTGCCCCCTCCTGCAGGCAGGATCATAGACGGTGGCTATCATCCCGCTTTCCCAAGTCATGGGCAGAGGGAGCTGGGTGGCTAGACATGTGATGGGAGCCCCCTCCTCCTCCTCTCATGCCGCTGCAACCCAGGGATGGGATTCTGGGCCCCATTCAAGAGGAATCCAGACATGGGGAAAGCGCACAGCGCTTCCCCGCATAGGCAATGATCGGTGCCCGGAGATGGAGTCCTGGGCCCCTCAAGCTTAAACCCAGCCTGGGGAATGGGCCTCACTAGGCAGGCAAAGTATCAGGAAGGGGGCCCCCAGGCATGCTCTCTCCAGGCTCCATATCTTTTCTTGTGCCGTTCCCCAGGTGCAGGCCCACCCCTGGGTAATTTTACCAGCTTGGCAGCAGAGCCCCACACATTCCAAGGCAGAAAATGTTCAACGGTCACCAAACTTTGAAAAGCCATAACTAGGGCCCTGTTGGGCTGATTAGAATGATCCTGGGCTCATTTACTCCTGGTGGCGAACTATAGGCATTAGGGGCAGTTGCAGCAGACCTCCTCTAAAGTGGTGCAGTTCTCAGGGAGCTGGCACTTCTGGCTCCCTGCACCAGCATTCCTCCTGGTCTTAGTTTATGGTGCAAAATGCTAGGGCCTTCCCAGAACTGGCCCTCAGGGGTGTAAGAGGACCAGCCTCACTGGCCCTTGGGGAGACCCATTGGTGCCGGGGTCAACTGGGCAGAATCCTGAGAGAGGAAAAGGGGGTTCCTCCTTCCGTTTATCCATGTAGGTCCCAGGATGCAGCAGTGAATTATGGAAAAATCCACAGGCAAGATAGAGTCTCTCCCTTGTGGAAGAGTTTTTAAAAGGGAGAGGAAGGTTCCAGAAGACAGGTACCCTTGGCAAATCCTAGGGTGCCATGTCACCTCTCCACCCCTGTCCCAATGCTTGTGCACAGCATGCTGGGACAGTCCAAAATGGCGCCATCCAGGAGCCACTGGTCACATCTGCTCCTGCGGTCTCAGCTCCGCCCCTCACTGACATCACTGTAAGGACTTGCACACTAGAAGTTCAGAGAGAGCCCCCCTCTGAGTTGGCAAGCCCATCCCAGCTGGGTGATTGATTCAGTTCATTCCGCCCCACCCCTTTCCTCCTCACTGGGTGAAGTACTGTTAAGTGCTCCCTTTGTGTGGGTAGGCCTTTGTTCCTTCTGCTGGAAAGAAATGCAATTAACTGGGCACATCAGGGTGACAAAAGTCCTGGGCTCTGATACTGAGCTGAGCCAGAGAAATAGGAAAACTCTAGATGACCCATAAAGTGTACAGATATCATTTTGGAAGTTACATAATTAATTTTCCTGTCAATGGTCTACGTAGGCAAAAGTGGAGCAAAACTGCACTCTAAGGCAGTGTATAATAGAGTGTCACTATACACAAAACATTAAATCAAACCCACTTTCAATATGAGTGTACCCTTGCTGCGTCACAGTGGCCATCTTAAAAGGCAGACAGTGGTGGTAAACACGTGCAGTCTGTTTGATTACTGTGGGTGAAATACCAGTAGTGAGACTCAACCACACTAAAAAGACTGAAACCAGGTGATTCAAAAAGCAAAAAATCTCAAGGGACTGATTGGGAGGAACTCAGTTGCAACATGATTAATTTCTCATATTTTTGCCTTGGTGCCAGGGGTATTTCTGCGATAGCTTTTACATAATACCCAGTTAATATTTCAATTCAAACTGTCAAATCCTTTTTTTACATTGCTGCTGGGAATCCTGCCTAATGCCCTGATGTGGGTTGCATGATAGAGGCACACAAGCCTCAACCACACATGCCTCTACCACGCAGCCCGAACCACGAATGCAACGTATTCACGCATTCCTTTACCACACATGCCTTTACCACACAATTTCGTTGTAAAGGCATGAATGGTAAGGGAGTATGAGTGGCTAAGTTTGCCACTACTTTGACCCCCATCCCCCGCCTTAAGCCCTAAATTACAAACCCCCTACCTGCCCCCTGCCCTGAGCCCTAAATTACAAACCTCCTACCTGCCCTCCGCCATAAACCCCAAATTACAAACTGCCTACCTGCCCCCGCCCTGAGCCCTAAATTACAAACCCCCTATCTGCCCCCTCGCCCTGAGCCTTAAAAATGCCCCATTCCATAAATATTCCCCAAAACCTAGCCCTTAAAGTTACCACAACCCCCTCCTTCTGCCATGTAATTCACCTGACTTGGCGCGGGCGCGCAGTGCGGACTCGGAGTGCAGACAGTGGACTGGAGCTCGAGAGAGGTGGAGTCACGTGTGTCAAGGCAAGGGCTGGTTGGCCTACCCTGCAGCCTGCTTCTGCTGTGCGTGGGAGTA
Organism: Calotriton arnoldi; assembly: GCA_963921515.1. Taxonomy (NCBI): domain Eukaryota; kingdom Metazoa; phylum Chordata; class Amphibia; order Caudata; family Salamandridae; genus Calotriton; species Calotriton arnoldi. The sequence goes on from CAWUFW010012124.1 coordinate 547,832, forward strand.
CCTTGGTGACCAGCAGGTCTATTAAGGTGAGATTAGTGTACGAAGTGTCCACTTTTCCGGCTCTGCCCCTGTCAGCTGCCCAACTCTCTTCCTCTTATTCCCTCTCTTTCTGTCTCTCTCTCGCAGCTCCTCACTGAAAACCCTGCTTCAATAAACATCTCTTACCCTCTGTTTCCTCTACTTTCCTTCATTCATTCCCCTGTAAAATGGATCCAAAAAGAAAGAAACACTTTTATTGGAAATGTCGTCTTTTTCTTATTTTTCTGTTCCAAAGTACACAGGACCAAGAGAAAAAAGAGGTGCAAAATACAAAAAATAAATAACTAAATAAATAATTACAGAGTGGTTGCAAAGTGCCCATATTGGTTTTATTAACACCCAAACACAGTAGCGACACTTTACAGAGTTTGCTAGTGAGCGCTACTTTTGTTTTCTCGTCATTCTTTGAACAACATTGTTTTCCCCAAGTGGGGAGTGCACTATTCCTGGAGGTTGTGCAATACCTGCTTGATGACTGGAGTGGAAAACGTTTAATGTGATCCTTATCAGCTCTTTTTCTTATATTAATTTATAAAATGTGTACTGTTGCTCTGTGTTCAGGGATGTTGTCTTTTTAAACCATACTACTTATGTTTTGTTAGGATATAAGAAATGGACTTTGAAACGGGTCCCTTCTAGGCCCTCTAGTCTTGTGCTTAACGTTTCAGGCAAAAACACTCATTGATTTCCGAATAATGAGTGTAAACTTGTTAAGGTAACCATGTTGTTCTGCTTACCTTTCTCATGGTTTACTTAATATTGCATTCCCTATGAGGGTTTGCTTTTTCCAGGATGTTGTTACTTTTTTTTCAGGCAGCATATTACCCTCGTGCATAATTTGAATTAAGTCGCATTCCGGTGTTTATAGCGGGGCAATTGGTGGGGTAGCTGAAGGCAGAGCTAGTTTCTCTCAGTGGGACAGTATGGTGTTCGGTGGGGGAAAGGATGTGGTACTAAGGCCAGAGCTGCCGAATTTGGTACTGGTGAACCAGGTTCAGCCTTTATGACCAGTCCACCAGACCACTCTCCTGCATTGTGCAGCACACATAGAAGTTGCACATCATCATTTTTTAAATAATTGTTTAAGTGCAGGAAGGGACACCTTCCTGCACAAGAGCAATCATTTATGGCACTTTGCTGTTTCTAAGTGTGCTGCACAATGCATCACACATAGAAACAGCAAAAGCGAGGAGAAATTAAGCATTTCTCCTTGTTTCGCCATGTTAAGACCAGGTTTTCCCTGGTCTTAATTTTGGCACTGCCTCCTGTTTACGCCACCCTTGTAAATAGGGGGCAGCGTCAAAATCAGTGGGTGTTGCAGAGGAACAAAGGCCAGCCTGACAGACACTTATTGTTCAGGTCAGGCAGTCAAGAGCTGGACATGCGCTAAATGCACAGACTACCGGATGCCTGAACTGAACATTGCCAGGCTGAGAATTTCACACCCTTTGTGCGTGACCTCAGTCTGGCAAAAGTGTCTCAAGTCCCTCCCCCTTGTGATGAAAGGGAGCGCCACCGATTGCCTCGGACCTGGGCACTTCAGTTTTAAGCCCAGAAGTGCCGAGGGCAGAGTGTCAACCAGTAGCACCTAGTCACAGAGTAGGGTGGGGTCAGCAGTGTCACTGACTCCATCCTACTCTGTGACGAGGTTGGGACTGCTGCCTTCCAATCAGCCAATGAGGGAAGGCAGCAGCCCCAACCCTCCTGGGACCTCTGAGACTTCCCTCTCGGAGAGCTGCAGTTAAAGTAAGTTTTATGCGTTTTTTATGTTTCATGTGTGTATGTATTAATGTATGTGTATCTAGCTAGCGCTATATAATACTCTCAAATAAATTAATAAATGTGTTAGTGTTGTGAATGGGTTTCTGTGCGTGAGTGAGCGCATGGGTGTAAGTGAGGTGTATGTGTGACCACCGCCCCCTCCCTGGTACAATTACCATCTGCCACTGCTTTTAACACAGAGATCGTTTTGTTATTTACAGCTAATATGTCACAATCCTTTTAATATAGCACAGTGAGGTATGACCGGACATCAAGGAACTGCATGCAAACTGAAAGGCATTACTTTAGAACCTTGTTTTTATCCTCAGTCTTTTGCAATTCCAAGGTTATTAAAAAGGGTTCCTTGAATAATAAAGACTTATTAGCACACTCAGCAACTGCATAGCATTTTAATTCTGACTGTGTGTTTCTGCAGACCAAGTGCTCTTAGTATATTATGCCTACCAGTGTGCATGATATGACTCCTATACATTGTAGCCCTCATTGTGCACATGCATAGTAGTGCTTTAATTTACAATTGACATTTATATAACTATTGCTTTACGCGCTCTCCTAAGAGGCCAAGGATTGTCTGAACACCTTAATGACCCAGTGGCAGGCACTTTGAGAAAGCAGTATCAGTAGAGTTGAGGGCGCGTCGGTGTTAAGGGTGTCACCAAAAGTTCTTGGAAATTGGCTAATTTTTCTTTCTGCTGCAACAGCCTTGCTTTCATCTGTACCCCAAACAAACAAGTGCTTGCTGCAACACAATGGAAACAACAATGTCCTCTATACTTTTTAGTGGTGAAGGACTTAGTAACGGAGGGCAGGGAATCGGTCAGAGTACATGACTGTCTCTTTTCTGGCCTCTCCTTATATTTTAACTGGAAAAGTGTGGAACTCTCGACTTACTGTAGCAACCCTCCGTTTTCACACTGATGCTTCACATTTATGTACACTTGTTTTGCATGAAAACTGTGTTTCAGATTTGTCTGCTACTAGATGAAAAGTCACATTGGGGACTGGTCTTGAAAATGAGTAGTTATTAGCACAGGTGCCCAGTTAACCTCCTCCCACTATCTGTATATTGAATAGAATTTAGATTCATCCTTAAAATGTTTTATGAAGACTAATTTTGCAAAATTTGAGAGATTCGATTTTGGGCTGACACTGGTCTGCGTTGGGCTGAATTTGGGCTTATCCTTGAGTGTCTTTGGGCTTGGGACGGGTCTCAAAATCTGGCAACACTGTCCAGGTTTGCCATTTGTCTTTGGTGAGACATATCGCATCTACACGAGGTTGGCACAAAAGTGAAAGGTAAGCAAGCATTTAATTCACCTGAACAGTTCTGTGTGACTATTTGCATTCATAGTTAGTTTTCAAATCTTGCAGGCTATTATCTGTCCGCACCCATGCCGGTTTATGAGCCTTGAGTGGCGAAACCAAGCACAAGCCTGTTGCAAGTTCTCGGTGCAAAGCGTACCATCAAATTAAGCCAGGCGACCTATATACAGGTATGCTGTGTGACAGATTGTTAAATGAGTCCATCTTTATACAGGGAACCATTATAGCTAATTTATAATTGTTAAACCTTAAAGATGGAAACCAGTCTGCCCAAAATGTAGATGTGTTGTCTGCGCGTTGAAATTCCAGATTTTCAAATCTTGAAGAAGTACTACCTTAACAACATATATTGATTGAAACCCAATTTCAGGTGAGTGTAGTCTCATTATTATATTTACTACTGGACTCCTGTTGATACCGTACAAACAGATTTAGGTTGAGATTTTAATATGCCGTTTAGTGTTTTTTCTGTTGCGCTTGTTCCTTAACAACAGATCTCTATGGGTTGATTTTTCACGCATATCAGCCTCAAACGTCCTGTATTTTACCTGGATTGCATGAATTAGGTAAGGTGTTTAGTTTTCCCAACAGTGATCTTATGGCTATACGTCCTCTAAAAACCTAACCTAGATATATCTCTTCATTTTATCTTACAGCAGGAGGTGGCTAGTTGTTTGAAACAGCCATTGATTGCCACACACGTTTAGACTGTGTTTTGTTTGGTGAGAAAATAGACTTAATTCACACTGGGTGTTGTCAATTATGTGAATAATTTCTCCATTCGTGGTTTTTACCCTCCTATTGGCTTTTTCTGTTGTTTGCTATTTTGAGATATCACAGAAGTCTTTGAGCACGATGAAGTGTTTTCCGTAGAGGAAATGTGGAGAACTAAGATCACTAGTGAGTACTACTTGCAAGCATTCTATAGTAATATGGGCTGCCACATATATTAAGCCCCTACTAATGCATGAATTTGTTTTAATATGTTGATATTAAATTTGTGAGGGCTTTTTTTTCTTTTAAAATTTGTTGTGTTGACAGAAACAGCATTTGTTTCACGAATTGTGGATTCCTTAATAAGGCTGTTAGCCAAAACGCGCATAGAAGGAGGAAGCCTATAGTACAAAACGGTCTATGCTTCAGATTGATTACGTATAAAAGTCAATGTATCTTATTGGAACCACTGTGTGCAATACTATATTCAGGATCATTTTTGTTAAACTGTAAGAAAAAGCATCGTAGAATATTGACATATTTGTGATTGGATGAATGTGGTGGACGATAGTGAGGGTATGAATGAGTGAATGTTTAAAATAATAAAATGCTACAGAGGCTGTTTTCAATGTTGTATAAATAATTTTTCTTATGGAAATGAAACAATATACAATTTTTCTAAATAATAAATAATTTTCGTTAGATGATTTTTGTCCTCATGGTCATTGCATTTAATGCTCCCAGTATTATCAAGACGTCTTTGACAATTTAAAATTATAAAGTTGCCTAGGATTTTCAATACATTTTGACTGATGTCTCCAAGACCAGGTATACATTTGAAACTTACCTGAGATAAGAAGATGAGAAACATGCATTAAAATGCAATGAAATGGGCTTCTAATGAAGACATGAGGGAGGGCAGTTCTAGCTGCAAAACATATGAGACTGGTAACAAAATGCACAACCTATGGTTGAATACACTGCAAGATGATCAAATTAGCTGTAAATCTGTGCTTGAATGGTAACAATGTGATATTAGTAATTGATGATAAGGGGGGAAAGTGTCCTCTTTCCAGGCTTTTAAAAACACCTATTGTCCTGGGTGAAGAGACTGACTAAACCTAAACCGGCATGCAAAAGGTGTTGAATTTTCTCACAATGCAAAAATCCCAAAGGGAAACACTCAGGTGTTAAGTGCACCCACTTTGTAAATATTCCCAGCCAGTTGAATGCCACAAGAACTTCGATATCCAAAGAGTTTCCAGGATCACACTGTTGTTTCAATTTATAGCAGAAACAAGCACTGTAGTGAAAACAATGTCTGAAGCAAGTATGGTAGTCCTCCGTAAGCCAAGGAAAGACAATCAGCTCCGTAATCTTACAAACCAGTAGCCTTGCTGAACACGGATTATAACTGTACATGAAAATACTGTCCTGAAATGTGTCCCAGGTCCTATCAGATCATATAAATGAGGACCAATCTGGATTTATTAAGCACACTCAAACTGGGATTAGAACATCCCCAACTGTCAAGATGCCAAAAAGGAAAAGGATATTGTTAGATTTGATAGCACTGAATGCTGAGAAGACCTTTGAGTGGGTGAATTGGTCATTCATGAAAAAGTCATGTTGAGATTTGGTCTAGGCAAAACCTGGATTAAAATGGTTATGATAGCATATGGTGGTCTGAAAGCAGGATATCATTGCATGGTATCTTTTCAGAAGGTCAAAGATTGCAAAGAGACATGAAGAAAGGATGCCCGATAATACCCCCTCTCTTTGGTACGGAAACTGAGAAATTTGCAAAAATGCGAAGGCAACTAAAGAAAGTGAGGGCTTTATACCTCAGTGGAAGGGAACACAAAGTATCATTCGTTGAGGATAAAGTACTGATGTCTTTCAATGACCGAGAGAGAAAGACTCACTTTTCGTAAGACTCCTGAAGAAATTTGGAAAGGCCCTGTAATATAGAATTAACACAGACTGATCAGATTTGTCACCAGTATGATTTGGAGTGTGGCAACACATGTGGTATAGAATGGATTGATACATGTGATCTTATATTCAACATTACACATTAACACAGACAATCCAACACCTCTGATACTTTGAGTATTGCATGTTAGTAAAGTAGATACACAACACAATGGTAAAAGCTGAGATGTGAGCAAACAGGACATTGATGTTTTGTGACAGTTAGTGAGGTGTAGCTTACCAGACTCCACTCCCCCAGGTATGCCTGTCAAGCCCTCAGAATGTAGGATCTGCAAGTCCTTCTCCTCCCAGAGGAACATTTGTATTGGGGCGCTGGGAGGAACACTGCCAGTCCTCTGGGACTCCAGGTGTTGCTTGGAGGCCAGGGAACGCACCTTCCCCCTCAGGTCATACCACCTCTTCCTAATTTGCTCCTGTGTGCGCAGGGTGGTAGCTACAGCATTCACTATGTTGACTATTCTGGTACACATTTCCCTTTTCTTACTAAGAGCAGTATGTTGGACTTGGGTTCCAAACAATTGTGGCTGTACTCTTATGATTTCATCCACCACGGCTGACAACTCTGTCTCTGAAAATCATGGATTTTTTTGCCTCCAACATATCCTCTTACTTGCTGTGCTGCAGTGGAGTGGCAAAGGAATATGGTCTGAAATGGGGTGTGTTTTATAGTGTGATTTGCAGGTGTATCCATTTGGCCAATAGACATCAGGTGTGTTGTATTGTATCTTTCCAATTTCCACAGTTATGGTGCTTTACTTACAGCGTACCGCGACAGACTACCACCAGCGGGGATCCACCTCAAGGGGACAACCAGTACAACTATATTTTCGTAATTGGCTTGGAGGAACCCGTGGCCCTGATAGTGACAGACTACGCATCACCAACATTGCAGCCCGCTGCGTCACTTGCGGGACACACTCCGTCAACGCAGTCGGCGGTTCAGACTGCATGTATCGTAATTAGGTGAGTGGAAGACCACCAATGCTACAGTCTTCTTTGGACCTACGCCGTGGCTGTATGGTGGTAAGACTGTCAAACTTGTAATCGGCCCCATACCTTCTTGCCTATGACAGTTTTGCCTCACAAGCGATAGCTTGTCCAAAAACCAAGAAGTAGTTGGTTTCTACCTGTGGCAGCTGGAGGTTTTAATAGAGGCTACCAAGTTCAAGGTGTTACAAAGCCACTCAGAGAATTCAGCCGCAGCCTGGTTCAAATCCTGATGACGTATATAGATATTACTATATATAGAGCCCTATTAAAGCTAGTGTCTAACACATTTTTCCAATTTCAGGTCTTATTTAAAAAAAATCTCTTCTACGATGGTCACAAGGGTTTAAGGGAAAAACAACAGCCAAGTGATCAAACCAAATGAACAGAAGCATTTTCACAACAAGTAGGTGAAGGTTGTCTGTAAAAATCCTATCCAGAGAGTGATATGGCCAGCAGAATGTGTTGTGGACTGCACAATTTGAAAGACACAAAAGCTGGCCAAAGTTTCTATCAATAGCTAGTCACCACACAAGAGTAAAACATCCAACTAAAAATGTAAATCACCTAACATTGTAAAAGTTAGAATTCATTTAAACAACGTTCAATCAATTGACCCAGAGCAGGGACACAATTTAATCTGGTCCCCAAGGGGTGATAAATCAGAACTCCTTAGAGAGGTGATGTGTGGGTAATTTTTAATTAAAATTGATAGCCTTTCATAAAATATGAAGAACTAGGAGGCTCAATAACACATTTAAAATGGCTCCTAAAAACTACCGCAAGTCCTCCACCCATCGTATTCACATGATCCTGATTAGAAATTGCATAACCTGTAAGCACCGTATCCACCAAGTCATCTTACCTGTCTTGCACCTACTCAAAACACCAGAAAGGCTAGATAGTGCCGTTCTTTGGAAGCAATAACTTGTAGGGGTTGGGCTCTGTGTGAGGAATCCTTTGAGCACATTGTCTGCCTCTGCCCATCCCTCCAAGAAGAAACGCAAATCTCTTCTGAAGCAGGAATGGAACAAACTGGGTATTCATTCAAGCCTACAGGCCATTATTGCCTCCCTTATCCCTGACAACACCACCCTACACAGCCTGTTGGCCAAGTTTGCTGCTTTAGCTGTCCTTCCCAAGTTTGTTACTTTAGCTGTCCTTCCATCTTAGTGGATCCTTCACTGGGACCCTCATTATAAAAGCTGATTTATCGGATAGTTAAAGTCAGCGCTGTGTCTGCCCTCGAGCTCAACATTGTTTACTTATTATTGCGTGTAGCTTCGAAACTTTTGTCATTAGATACTGCAAGACTGTACCTCTCTTCTGATTACTCTTGAACCCCCAGAAGGGACTTTGGGGCATATTTACAAGGGCTTTAAAAGCCAAAAAAGTAGAGATAAAACTATCGCCCTATTTACAAGAGGGTGCTAACATGCATAATCGCATGTTAGCACCCTTTTCCTAATGTCCTCCCTTTGCATCTCTAATGAGATGCAAAGTGAGACGTTACCCGGATGGACTACCTTGCAAATATCGCTGATGTCCACATCGTGATATTTACAAGCAGCTGCCCCAGCATTTTAGCACACGTTAGTTATTGGAGAAAACCGCTGTTTCTCCAAAAACTAACGTCTGCTAAAATGCAGATTACTCTATCCCTAACATTGGGGTGGATTATGCTGATACGACCCTGTGGGTCGTATCAGCAGAGTCATCGCCGCTTTGCAGGGAACATCACTGGAAAACCAGCGATGTTCCCTGCAAAACGGCGATAACCTCGCTATCTCTGGATCTTATCGCCCTGGAGAAACGCGTTGTTAATAACGCGCTACCAGAGCGATAAATTCCAGAGATAGCCTGCGATAACAAAATTATCGCTAAGCATGGCCAGCAATAAATATCGCTGGCCGTTGATAATATGCCCCCAAATTGGTCCATCCATACCACCCTAACCCCTTGCACTGAGTTTTTGCTATTACAATGGGAGTTAATTTTTTTTTCTGTTTCCCACTGCCCAGACCACCGGTCTAATGCTTCAGATTTGATCGTGAAAAATTGCTATTGCCCTGCCCCCGCACTAGCACTTTGCCATGAATTCAAGTTCTCTTTTTATTCATCTTTTTAACCTAATGCTTGCTCTAAACGCTCGCAAAGCATTATCAATTCTCTTGCTGTGTTTTACTTTGATGTGTGACTGAATATGATCTTATCTATTTTTATTGCTCCTGCTTTTACGTTGGTGTCCTTATCCCTTTTTGCATGCTTGCGCTTAGCTAAAGTGGCCCAGTCTGAGTGGTGTGAGCGAAGGAGCACACATTTTTTGATTCATTGCTTGAAGTCGGGTTGACTCAAGTTGGAAGCCCAGAGCTCTGTCACTTTCAAGGTGCTAATGCAGTCCTCAAGGTACAAGTAGTGCGGTAGCCTAGAGCCACCAGTTTGGATCTCATCCCACAACAGCGCCTCTAAACGGCATCCACTGGCTGCCCGAGTTTATGGCACAGGTTTAAAAAAGCACCAGCTCTGACAGCCCACTGGTCATAGAGGCCCAGTTCCAAATGGATCTGGGCGGCGGAGGAGGATCTTGGGAGGCGGAGGACAAATTTGAATATCTTAGTAGCAAGTTTGTTCAGAAGTATAAAGTCTTTCCCAGTAGAAATTCTCTGTCATAGGACAGAGATGGAGTAATTTTTCTCTCCTAAATTCCAAGAGGGGAAAAAAGGCTTGCCCCCCCACTGCAAGTTTGATCATTTTGACAGAGACATCTGAAGGGCCAAAGCTTTTGTTTCAACTTTCTTCTGTTGCCAAACAAAGGAGCCCCTTGCATCAATAAGAACCCCCAGGGTATTTGTAAGAGTGTTCCTCCATGATCTTGTTGCCATTGTAAAACCAGCCACCCCGCAGGTATGATTTCCTTCCAAGTGTTACAGTTTTAGTTTTCTTTAGGTTGACATCCAGGCTGTTGGTGGAGGTGTAGGAGTGCAGCAGGTTTAAAAATTGGTGCAGCCCTATTACCGTATAGCTAAACAGGGCAAGGTAATCTGCGTAGAGCAGGTTGCTCATGCATTCCCTGCCAATCTTTGGGAAGTGACCGTTGATATTGCAGAGGGCTTGGACATATCAGAGATAAACAAGTTGAAAAGGAGAGGGGCTAACATGCATCCCTGCTTTACGCCAATGTGGTTGTGATTTTTCTTGACACGCAGGCCCCATTACCCATTTTGATGCGGATTTGGTATTAGAGTGTAGCCCAATAATGGACTTCAGAAGTTTAGATGGAATACCCCAGTTGTTTAGTTTTAACCAGAGGGCCCCTTTGAGACACAGTCAAATGCCACCTTGAAATCTGCAAGTAGCAATCCAGCAAGGTGCCCGAATTGATTGTTTTCTCCAATAGACTATATATGGCTAACAAGTTGGACAGTGTGCCAGATTTTGCTGTAAATCCTGTTTGGTTCTTTGAAATGAGCCCCCTCGTCTCCACCCATTGCTGAAGATCCTTCAGCAGTGGACTGGCATAGACTTTTGCTTTGTTGTTCATAAGGGTAAGCAGTCTATAATTGCTGGGATCAAATTTAGAGCCTCCTTTGTGGATGGGTTGTATGATAGCCCTACGCCATGACTCCCGAATTGCAGAGCACCTCAGGCAGTAATCAAAAAGTAATGAGAGCTTGCCTGCTCAAAAAGAAATGTCCTGCTTGAAGAGGGCCTGGGGAGGCCATTGGGCCCAGGGACCCCGTCTGACATGGCCTTTGACAGAACCTGCTTCAGCCGACTAAACAGAGATGGTGGATCCGCAAGGAAAGAGGCAATCACGGTCTTGGGGAGTGGTAGAGGTGATGGTTTCATTTGGACTGGTAAGGCATCCATCATTCCTGTACTGGAAGGCGTGACCAGTTTGGCAATCTGAGTCGCCGCTTGGCGTGAAGTGTCTGCACGGGAAGGATGACCATTCCGGTTCAAAAACATTTGTACAACCAGTCCTGCCGTACTCATTCACCTGCCTGTTTACCAGGGCCCAGATGTTCCTTGAGTTGGTTTTCTTACTCACATTTTGGATGTTATCTACCACTTTGAGGGTGAGGTCATGAGCATTGCCATTGTTGTGCAATACATATATGACATCTGGACTGCAGCTGAGGTATGTTTGTTCATTTAAGGTTTTCTCGAAAAAGTCACATTCACTGTGCCCTTGGGCTATATACCCACTCTGATCTTACTTTGGGTTTCATAGGCATACACAATGTACCACATTTGCAGTCCATTTCCCATACAAGAAGCTCTAAAAGGTACTCCAAAATGTATATTTTCAAGCCAAAACACATTTCATTTGCATGAGATGTTAGAACATCTGGGTGTAACGTGTACATGAGCTATAGTCACAAACTACACATATTTTAGCCCGCAATGGTGCCTAAGAAAACTGATTTGGAGTTTGGCGGACATGTATTTACTCCATCTGGGTGAGAGAGTAAAGTTCTCTGTTGTCCCGAGAGAGCACCCGCTTGCCAAATTTTGAGATGTTTGCTAGCCCAGCAAACATCTCTTGTATTTACAGTAACCACCATCACAGCGGTTGGTATAAATGCATTGAAAGTTTGAAGGACAGCTTTGTCAACATGGTAGAGTAGCAAACCTTAATTTTTATATATATTTTCAAAAGAGTGGTATTTTTCAATTTAAAATACAAAAAACAATGACCCCCCCTCACCATGGAAGTTTTTGACCATGGATTGGGAGTCATTATACAATTTTCACTGTCCATTGCCCCCAGCTTTAACCTGGTAGTGACAAGCACTAAAAACTGGCCATTTGTCTGTCCACTCTAAATAGATTTGGGATGTTGGAGGTGTATGTCGGTGGCAGAGACAGAGTAGTCACAACCATCGACATACTGAAGGTCCAACCTACTCTAAATGAGCAGTGGCAATGGAGTACCCTCCCGCCCAAAATATAAATCGGGCCCTTAATCTAGAAATCATATTGTTACTGCCTGTTCCTTTTTACCCATGTGCAAATAACAGAGAACACCTCTAAAATACTATGGGGTTTATTATGATGTCGGGCAGAATAACTTCCTCCCGACACCAAATCGGTCCTGGGACACCCCGACACCAGGTCGGCAGTCCCAACCGCCTCAATAGGAAGCGACTAAACACTGTTCGGTCACATCCTAATATGGATCAATATGGTTTAGATTGAAGTGGGAATAGTAAATGTCACCCCTCTAGTGTCTAACACGTTTCTCAAATAATTTTAGCTTGGAGTGGGTATAGTAATGTCATCCATTTAATGTCCAACACCTTTCCTAAATTGCTTCATATTGGAGTGGACTAGCAAGTGTTAATTATTCAGTGCCCAATGCCTTCCCTAAATTGTTTTCAATTGGAGTCTCACCCCTTTAGTGTCCAATGCCATCCTGAAATAGGTTTTGATTGGAGTGGGAATAGTAAATGCCACCACTTCAGTGTCCAACAACTTTCCCAAATTTTTTAAGATTGGAGTGGGAATAGTAAATGTCAACCTTTTAGTGTCTAACGTCTTTCCTAAATTGGTTGCGATTGGAGTGGGAATAGTAAATGTCATCCCTTTAGTGTTCAACACCTTCCTGAAATAGGTTTTGATTGGAATGGGAATGGTAAATGTCAACTCTTTAATGTCTAGCAGTTGGAATGAAAACCGGCTGGTCATTCCGGCTGGCTTCCGAGCCCGTCGGCCAGTCAGAACCGGCACATAATCCCTATACGACGGCGTTTCCGCCATCGGGATTACGATGTCAGTTTCCGTCAGGCTTTCCATGTCGGGCTTTCGGTTGGGGGCCGAGGGGGCCCCATAGTTAATCCCTGCACCATGTGGCAGGTACCTTGAGGTGACTGCCACGCGGTGCAGGGATTAACAGAATCTCCCATTTCTCTATGAGAGCTTGTGCTACGGCTGGTTTACGGCCGCAGCACAAGCTCCCATAGTGAAATGGGAGTATGCGACCGCACGATGTGCGGTCGCATTGTGAGGTCGGTCGGTCCCGAATCCGTGATGATGTTGGTTGGAGGCAACTCCGACCGACATTATAATCAGGACCTTAGTGTCTAACAAAATGTATTATGTTAGTTATAGTTTTGATGACTAACTTTCAGGTATATGTATTTTTGGAAATGTAATGTGTTTTGTGGATGTTTTTTAAAAATTTACTTTGCAGGTTTTCGTCTATGAACAAGTCCTAAAGGCACTGAGTTTGCATTTTTTTTTAAGGTAATCATTTTTGGTTTATAAGGAAACAATGCTTTATACTTTGATTCCCTTTATTCTGGTTTCCAAAATACTGGGTTTTTTATGGCTCTTCGATTCTTTGTATTGCTTTGAGGGATTTCAATTGGATTTGTTTTATTTTTATATTTTTTGGGAGCTTTTTGGACAATATTTCTACCATTTTTGGTGGACTTTTCTTTTTTATTCTGTGGATACAAAGAAAGATCTGCAGCTACAAAACAGTAAATTTGATTTATTTATTTTCTTTTGGGTAGGAATTGTGATACTATATCGTTTGTTTAAACATTAAGGGTCTTTTTACGATGTCTGGCAGACTTTCGTCCCCCCAACACCTTTGCAGAAAGGAACCGCCGCACCATAGATAAATGGGAGAATGCGAATGCACAATGTGCGGTCGCATCATAATTAGGCAGTTGGGATCTACTGTGCGTAATAGGCCCCTTTATGTTGGGGGTGTTCTAATGTGGAGCAGGTGCTTTCATTTCTGTTGGTTGAAAAAATACATGTTTCATTTTAAATGTTAATTTGTTGATAGTTTCTAAAGTTTGAGGTCCTTAGATTTACTTCGTTTTTGCTATTTGGGTGAGTTTATGGTTTTTTATTAAGTTATGTATATTTAGTTTTTATATATTTTTGCTGGTTAGTGATAGTTGATATTTTCTGGCAGTTAATAATTTTTTCATGTTGTGGTTTTTTCTTTAGGAATTCTATGCAAAGAGATAGAGGTTAGCAACTTTTTTAATATTTATTTGCTTTTTTACGTTTTTAAGTTTAATATAAATTACGTTTAAGTTTAAATATAAGTTTTACTTACTTGGTTAGGTAGTTGTTTAGTTGTATTTATTTCTTCTTTAATGGTCTGGTGAGAGATTTTCAGCAGAGTTTCCTTGTCTTGCAGAGTGTGGTGTTTATGAAGTATTTAATTGTTTAAATTAGTGTTTCTTTTATTTTGTTAATTTAACTGTTTGATTTCATTGGATAAAGTGGTTCATAGTTTTATTTGAGCAAAGACCACTGACTCATTGTCAGTGAAATTGCTCTCCCACCCTCGCAGCTCCACCATTAAGTGAGGCCTGCCCCTGCCCCTGTACTCTCGAGTGTTGGTGATCGAGGCCCTCCTCCACCCACAGGTTTCTCTGCGCCTCATCCCTGGTGGTCCAGTGGACCTCTGTCTCCTTCCTCTCACTCTGCTCTTTCACTTGTTTTCACTCGTTTTTCTACCCTTTTTTATCTTTCACCTTTCTGCACTTTTCTGCATCTCTGCATCTCTGCTCTTTTGTGCCTTATTTCTGCTCATTTTCCCTTCCTCTCGCTCTGCTCTTTCACTCGTTTTCACTCGTTTTTCTACCCTCTTTTATCTTTCACCTTTCTGCACTTTTCTGCATCTCTGCTATTTTGTGCCTTATTTCTGCTTATTTTCCCTTTTTTCTTTATCCCTTATTTCCTCCCTTTACCTTTCCCTGCCGCTGCTGCCTCCGCGGCCCCTCCCCCCCAGCGTGACCGGCCCAATCCAGCTCCCCTCCCCTCCCCGCTCCCGCCTCCCAGCTGTCCAGCCCTCCCCGACCCCTACTTAATGGCGGCCGCTGCGGGACAGGCGAGCAAGACCACTGACTCATTGTCAGTGAAATTGCTCTCCCACCCTCGCAGCTCCACCATTAAGTGAGGCCTGCCCCTGCCCCTGTACTCTCGAGTGTTGGTGATTGAGGCCCTCCTCCACCCGCAGGTTTCCTTGCACCTCATCCCTGGTGGTCCAGTGGACCTCTGTCTCCTTCCTCTCACTCTGCTCTTTCACTCGTTTTCACTCGTTTTTCTACCCTTTTTATCTTTCACCTTTCTGCACTTTTCTGCATCTCTGCTCTTTTGTGCCTTATTTCTGCTCATTTTCCTTCCTCTCACTCTGCTCTTTCACTGCGTTTTCACTCGTTTTTAGCAATACGTAAC